>VZSZ01003428.1:520141-628969 GCA_013398815.1 Ibidorhyncha struthersii
GGTGCCCGCGGCGGTGGGCGGGGGCGGCTCCCCGGGGGCTCCCCGCGGGCTCGGCGCCGTCGCCGTCCTGTCGTGTGGGTCCTGTCGTGTGGATCCGTCCTTTCGCCGCCCCGCACCCTCCGGGAAGCACGGAGCGAAAGCAGCGCGGGCGCAGGGAGGGAGGGATGGAGGGAGCGGCGGCCGCGCTGGGCCGCCGGGAGCGGCGTGTGTGGGAACGCGGCGCAGGGCCGCGCCGGGCGGTGACCCCGAGCGCACGTTGGAAAGTCGCGTTTTAACAAGCGACGGACAAATGGCCGCCCCAGTGCTAATTACCGCTGGGTGCAGCGGCTCCGTGGGCCCGCGCTGGGGCGAAGTCAGGCGTGGGGCAGCGCTGGGACCAGGCCGTGCCCCCGCCGGGCGCGCAGCAGCTGAGGGGTCTTTGCCCACCGGCTTTTAAGACCTTTTAGGTGGGCTCCAGACTTGGGCGCTTAACCAGACCCGGGTTCGGCGTTCACACCACAGAGGTATAGCATTACCTTTGCCGCTCAGGCTGTCTGCGGGCTGACTGAGCTTCTCTCTTTAAGCCCGGTGCTGTTTTAGTACGTGGGATGTGTTTTTTGCGTTTCTGCTGGTGTTAAACCTGTGAATTCCCCAGTATGCATTCTTTTCGTAGCGCAGGCAAAGCCTGGGCTTTGTGAGAGTTTGGAGAGGCCAACCCTGCAAGTGGGGAACATGGATAAAGGTGGTGTAGCTCCAGCGGGAGGAACACAGAGATACTGGTGCACGGTTTCTCATGACTGCGTCGTTCTTGGATGTATTTTCACCATAGTTTTCAAATCCATAAGGAGAAACACTCTGAAGCCACAGACTGACCTTGTTTTCGTTATGCGAAACTACACAGGTTCTGCAGAAACTGCTGAGAAGAATCTTTGCTGAATCGCTGACTATCTTGAGAGCTACTGTGTTGTGAATTGAAAGGAAGGAAAGTTATACTGAATTTCTTGTAATCCCTAGACCCAGTGCTTGGCCTGGTGACCCAAGCACTGTTTTGGAAAGGATAAAAGAGGGAGCAAAATCCCATCACCACCGCCAGACAGGTCCAGGCAAGGCTAGATCTGTTTCACTAAGCAAACAGCTGTTTTCCTCCATCCTGTCCACCTCCCCACCAAGGATGTGCCTTCAGAGCAATAGTCTGCTGCTGCTCTTGGCTCGTCCACTTTCCCTTGATTGGTTATAGCTGGCAGTGATTCCATGCTGAAAGCAAGATGAGAGATTGTTAGAGCTGTAATCAAGCTAATATTATTAACTTTTTTATTACTATTGTTAAAATTATATCATAGGAAATAATGAAGTTAACCACAACAAAAAGTACATTTATTTTGTTCTTGAGTGAAGCTAAGACACACAAGTTTTACGGATTCCTACTCAGTGCATGATTGAAGCACTTGGTGAGGCAAAAGCCTTGCTCTGTGCAGAGCACAAATTGAATGTGTTTTGTTTTAAGTGTGTTTAGTCCTCATCCCATTCTTAACTTTCTGGTGTTGATAAAAGGTGCCACCTCCATAGGGTTGTGGGTTTGGTATGGTCTCGCTGGAAAGAGAGTTCATTAGCTTAAACCTCCCATGATAAAAGCATAAATAGTTTTCTGCTTTTTGTCATTACAACTTAATCTTTGCCTGTGAATCATACTAAAAGCAATTTTTAAGAACAAGATCTCAAAGGAGAAAAATACGTGTTTTAACTCAGTTTGATCACAAGTGATTGCTGGGTGGGAAGATACTGGTTAGTTTGAAAGCTGAAGTGCAATTATAATTGTGTCATTTTACAAAAGAAAAGAAGGTAATACTAATTTTCCTCTTTAAACACTATAGTATGTCATCACACTCTTTCTGTGCTGGTAACTACTTAGGGAAATTCACTACTTCAAATGAATTGGTTAAAATTGGTCTAACTCCTTGTGTTGTTTCAAAAGTGTACTGATTTTTGTGACTAAATTTTATTTCTGCAATTACATTAAATATTTTGGCAGGTTATATTTTGACAGTTTAATAAACAGATATAATGGAAGCGAAATATTAAATGATAATATAGTTTCACATCTTAAAGTATTATGCCATTGAGAAAATAAACTGAGGAAAAATAAATTTGTTTGAAAATAAACTCTTCACAGCAGCAAAATTGTGCTGTCGTTGCAGTGATGCTAAAAAAAAGGTATCCTAACAATCTTGTTATCAGAACTTTGGATTGCTATGATGTTAGCCTAACTTTGGTGTTTTTTAAAGGTCATCAGTGAGAAGTGGAGAAATGGCTAAATTGACCCAGTTAATTGACAATGAAGTCTTCCGGGCTTATGCTACTTACGCAACTATTGTTCTTCTAAAAATGATGCTAATGAGTCTTATAACAGCATACTTCAGAATCACAAGAAAGGTAAGAAATTGGGAGTACTGTCTGGTAGAATAGCTTGAAATTTTTATTGAAATACAGAGATATCACAGGTGTTTCTTTTCTTTTCAGCTTTCAAACACTGGTGCTGTTCCTTTTCTTCCTCCTCCCTCCTCTAATGATATTCCGAGTTTGGTGTGCTGGTGCTTTGTTGGTCTCAAATGGACGACGTCTTTAACATAATTATGAGACTGTATCTTACAGTTGCATTTGACTTACTCTACCCTTCTACAACTCTTCTGTTATTTTTAAATAAGAGTTTTTAATAACTGTAATTTGCACTGTCTTCTGCAGAAAGCTGGTGACCAGGGTACCCAATTTATAATGCAAATAAAATGTGATATGGAGCCATGTTACGTGAACTGGTAGGGTCAGAAGAGGGGATATGAACTGGATTTTTATGCATCTATAACCCTTTCATCCAGTAATTCTAAAGCTCTTTACTTTCCTTAATTGCTTTAGCCTTCCCAGGCTGGGTCATTATCTTAGGAAAAAAAATATTTTTTTTCTAGAATGAGAGGCAGGCTGAAAATTTACGTGAATTGATATGTAGGCTAGGTAAGTATATGAAAGATCAACTGAGGTTTACTAAGTATTGCAGAAGCTGCATCTAGCTTAGGAGAGAGTGCTCATGGGAAGCATCGTGTTGTGTTTGCCCTGTTCTTGATCTTCTCTAGGCACCTGCTCATGGCCACTGCTGGAAGCACTTGGTCCTGGCCTGAAAGAGCCCTGAGTTTGCCCTGTATGGCTATTTTTGTAAGATCTACTTCTGCAAGACAGTGTGTGCTTCAAGGATTTTGTTGCAGTCCTGTTGTTGAAATACTGCTTTTCATTCCTGCTGGGTACAAGAAAATGCAGCTGAACTGTTCTGTCGTTCATGAGGTCCTAATAGTGTGGCATTTGAGTTACTGCTGGTTTCTGATAGCTCTCTAGGTCTTTGGCACAGCTGAAGATTGAGTACAGTAGAACACGCAGCCTGTGCTGTATAGTCAAAATAGGACCCAGATGTCTGTGTTTTAACCTTACTGCCTTTTTCTGTTGCAGAAGCACATCAGCTGTACTGGTCCTATATGTAGATCTAGTAGAGTCCCGCATTAATGCTTATACCATGTTATGATCCATATGTATGCAGATGACAATAGGGCACCCATTAATTTGGAGTACTTGGTTTTCTTATGACGGACAGTAATACTACAAACAGACAAATTAGTAAAGTCATTTTCTATTTAATATAAAACAGTCTTTAAAATGTTAAGAAAAGAAAGGAAGAAAGCAGTGGAGCAAGAGAAAGTAAAATGTTGCTGATGCTGATACTTTTAACTCGTCTCCAGAATTTTGAGGCCAAGTATATTTCAGAGAAAGGGATCAAGGCTGCCTTGGAAAGCAATCATGTTGGTCTCCTAAAATCAAAAGGTTTTCTTGACTTAAGCCTGCATAGCCTGAACGATCCACAGAATGCATGCATTACCACGTGTCAGCAAGGAGAGATCTACTGCAGAGTGCACCAACGGAATTAAGTGTTGTTTTCAAATAGTGTCTTACAGTATTTGGAGGTAATAATGGGTCATATAAGTGGCAAAATTTGTACCTAAGAGGAAAGGGAGAAACTTGGTCATAAATGAGTATGACAGTAAGACTCTTGGGTGCTATTGCTGTGTAGACTTCTGAAGAAGGAAAGGATCCAAAAGGGCTTTCAGATAATTTGTCAAGAATAGTAAAAAGGAGACTTAGGCAGTACAGTCAGCAGTTCAACCTTCCAGGTCCTTCAGCCCATTGGCATTACTTGAGGCTGAGTATCAGTCTGCTGTGCTTGTCCATCTTACAAGAAGGCTTTATCTGCATGCATGAATTGCATTACCTTAATTTGTCAGCACAGAAGCTACATACAGGTGAGACTCCAGAAAACAGTAGTGTAGCGAACAATATATTATTCCCTGTGCGTGTAACTTCAGGCAAGTTATGTGGGGTTATAGAGGCATTAGTAAAAAGAGTGACCTTTATAGCAAGCTTACTTGACTAGAAAAAGCATTCTGGCTTCTAATGTCTCACGTGTGTTTATGTTTGAAATAGGCATTTGTCAACCCAGAAGATACAGCATCACTTGGTAAAGGCGAGAGCGCTAAAAAATATCTGCGGACTGATCCGGATGTTGAACGTGTACGCAGGTAATGCATAGGAGTCTTTAAAACTTATTTTAAATAGCAGAATAATACTAAATCAAGGAATTAATTTCACCCCATTCTCTTTGGCGAGCCTGTGTGCTTTGTGTTGCTTTATGTAATAATCTAATACATTGATTTGTCTTACTGAACAAACCATTCCACATTCAAACAGTCAGCATGTATACTAAAAATAAGAATTCATCGTCGGTTATAATAGCTAACTAACTCTTGGATAGTATCCTGTATACTTGAGGGAAGTAATGAGAAGATTGTAAAATATGATAGTAAGTTGATTTAGTATGAAGCAATGTACATTAAGTGTGAATCAGCTTTCTGTATAATTTGAGCACCAGTTGCAATAGTTGCATCTTTTCCTAAAGCGTAAAGGAAGTAACAGGAGAAAGAGGAGTAAAACCGTGTTAAAGTCATGGAACTCCAGAGTTGTAATAAGGGCGTTAATCTGGCAAATTGTACTGAATGGGAGTCAAAGCCTGTGCTCTTTTTGCTGGATTGACTCGAGGTTACTCACTGATGTGTCCATTGTACAAGAAAGATGACCAGCTTTCTGGAAGAATACTATTAATCGTATGGCATTGTGCAGCCTGCGTTGTATGTATGTTATTTCACAAGATTCGTGGCAGAATGTAAGCTGTATTTCAGTGGGCTGAATGTTGCAGCTTATTTAATTTTATTTAGCTGATGGCAAAATTTTCTGTTACCGAAAGTCATAATTTTAGAGACGCTGTTTGATACACCTGTGTTAATAAGGAAAGCTTTAATAGAATACTTTCCATATAATTATTCCTTAATGAAGCTAACAGTTTATTTGCTATATATATTTTTATACCAAAAACTTGAATGTGAATGAACTGTTCTCATTTAAACCACCATTAGGGAAGATCGTGAAAATAAGTATCGGCTCTGATTTCAGAACAATACAACCTTGCAAATGTAGATGATTGTGGTGTATTTCTGTATGTCTCTTCTGGCTTAAAATCTCAGAAAGAAGAGTCTAATCTCAGTGGGCTGTACAGATGCTCTGAATTTTCCTTTTCTCCTCCTGAGTGGTTCAGGGAGTTATTGTTTAATTTTCTGGTTGTTATATAAAAATGGGCACTTTTTGGTGAGGAGTAGTTCTTTTTTTGTAAAAATTTGTAAATTCTAAGAGGATAACTAAGTTGATACTAACTTTATGACCAAGTGCCCTTTTAACTCAAATTGTTACATTAGAGAAATGACAACCACCTGACAGAGTCATTTACACAGTTTAGATTTTTAAAACGCAGTATAATGAAATCTTGTGTTGCTGTTTTGCAGAGCTGTTGAGACTTCCCCAGACCTAAGAAGTCAGCATGGTTCTAGTTACTCCATTGGTGCTGCAGCATCCATTTTTTCCTCCCAACAGTGGTTCTTGATGGCAGTTTACTATATTTTCTTTTGCAAGCTTCATGGCAACAGAGAATGCTACATAGATTTAGCATGGCTTCTCTTCTGTATAAGTGACTAGAATTTGTTGTGTGACATTACTTTTTTCAGTGTATTTTTTTTAAAAAAAAAAAAGCTGGAGGATATGTTGCGATGTAATGATAAATGACTTCAGAAAGCAGCTGCAAAACAGCACCATGTTCTCATTCTAGTTGGCTGTGAAATTTGACATAATTAGTAAGGCTTAGAGGCTGTTTCAATCAGTGAATTTGGCTGAAAGTATAATTTATCTAAAGAGGTGAAGAGAGCAGGGAAGGTTTTGGAAGAGGCGTGAAAGAGTACTTCAGGATCTGGAGTTCAGTCCTAACACGTTTTTAGTAAATTATATTATGGTTTCAAAATTTCAAACATTTTTCAGCTATTTTAGTGCTTAGTAGTGAAGAAAATGAACCAAAAGCGTAACTGTCACACCTGTTAGATGCTCAAAAATAACATTCTTCAAGATGATTGAACTTCATGAAGATTTATAGAATGTTTCATATATAGGATATTTCATATTGCCTTTGTGGAAACTACAAACTGAGTTTATGGGATTGGAATAGACCATCTGGGCCATGAAGCCTAGTAGTTGCAGTCATAGTCATCCAGTTAATTGATGTTCAGTTGAAAGAGGCTACGAGAAAATTTCAGCTATCTGTCTTCTTCCCTACTTTTCCTTGCATTCTTGCATACCCAGGTGCCCTCGTATACCTCATGTAAGTCCCTAATATTACGAAGATCCTGGGCAAAACCCAGGAAAATCCTTTCATACAGGAAATTAGAAGCTTAAAAATGTGGAGTGCGGCACAAGAGACCAGAGCGATGTCAGGTGAACACGCCAAAATCATTTCAGTAGCTGAATAAAGTCCCCACTGCTGAGGAGGCCAGCAGTTGTGTTAGGGCCTTAACAGTAGCGCGCTTTGAAGATGCTTAAAAATATTGAAGCTTGAAGTGGTTTATTCAGCAAAATGTAACACTCTAAAAGAACTTTGCTTTTTTCCCCAGAGGCCACCTGAATGACCTTGAAAATATTGTCCCTTTCCTTGGCATCGGACTGCTGTATGCTCTTAGTGGCCCTGAGCTGTCCACAGCCTTGCTGCATTTCAGGATCTTCGTCGGAGCTAGGATCATTCACACTTTCGCGTACTTGATCCCTCTTCCCCAGCCTAGCAGAGGTTTGTCTTGGGCAGTTGCGTATACAGTGACCATCTCGATGGCATACAAAGTGCTGAAGACGGCGTTATACCTGTAGCAGAAATGTAGCTTCTGCGTACCGTTCGACATTCCACGTAAAGTTTCCAGCAGTGTGTGTTGATGTCTTGAATGAGCCAGCATGAGTTTTCTGTGGTGACTGAAATTCATTTTTTAACAGCGGCTTTTCATTCCTGTTCAGAAATATTTCTTTTTGGAGGGAAAAAATCCTTCTCCCTGTATTCCCTATTCATGGGCTGCATTGCCAAAATGTTAGATTGAATGTTCCCTTTGCGATTTGTCAAGTGCTTATGATTCTAAACATGCGATGATGCTGTATTGATAGCATGTGTGGTAATTTTCTACAGATGCACTATTTTTGGCTGTAGCTCTGAAGTCTAAATCAATAAAGACAAGAGGGGAAAAAAAAAAAAGCGTGTTTGTATTTTTGTTTTCATTTTGACTCTTCTCACTGCAGCCAGCAAATAGCATGTCACTATGTATCAGGAAGAGATTCCAATCATACAGTTCTTTGAAGAATGCTTACCTTAATAATAAGATATAACCAGTAATGCTAGGCTTGTAAAAAATCTTTGATGAAATTGTTGTTTGTATAATCCATTTTGGGATTAAAAAACCCAAACCGTTGCAGCTCCATTTCTGTCAGTTGAATAGATTAAAAAGAAAAATGTATTTGGGATAAACTCTGTTCAGTGACACTGGTGAAAATTTGAAGCAATTCTTTTTATTGAAATTAGTCCAGACATAGGTATCCAGACTGGATAAAGTGTAGACCCTTTGTAGAAGATTTTTTTTTTTCATTTTTGAATAAATTCGGCATAAAATGAGTGACACTTGCAAATGTAGATATCAGCTAATTCAGATGTGAATGCATAATTATTTTGCATGTCATGCTGTCATAAATATGCTGCTGAGAGAAAGTTGTGCTCTTTGCTTTTGTCTTTCTATGATGTATCTGTTCGAAATATTTTTTTTGAAGACTTTGCCTGGTCTTTTTTGTTTTGCTTGTTTTTTTTTATAGCTGTGGCTTAAATAATAGCACAAGATTTCAAGAAAAAAAAAAAAAAAAACCCGATCCAGAAGAGTCTTTATATCCAGCGTGCTGGTCATTGATAAGTTTTAAACCACAGAAATCAGAGTGCAACATGGGCGGTTTACTTTCCTACCCCAAGAGCTGTGCCGCTAAGGGATAGCCCAGAGAGGGGCTGGAGAGTACTCTCAGCTGCATACGTACGCCGAAGGCTTTGCTTTTGTCTTCTTTTTGCGTGGGAGAAGTGGATGTACCACAGGGCATATGACAGGAGCGCCTGCCTGTCTACCCGCAGTTGCAAGAGGAGCCGGTGGAAGTCCATGCAGGGTTACGTTAGGCTGTGAGTGAGAAGGGTGGCAGGAGGAGTCGGGAAGGGTGCAGGCAGACTGCTATAATCTAAAGAAGGGAGATTTTTATTGCAATTCGAGGATAGTGTTTAAGTCATGTCTGCTAAACAAGAGACGGGTGGGACTTGAAATCGAGAAGTTAACTGACTTACCAGAAATTAAATCTAACAAACGAGTGAAATAATGAAGAGCTGGATCGTCTAGAAGGAGAACGCTTGAGAGAGGAGGATTAAAAGTACAACGTTGTGGAGCTTCAGTTCCTGACATGGCAGAGTAAGCATACATCAACACCTCTGGGTTGCCAGGGACTCCAATGGGAAACATGAGCGTTTGCGTTTCTTCTCCTAACATCTTCCTCCACCACTTCCTACCTGTGCTGTTTTCCTCCTGCTCCTTCTGCCTCTGCTAGCTTTTCATGGAATCTTGAGACCAGCTACCTTGGGCAGTATCATTGTAACACGGTAAGATTGGCCGTCAGCTCTTCCTAGCTTGAGAAGGACTAGTGATGGAGGGAGAAGTGGTGAGACTGTGGCCTGGTGCTGGGGCTCAAACCAGTCGTCGTCAGAGTCAACCTGCCAACTCAGGCTGATCAGGCTGTGGCTACTCTTGCCTCCTTATATCGTGATGCCAGCTGTATTTCCCTCACTTCTTTGTAGCTTGCCTCTTCTTGCCAGCTGTGTGCCTTTCTCTCCATTTAAAGCAACGGGAAAGTCACCACCATGCAGAGGGATCCATTTGAAATTCAGCAGCAGAGCAAGTCCTTTCCTTTAGCATCGAAAAGGCTCTTCTGACAAGCCTAGCTGTCATTGCCAGACCTATGCAAGAATGGCATTTTTAACTCCTTTTGCATCAAACTTCTGTACAGAAATCTCATTCTGAAGAGAAATACCTGCAGCCTGTCTTTATGTCTGTGATCTTACCTTTGAAACAAAACTAGTTTTAAATCCCTTCCATTTGCTCAGTGGCTTCAAAGCCCTGAGCATACACTCTCTATGTGCCGAGATGTAGAAAAGATAAATGGAAACCCTTAGAAATACCTAGAGTGATTCAATGTTATTCTGTGTTTCTCTTGCATTTATTTTAACCCTTTATTTTATTTTCCTTTGCTCCCACAAATACCATCCGTGCATCTGGGTGGGGGTACATGCTCAATCTGGGAAATCTGCCTTACCAGCTTCAGTCGAACTCCGACTGCCCGCTCTGTGGAAGTGTGTAGGAGTGGTCCTTGTCCAATGGCTCTTGCCTTTCTCCAGGCCGTGCCTTAGAGAGGTGTACTGTACCTGCTGTTGTACAGCTGTAAATTTTAAAAGGTTAGTGTATTTTCAGGAGAACTAGTAAAGAAAGAAGAGTGTGTTAGTTGAATGCATTACTGAGCTAAGCTGAATTTTCACCTATTAAAACCTGCACATGTGGATTTTGGACTGCTATTATCGGGTCCTGTTACAAAATCAGTAAACGAAATAATCTGTAACTCTGATGAAACAACCGGCTGTTATCAGCAGGTATGCTGCTTTTGACCTGGTGAAACTACAGAACAGGCTAGTCCATGGGAGACATGGAAAAAGAAGTCAAACCAACATCTTCTAGGCTTCACTTCTGTTCCTTATGCATGTTATTCCCACCGCTAATCTTAGGCAACTGGAGAAACTACAAGTTTTCTTCTCTCTGCTGATTATTCCTGTCATTTTATATCCGTACTTTTCCAAAGTACTTTCTGTGTATCTTTGAAGTGGCTCTAATAGTTGACCATGAGGTACTTTAAAATACCAGCTGCCATCACAGCTTGACCTAGTTAGCTGATTTTGTCTCTGCATGAATTTCACAGGCTGCTTTGTTTTCAGAAGTGTAAACGTGTGAGCAATTCCTCAATTTAGTTTTCCACGCTGTGCAAATGCTTATGTGTCTTTGGCTAAAGTGACTTTGGTGGTTTGCTGGTTTTCGTGGCTGCGGATGGATACGCTGAAGGTAGCGAGCTGTTGAGGGGACTGGTGACTGGCAAAGAGCTCTGAGCCAGGATTTGCCATCTGAGCATGACTTTGTGTCCTGTCACAACGAAGCAGGTGGTTAAAACTAAGAATGATGTGTTAAATATTTCCTTGAATTTTCAGAAGCAAGCGTATATCTGAACTTCACTGCCTTCGAGGTCTTGATTTAAAGTAGCTGGTTCAATGTTTCTGAAAGTGGTGGAATTGCGTAAGTCACCACAGGAAAAAAAAAAGCTTAAGCTTGTCATCCTCAAATCACTTTGGGGTTTTGAAAAATTTTCTAGTCATCTGAAGCCTCTTTATGGTGATATACTCCATGCTTAGCTGTGTCTCTTCCTAGTTACTTACAGAAACAAATTCAATCTAGATTTTTGGTCGAAAATGCTTGTAATGTATGCCCTTTCTAAAAGCAAAAAAATAGAAAGCAAAACTTTAAAAATACCCTTTTAAAAGTAACTAGAGTGTTGTCTGTTATTATTCAAACTAACATGTTTTTCATTTCAAGGCTGAAGTTTAGGAAGACCTTCTCTCTTTTCCCAACGTGGTCCTGCCAACTGAGATGGCACATCACGTGCTCTGTGAAAGGTTGTATTGACATATGTTAAAATATTGTCATGATTTAATACCTCCAGCTGTTGGACTCTTAGTAAAAATACATCTTTGTGATTCGCTTTAAATGAAGCAACGCAGTTTTAATTAAATACTGATTTTCAAACTTCCAACTCGTGATTAGTAACTCCCACTCCTAGATTTTGAAGGCTAAAATAGATCATTAGCTCCTTCAGCCTGACCTCTAGTGGAAAATACGCCATGGAATGGCTGCCCTTCTGCTGAGGTTGGTTTAATCGCAGCCTGACTTCCAGAAAAGTGTGTGATCTTCATTCAGAGACTTTGGGAGACAGGCAGCAATTTGTTCTTCTCTGTGACATTGTTTCTCTCTGGAATATATAGACACTAGATTTAGTCTTTAAAAACAGCATAGGTTCTTTTTGTTGGCTCTGTTTGTTGTTTGTTTTTTAATTGAGGCAGTTATTATTAAATTACTGCAGTGCAAGGAGGGATATGGAATATTTTAAGCGGGTGCTTTCCTCCTCCTACAAAGCGCTCTGCTCTTTACTCCTGGACAGTCTTGGAAAAACAAAAATTAGCCCCTTTCCACATATAAAAAAATCCTACTCTTCTGTTTTAAAAGTAGGCGTGAAAAATGTGAGGTATAATGCCTGATTTTTTTTTCCTGTATCATAGTGCTAATTAAGCATTCATAGGAATATATGTTATGGTGAATATGCACACACGAGACTGTATTCTGCACAAATGCTTGCGATGTATGAACTTGTAACCATGATCCTATGTCATAAATTCCGTGAGTAGCACCACAGTGATGTAGAGCATCCTCTGCTAGCCTGGAGTGAAGCATCTTGAAGTGGATGCTCATAAAAGGGTGGAAAATGACATCTCCAGCACTCTTTCTTCAAAGCCTACTGAGTTGTAATACGGGCAGGGGAGTGGTGCCTGACTTCTATTAATGAGTCAGCCTCCATTCCTTGACACAGCGTTTCCAAGTACCGACCTGCATGCCAGGTGACTGCTTTTGCCATAGAAACACATTTAAAAGTAATTTATTTTTATGCATTGAAGGACATTATTTTAGCAGCGGCCACATAAATCTCCACAATCGAATGCTTTTATATCTATTTCTTCTTTGCTGGTGGATCCCAGTGTGCATCACCACTGACAGCATCTTTCTTTTATTCTACATCTTGTATGTGCTGGTGGACTTTTGAGAGAGCTTAAGAAGAGGAAGTTCCAAGAAAACTGTCTTTTTTTTAAAAAAAAAAGAAGAAAAAAAGAAGAGCATTTGTCTCATGGGTACTGCTTGTCCAGTGAGAGGGAATAAATTCAGAAGGTAGTGTCAGTCCTGCAGAAACAATAAGGAGGAAAAAAGAGAAAGTTCCCTCAAAGGAGGGAAATACTTTAATGATAGCTTAGCACAGCATCAAGCAGGAAACTGGATGAAGACTAGTAGATGAAGTGAGGCTTCCTGCTTCTCTGTTTTTATTTTATAAACCCACTTTACTACCTCTATTTAAAATAAGTTTATTTTAAAGACTGTTTTTCCATGTGCATCTAGTCATTAAATATCTGCAAAGAGGATTATAAATACCCCCAATCAGAATGGACCCGACCCGTAGGCTGGGTCAACCCGGTACCTCAGTCTGTTTAATCAGTTGCCTCTTAAGGCATCTGCGGCACCCAGACCGCTGCTGCGGGATGGAGGGGTTGGCATTGTGTGACTACGAAGAATTACCTATGAAACTGCCCCCAAAATGACATCATACCTACAGCATTGGAGGGGATGAGTCTTTTTTTTTTTTTTTTTTTNTTATGGTGAACTATCCCTTTTCACTGCGGTGCATTCATAGAAAGCAGAGAGGACCTTCATAGCAACGGTGAGTTTGTCTGGGGGCTGGGTGGAAAGGGTTCAGTTCTGTAGCTTGTCCCACATTTCTTGGAAGAATTTCTGAGGTTCATCTCTTTAGCCCTGACTTTAGAGAGGAGCTGTAGGGATCGGTGCACGTGGAATTGCCACGGAAGTTCTCAAGGTAGGTTAAAATTCTTTAGGCATCTAAGAGACCTCTATATAATTGCTGTAAAGGTAGAACTTCATCTGCTTCCTCTTGATAGACAGTGACACTAAAAGCTCCGTTTTCTTTCACGAGCCTGCGGTTACGTTCTGGCATGCATGACTGCCTCATTTATTTAATACTGGGTAGCTATACAACACAAAGTTGTTTACTATGGGATTTTCACATCAAACCTGTGAGCAGAGGTGGTCCGTCTTACAGGCTGCATTTCTCAGAGAGCCGGGCTGGCAACTCACGTGCTCTTCATGTGGGTGTCCCTTCTGTACTCCTAAAGCAGTGTTTTCATAAGAAAGACCCAGTTTGTTACAAATACGGATACTCTTTGGTATTAAAGTTAGCCGGGACCACATAGCTCATGCTACTCAGCTCTTCTGGGGTCTCTCCAGCAATTTGGAGTTTGCTGTGGATCTCTCCTTGTCTTCAGCTGGGAGGAGAGTCCAGTGCTACTGCTCTGCCTTGTTAGCTGACAGATGGCTTATTCCACTAATATTTCATGAGCACTCCATGATGATGATGATGAAATGTTCACTGCTAATATAAGTGATAAGAGCTAAATCTTATCGTTTGCTCATTGGTTGCATTTTTTGGAAGTTTTGTCAAACTGGAATTTAGTTCCTGTTGATGCTCAGCCCTCGGCTGGAGTTTGATATACCTGTTACAGTTACCTTTTTCAAGGTAACTGAAATCAGTTCTGCGAGCCCTCTTGGTTTTCCTCAGGATTGCTCTGCAAGTGAAAGCCAGGATGCAGTTTCCTTCTCTCTGTCTGGAGTTCTGTAGTGGCGTTGTTTGTTTGTGGCTCTTTCATTTCGATTTAATTCATTTTGATGAATCCAACTTTCTTAAAACAAATTGGACTTACTTAAAAGGATGACTGCCAGCTCTCCTTTTATTTTTCTTCATCCTTCTTCTTTGCCCAAGTGGAGATTAGTGTTGAATGTATTACCAATGTAAGTGTCTATGTGTTAAAAAACAATTAAAAAGGCAGACTTTTTTTAATTTTGGTTTTCCCTTCAACCTTTCTTCATTCCTGATGAGTAACAAGCAATTCGCTCAGATCCGAAGGCATGGCAGTAGGTTTTCCTCCCTCTGCTCTTTCTTAATTTCGTGCATGGTACCACTAGATGTCCCTCTTTGGCTTTTTTATTTGGGTTTTCAGGACTGGGCCCGTGAAGAATAAAAGTACCTGCGCTCTGCATCTCTGGCAGATTGAGTTGTAGGGGGAAAACATTTTGCTAGCTTTAAAGAAGAAATTTATAATGGATATTAAGGCAAAATAGTGTCTCTGTACAGTAAACTTGTACTAAAAAAAACTTTATGGAAAAAGTGACCTTTGTGAAAACAGAATATTTAACCTGTGGCTGAAGTGTTAGAATGTTTTGTTTGTTTTGTTGTGCTTTTTTAAATTAATAAGGCACCAGGTAACTGCAACATCTGAATTCTTCTACTGAGGTTCCTGGTGAACTATGCAATTTATATTTTAGTTGTCTGCTGTTGGCTTTGTTAAGTATATACATTTTTATGATCTGTATTTAGCAGTAGGGAAATCTGAACAGGACTGAGGCTGTTCAAAATCTTGAAGTGAGTAAAAAAGCAGAAATAAAACTCAGAAGCTGTGTCTGTCTGCCACAGTATCCAGAGGAGAGACTGGAGAGACAAATAGTTTACTTTGAAAGCATTTCGACACTTACAGAATTCAACTTGGGAATTTAAAGGTGCTGTAAAAAAATGTTGCTTGTATTTATACAAAACTGGGATGCCCTATAAAGCAATGTGTGCACAGCAGATTTACTTGTCACACGAAATGCCAGGAAAGTGGTGGGGGGCATCTTTGAGTGATCCACTTGGCACAGAGGTGGAGTACAGTGTCAGCATAATGAATAGGACCTTGCTTGGTGGATGGAAAATATTTTAAATTGAGTTTTTATTTAATGGATTTGAACTTTTCATGCCCAATTACCTTTTTGCTGAAAGAGAACAATAATAATAATAATAATAAAGTGCAAAGGTTCAGTTTCATTCTAGAAATGGGGAAATGTGCTTGGAGAGCTGTCAAAAGGCACAGTCAGATCTCAGGAGCATGGAGCAAGGTAGCTAATGCTCTGGAGCAGATGTCCATCAACTTCTTTTGTGGCTTTATATGTCCTTGTCAATGGTAATGTGACAGAACGGGATGAGTCTTGTACAGGGACAGATGGCAGCAAAGAGTTGGTGAAGGTCAAAGAAAGTATGTCCTTGCAAGGGGGTTTATATGATTTTCTTAATTTGTCAGGTTAAGTCTTATAGGTGCACGAATTATGGAGAAACCCACTCTGCAAAATGAAGCAAACAGGATTTAGGGAACTGTTCAAGGATATATAGAACTAAAGCCTTCCCACAGAAAGCTTAATCCATCCTATAGCAGGAATGTAAGAAGGGTGAAGAAAAGCAAAAATCCCTGTTAAATTTTACAGGTCTTTTCCTTCTGAAATGATAACCTCTTCTCTGTGAACTTCCATTGTAGGAATTTGTAACTCCAGGCACTTGTATATCTACAAAGAGAAGCTTAGCCCGGATGTGTTGAACTGTACTAAGTATAAGTGTACTTTTAGGAGTGTATGTAATGAGAAAGGACGCATGTGCATGTTATTTATTTAGTTCTCATCACTGTGATATCTGGGTTACAATGCATTGACTATAGACCTGATTCAGAGACCAGTGAGTCAAATGGAAATGTTCCCACTGACTTTCACAGGCTTTGTATCTAGACAAGTAGTCTCTACCATATTCCTTTCATTTAATTAAATATGTGCAGAATACAGTCTGCACTAAAATATTTACCGCAAGCAGCAGTGTCCAGAAAAAAGATTATGTTTTGTAAAATTTCAGAGAAAAAAACTGTCAGGTAGGTGCCACCCTTCTTCAGCTTTAACTCTGCTGTAACTACCACTAGAAGTGGCCGGTCCATTGTTTACATATTCTCGATCACAGCAAGCGCTTTATTGATGGTCGGCCTTTGACTTGGCGTTACTGATGGCTCATATGGTGCAATCCTCAGCAGGGGACGTAAGAGAGCACCACTTTAAAATGGATCCTGCTGGCCATGTGGTGCTGTTTTGTTCTGTACACTGCTAAAAGGGCCGCTATCAACTTGAAATCTAGTCAATTAAAAACAAACAGGCTAATAGGACCTTCAAGTCCCCACATCCTTTTGCCAGTTTCTGTGGGACTGCAATCAAGAACATCCTATTTTTAACCATGTTTTTCTCATTCTCGTTGGTGGCTTTTTTTGTGTGTGCGTGTGTGAAAGTATAAACCACGCTAAAGGAGGTACTGGATACTTCACCGACATGGAAATGAAAGAGTGAATATTACTAAACCTGAAGCACACAAAGTAAATAATCCACACTTGCTTTGTGTATTTCACAAAGTAAGAATAAAAGGTATTTTTCCTTTAACTCATTTTTACTAAAAATTTTGTCTGAAAATTTCCATGGAATGAGCTTAGCAGTAGAACAGACAAACTGAGTGGTTTTTATGGTAACCTCTAAAATAGTTACTTAAAAACCTGAATAAAATTTGTTAGATCTGAAGAAACATTTTTTAATTACTTTTTGAAACAAACTGGAAAAAATAATTAAAATTGCTCTGATTAGAAAAATCAGTATATTTTGTTTTGTAAAACACTGCAATTAATTCAATTTATAATGGATGCAATGGATTTTCTATGCACTTACCTTCAGATAACATGTATGCTTGTACAGACTTCTCTTATCTAGAGCCACCCCCTCTGAACTAATAGTTCCAAGAGTGCTTAAAATTGGAGTCTGGAGCTGCTGTAGAAGGTCTGTGTTTGGTCACACAGTGGACTATGTACTGGGGAATGCCATGGAGGTCAGACAGGGCTCATCATTATGGGACTGATTCTAGAGGCACTGAAGATCGCAGGTTTCTGTGGACTGCAGGGGAAATTGGTGGCATTCAGCACTTTAGTTTGAGTGTATGGGTTCAGGTCAGAACTATTGATTTGGCATATTGGAAGACTCTTGGGATGTTTCTGTTCAGAACACTAGATGATTTCTAGAGAGCTACCCCAGCACCAGCGACAGAAGCAATGCAACTTGCAGATGACATGTATCACATCCGCTGAAGACCAGGGACTAACCGACCATTGAGATACCAGTACAGAAGATACTGATCTCAGTCATATGTTGAGACATTGCACAACTGAAATTGTTTTTCAGCTGCTAATAGAACTGCTGTTTCTCTTTAAGCTTGATTATGAATTTTCTCCCTCTTCTGTTTTGAAGTATTAAAGTAAGAGACTAGCAAACCTACCGGCGAGTGATCTGAGATCCTTGTATTCTCCAAGGTCTCTGTGCTGTCAGTGGATTTGGTGTTGGCAATAGAAAGTCCACTGCAACCCAGGCAAAGCCAGTTGATGGAGTGGTTAATGATGCAACACTTTTTTTAGTAATGTGTCTCATTTGGACACCACAGCACATCCTGTTTGTATTTCATCTCCTTTCCCTGGTACTTTATCTATGTCCACTACTCTTGCGTTTTGACCCAAGGGACTTTTATTTTAATCATTTGCTCTTCCTACCTGAACTTTCTTGTACATACTTAGTATTACTGTACTCGGGCCTTGAACATATGGAACAGATATTTTTAATTCTCACAGTTAACACTTGATTGCTTAAAAGATGTATTTTTCTACTTTCAAAGAAAGCATTTAAAATCTCCTATATTCTCACTTGCTACCCAGAAAGATGTTTAGTGCTGACCAGGAAAGCATACAAAGTGAAACTCTTTTGGTTTACTTTTTTTTGGCCCCTAGCAGGACAGTAACTGACTTCAGTGAATGAAGAAGCCTTATCCAGTGGGGACTTGAAGTGTCTTTGCAGGCACATGGGCTCATTTGGCCCACTCATGGGCCTGCTTTGTGTAGTCAGATTGGGGAGGCACCAAAGTCTGGCAGATGGGTTTTATTAGCAGGGACTTGATATTGTGGGAATCTGGTTACAGATAGCTCTGACCAAGAGTAGCACTTGCTTGCTTGTGCTCATAGAAACTAAGTTTTATAACTGGAGCACTGAAAGGCCTGTATTCTATCCCAGTCTTATTTTTGACCAAGTCAGGTAATCTGTCTCTGCTTCTGCTTCCAGTTTCCAAACTTCTATTAAGAAAAGAATTGAAGCTTAAACAAATACTAACTGCTGAAACTGCCTGTATGCAAATTGGCTGAGTTGTAGATCACACAATCCACACTCTCACACACACACACCCACACGCACACACACTCTTTCTCTCAGGCATAAATGTTCAGCTGTAAGGTAGGAGAAGAAAAGACACAGAGACAAAAGGCAAAGTGCCAAAGAAAAAAGTAAAGCAACATGATACCTTCCACTTGGAATTAGGAAACCTATTTTACTGTTGACATGTGGCATGAGCTGGGCCACCTCTTTTTGCTTTGATTTTGTTTCTGTCACCTCTATTTTTGCCACTTTGAGTAAAGGACTGTATCTTATTACCAGTGAGATTTGTACAGAACCTAGTGTAACGAGATCATGATTCTGACGGAAGCTGCAATTTTAATTTGTTGCTATAGGTGGTACTGCAATATTAATACATAATATTAAAGAAAAGAGGAAATAATAAAAAGATGAGAACGATCAATAAAAAGAATGGTAGCAAACAAATGCCAATGTTTCATATTGGCATTTCTCATATTGGCATATTGTCCTCAGCTGGAGAGTTCCAGCTGAGGTGATTTTTAAGCTTGAAGGGGATATGGTGACATTAATGTGGTGACTTTTGAACTGTGTAGTGCAACTCTGTTAGATACTTACTCTGTTTTCAGATCTCTTCCACCAAACCTCACAGAGCTGTGGCTAGATCACACCCTGCTCCTTTCTCTTCATCTGATAATTGTCTGTGATAAAAACCTGAGCACTTTACAAAAAGGTTGTTCCAACATGACCAGGAGGTCTTGAGATAAGACATAAAAGTTAGATGGTACTTCTCAACATGAAGAAAGTTCTTGATATAGGCAGCCAAGAAAAGTTTGAATGGGGTCTCGTCCATCAGACCAGACTTAGTCTCCACAGTCTTCTCCAGCCTCATCTTAAAGAGGTTTCCCTCTTGCTCAGCTTTTCTAGACTGTTTTTTTACTTACAGAAAAGTACTATTTAGTTTTCTTTCATTTTATAGTATTGCTGTTTTGAAGCCTATGTAGTGGTTAGATAGTCCAGAGAGGAACCGAAACATAGTAAGACTTGTGCAGGGGTCCCTTCTGAGAGAGTTCTGTGGATCTCCCACTTCAAATTATTCTTTCTTATACATGTTACTTTGGCCAGAAGTGTGAATGTCAGTATCGAGCTCTTCAGCTTTTCCTTGGTTACTAAATTTGGGAATGCAGTAACATAAATCAGTATTCAAGGCAGCTGGATTTTCTCAAAGCTGCTATTCTGACAGGATAATGCTTACTGATCTTCTATAGTGGCATCCGTAATAACACATTCTCAAAGAACAGTTACTGTACAATGAAGGTGATTCTTTAGGTTGTTGAGGTCAGCATGGGTCTTCTGGCTTGTCCTACAACCTCAGTGTTTAGAGTTCTCACATACTGTATGGGCTTTGAGTTGCAAGAGAACAAAGGATAAATATGTGTCTTTCTCTTTAGGACTTCAGAAAGACTTAGAAGGGGTACAGGACTTACATGTTATCAGCAGACATGCTTTGTAGAAAGGTCTAGTTCATTTTTATAGTACTTGTTTGTACCTTGAAGGACACGTGGACTCTTTTCTGTAAGATAAGAAATGTTGGGTGAGGGTTTGAAAGAAATGAATTTTTTAGGATGTTAAGGAAGACACCTGAAGTAAAAATACGTAACATAGAATTATAAAGCTTAGGCTGGAAGTGACCTCTGGAGATCATCTCGTCCAACCGTTTTGCTCAAAGCACGTCCAGTTAGGTCAGCTAGCTCAGGACCTTGCCCAGCCGAGTCTTGAACACCTCCAAGGGTGGAAATTCCACAACTTTTCTTGGCAACCAGAAAGGTTAGTTACTGGCGTCTTATTATCAAAAGTTAGTTAGAAAATGTTTTAAAAAATAATATAACCTTATCCTAACACTTGTAGTGCGGATGACCAAAATACAGAGGTGCCACTGTGCGTGAATAAAGGAGGGGGCAGAAGGTGGAAGGGGGGAAAGCCAGTGAAGTTCTTGAGGCTTAAGGCCCTATCTTGCATATTTGAGATGTATTGCTGTGAGACGGAGAGCTACATTCCTTATAATGCTTCTTGGGTGCCACACCATGGAGGTAAGGGAACACCTGTAAGGGAGGCTTGTAAAGAGGGGGTCCAAAGGAACAGAACACGTTTCTGATGAGTTTGTGCTAAGCCACGCATAGGGAAGACAAAGATGTAGATTCGGGTCCCAGCTGAACCACAGCTTTCCATTCTCTTAGACCAGTAATTTGGGACTTGATCCAGAAACCACCAGTTGCTTGGATAGTCACTGCTTAATTGGAGTAAGCCTTTAATCTTCCCTGCACCTCATTCCTGTTTGGTAAAACACAGATGGTGAAACCTTTACCTGTTTTGCTTATCTACATCACAGGATCTTTGGACAGATCCCATCATTGCTAATTATACAGTAGTTCCCTTGCATGCTACCATAACATTAATAATAATAATAATAATAATAATAGTAGCCATCTTTCAGTATGCAATTATGCATTTCAGTGTAGCCACAATGTTATAGAGAAGGTATTCCACAGTGTAAAATGTTTATTGTATAATCTGAAAGGTCTGTCTTTGTGCAGCGTGCGTGTTTTTTCAGATATAGTTATGTTTACTCAGTACTGCCTATAAAATATATTTTAACCTTCCCCTCAAAATATGTTCCACTGCATCACTATAATATCCTTGTGAAACAAACATTTGGATTTTTTTAACAACCAAAACCATCATTTCACACGGCTTTATACAAATGGGAAACGTAGTTAAGATTTATTTATTATGTAAAATGGCAGGGATTATTATGTTTATTACTTTTAAATTGCACAATGCTTTTACATTAGGATCAATTTTAGAACACAGGATTAGCTACTATAACTACTGGCAGTTTTGGTGCCTTATTACCTTCTATTATATTCTGAAGTGATTTTCATTTATTTAATTTAAACTTCTGTCATTCTGCTTTTTCAAGCCTTAATGTCTCAGTTTCTAAAAATCCAGTTGGTGTTTTCTATCTCTGCTGCTAAAGAAGTGCTGTTATTAAGTGATTCGATGGCTTGTTTAGTCCCTTGACTATTCCAAGGCTCACTTTGCTTAATTTAACGACAGTACTCGCCTGCTCCCTCTCTCCTCCCCCCCGCCCCTTTTTTGTTCTTAATTGTTTTCAGAGTACTCAACTTCCTGTGGGGAATCAGTCAGCACGCCAGACTTCAAAGCACTTGTTACAGTAGACCAATTTGGCAATATGCTAATTTAAGCCTATTTTTATGTCTTTCTACGTTGTTTCTACGCAAACAAAGACCATTTTGGACATTAGTGAAAGAGCAAGGTCTTTGGAGGCTTTTTGTTGCCTCAGATCTTATCGGTGGAAGAAAGAGAGTGACAGTGTTTGGAGATGGAAAATACCTGTAGGGTCTCATTTGATACATCCTTCTCTTAATTGCATACTCCACTTTATTTGCTTTGCCCAATCCGGTCCTGGTCCTTCAAGTGAATCCACATACATTTGATGTGGATTGGCTTTAAATCAGGGCAACTGGGGTTCAGCTCTTACTGTACGACCGCAAGATGTGGGGCTGAGGGGCATCAGTTGTGCAAATCATTATGGGTGCACAGAATGAAAATATGTGAAAACTAAGGAATGCTTAATTAGAGCCTTTGCACCTCTGAAATTTCCAACAACAGCGAAACAGGCTGAATCAGTGAAGTTTTTAAGTGTGCTGGGCAAAAACATTGCATCTATAATTATGTGCACATTTACTGGCAGTGTACAATTTAAGCTACCGGGCACCTGACAGGTGAATCTAGGAGTTGAATATGAAAACTAAGTACAAATTTATCCACACACACAGTTGCATGACTGAATTGCTTAGAAGGATCATTGATTCATGTTCCTTCATGGATGAAGCTATAGAGTGGTTTGGGCATAATCCAAGTAAGATTTTATGTGTTTCGCTTTAACATCACACATCATCTCAGCGAAGTCAATGAGGTCATAGTTCCAGCTTCATCCATACTGTCTGTGTGCGTATTTGAATCGTCTGTCTTTAAAGATTTGGTCTGGATCCATCACAAACCTATGATTAGTGCTATTTCTGTTAAAATAATGAGGGCAGAGAATTTGCTGCCAGCTTTGTGCTTCATTCTGGTTGTAGGATAGAGGATAGATGATCTGGCAGGAAGTATACTGGGACGATTTTTTGAATGAATCTGAACTGGCAAGACAAGTTCGTTTTGGGTCTGAAGAGCACAGCATTTTTGTTACGTTATTAGGGGCCAGTGTCTTGTCGAACCATGACCCTGGATTTATCACCTGCTTATAGTTAGAGATGTTTAGCTTTTCAGTGGGATTATATGGTGATAGAGAGAGAAATCCTGGCCAGATTCTGTAAGTCTTCAGTGGCTTCAGAATCTCATTCAAGGTTGTTATTAGCTTTGTGTTTAGTAATCGATGCCTTTGCAGTTCTTGATTATGGTAATTTCATTAGCGATACTGTTCCAAAATGGCATGGATTGATTTTTGAAAGGAGAGTCTTGTACACAAGGAAACGACAGGAATTCTTTTATTCTCATATTCGTTTTTAATCATCAAACCGAGGAATGCATTTTCAAAATGCTCTCTCTATTTAAGAAGGCACTTTTGTGCTGGAGGACTTCAGACATGAATGGAGAGGCTATTATGTCAGCAGAGGCTGCGTGCTTATAAAGGGCACGGACAGGTCATATTATGAAGAGTTATCAGGAATCTCTTACATGTAACATATAATTTTTATTTGAGAAGATGGTGAGCATGAACTCAGCGTAGAGTGCTGGCACAAGGACCCTTATGTGAAGGCTGTAAAGCAGATTCCTGCATCACCTCCTTTCTGCAGGGGGAGCACTGTGCAAATCCTGAAAAGGCCAATGTGAAGACTACGTCTGAAGACTGTCCGGCTACTAGCTGAATAAAGATCTTCATCTTGTGGCCGGAGATCATATTAAGTTCTTAAGGACTTCCATAAACTAAGTCTGAGGCCTGGCCCTTTGGAGAGTCTGATCTATTGCTGTGATGAGTAATGCTGCCTTTTTGGATGGGTGTGATCTAAAGGTGGTCTTTTGCTTCACAATCTCAGCTGAAAAATGGAAACAAATGTTGGTTAATTACCAAAGGGAATTTTATTTGGGATTTCCTACTATAAAGGAAAAATTGAAAAGACATGTAACTTTAAAATGGAATGTAACGCCTTCAGTTCTAAGAAGAAATAATAAATGTTGGTGGTTCTTAATGGGAAAACACAATTTTGAAACAATAGGTTGAATTTTTTTAAAACAAAGTATTTTTTAACTTTTCCAAACTATTTTTAAATTATTTTCTCATAGGCAAAACAGCTGTCTGTATTCTGTCCATCTGGTAAACAGTTTCAGGTTCTCTGAAATGGTATTTCTCAGTAGTTATGCCATTTGATATTTATATACATTGCTCCTGTACAGTGTTTCTTTAAGAAATAGTCTTACACATTTAACCATATCTCTAAGGTGGAGTGATGCCTGCATATGCAAAAGATCAGACTATAATAATGTCTTTGGAAATGGAAGATAGCAGACTCTCCAGTAGCCCTCATTAGCGGAATTATATACTTATAGCTAAGAAAATTATTATCTGAATACTACAGATGGTTCAATTGCTTCTTAGTGCAGGGACAGAGGGAAAAAAAAAATTGTAAGCAAAACATGCTGGGAATGACTAAATGGAAAACGAGAATTTTTTTTCCTGACTCCTAGTAGAAACAGCTCCAAGTCAAAATGTCAGATTCAGATAGCTGCAGACCTTGAGGCTAATGAGATCTGGATCTGTATTTTGTAGCTTGCATCCATAGTTTAAAGTGAATTTCAGATCTAAATTTATATGTGCGATGCAGTTTAATATCATTTGAGTTTCTGGTTCTGGTTCGAAAGAGCTCTTAGACAGTAATCTGAGGAGCTTCTGAAGAAGGCAGTGGAATGTACGCCTCACATTTAAAAGTCTTTAAAATCAGAAAGATGTTATATTCTTTATGAACGCGAATGTACAAAAGAAGTGTCTGTTTTGTACAAGCAAAGGAAAGTAAAACAACTTCTTTCATAGTAAAAGTTTAGGTCTTGTCCAGTACATGTTTGTTGTTATTTATTGAATTTTGCTATATTGATTTCTGTAACTCTGACTATTTATCTTTCTACTGCAACACACATTTCAGTAAAAACTCTTTTGGGGGCAAAAGGCCAGAATGAAGTCTTTGCATGGCTTATCTCTAAAGTAGGAAGTGAGAGACTCAGAAGTTGCACCTACAAAAACCAGTGGGGACTCTTTGATGTCTCTCTTAATGTGCTGGGTTTAGATTACTTTGTGAGTACAAAAAGGGTGAAAGGTTTGAGGTTACTTTTAACTAACTCTTAGGATCATGATTTGTCCATGGGGTAGTTTTTAATAGAGCAGATACAAGGGGATGGGCTATCAGATGCAGTGTCTTGAGGCTGAAATCCAGCCTCTGTCCACAAAAAACTCGCATGACCCAAAGATTCATGATGTTTTCAATAGCATGCTTCTTGAAAGGTGAAAAAAAAGGCAACAGCATGGGATATTTTTTTCTCCAGTTTTTCAGCCCTTTCAAGTTGTTTTCTGTCACTAAGAGCACAAGATCCTCCCTTTTAATTTTTTGTTAATTATGCAGATGCCTCCAAGATGTCTTAATGTAGAACATTAAGTACCACAAACCGCAAGACAGTGGCACAGGAGTAGGCTGCATGGTGCAGGGGATTTAGCAGGTACCACTCAGTCCTGTGATACTGAAGTACATTTAGAAGTGTTCCTGTTCTATGGCAATCAGTTGGTAGTTCTTTGTTCACCGTCTCCAGTATTATACATAAGTTTCTGCTGGAATGAAGAGCGTTTTGAAAAGGAGATTTTTCAGACTAAACCATTTAATCCAGGTCTTGCATTCTTAAAGGGTTACTGTTTTCAACTGAGCCTACTAGTTATATTTTGGAGCCAATTTGTCCTATAAACAAAGTAGTGTGACGATGTTTAAATTTCAGTGAGGGAATTTGAAGATAAATAATACTTCTATGAGTTTTGCACAGGTCAACAACACGCAAATTCACAGCTCTTGTGGGTCAGCTCATTCATGCTAATGGTAATAACATAATTCGGGGTTAAGCCTTACAGTGGGGGCCAAATTCTGTCCCTTGGTTCATCTATTGCTTTCCTTCATGCATTTCCACCATTATAGGACAACAGAATACAGTGTCAATAGACTCACATTCTTCTGACATCCTAATTCAAACCATAAGCGTTTCTAATAAGCTACCAATCCTATTGCATATTAATTTTTGCTATAACGCCAAACTCAAGTTGTGTCTTTCACTGTTAGATATTCCCTAAATGCAATAAGTGATGTTCATACACTATTTTAATCAAACTATGCTTTTAACTCATTTGATTAAGACCTGGTTTTAGTGCACTGTCTTTAGTTATGATGTAAGGCTTTCAACTCATAGGTAATTGCTTCAAGAATTCTGTTAAGCTGATGTTGCTGCAGGATTTCTGGCCAGAGAAAAAGTACAATGAAGTATGCAAATAAAAAATATCATGAAAATTGATCCTTAAGACACAATGCTGATAGGAAGCCTAAAGCTCTCATCAAAATTTTCTTTACAGAAAATCTGAAATAACTGTTAAAATCAGTCTACCCCAGATATATAGCTACGAAACTTGAATCAGAACCTAGCCTTGAATATTCCACTTGTTTCTCCACTCTGCTCACACAGGGAATTGATAATTTCTGCTATTATTTTTCAAATAGAAATGTTATATTTTCACTCTAAGGATAAATGGATTAAGGATTTGTCAGGCCAATTTTGCAGCTTTCTTTCAAGAAATTCACAAACCTTTAAAATGTCATATTGCTTTTATACTTTAAAATGTCTTAAAGATCTACCTAGGGAAAGGATGCATATTATTTATGACTTTCCTATATATCTTGACTTCAAATATTTAAATCTACTAATTACTGGAAGAAAAAGACAGCTGTTATTTCTAAGGGGCTTTAAAAATCAAAGAAAATTTACAGGTTAGGAATTTGTTAGTGTGGTGACAATAAGCCCCAGATAATTATAGACTAATTTATAAGCTAATTATATAGGCTTAAAATTCTGCCTTTTAGATCCATTTTGGACAGACCTGTCTATATACGAACTCATGTTACCTACTCATGTCTCTCCTGTTTGTCACTGTGCTCTTCCCCACATTAGGAGAAGTAGGGGACAAGAGACTTTCTCCTTTCAACATTTCCAGGACTGCAGAGAGAGCACTTTATGTGCTGGAACAAACAGGGCAACACTGGCCCATTTCTCTTCCACAGAGGGATGAACCTACTTCTTCCAGTAGAGGAGCTGGAGAGGATATGGACATCTTCCTGACCTGAAAGTATTTATGTGAGGGACAGTGGATGGACTTCAGTCCCTACATTGGCCATGTCATTGGGCTGCATTTTTTTTTTCCCCTAAATGCAATGCTGTCATTATCTTTAAATTTCCAGAATTCTCATGTAGTGGCAACCATATTCAAGAGACAATTTGAATATGGATCATTCCATAATTGAAGCTAAACTAGGACACTAATTAATCCCTTTTCTGCAGTTCTGTAATGAGTTGGCTAGCTTACAAGTACCACTGACCTCTAATGGATGGAATCAGAACTGTTCAGTCGTTTGTCATGTCTCATAGGGCACAACTCACGGCGAATCTGCTTTAAGTTAAATAGTAAGGACTTGTGCTTTTGGGTCAGGAGAATCTAATTTCAAGCTCAGTTGCTGCCAGGAATTTCTGAGTGGTTGTGGTCTCCAGCTCAAGAGTAGGGTGTCATTAGTGAGCTCAAACGAGTGAGCAGTTACTGACAGGAATGAGTTAATACTTTGCTCACCACTGTAAGAAAGTTTGCAGTCTGTCCACAGTAACAAATGTGAAGCTGTAGGTGGTGAGAAATTTGTTATACTATATAAACAGAACATTTCAGAGCTATTATAAAATTTGAGATTTTTGGTGAACAGAGCTCTTTATTATGCCTTTGTTCATTGTGGGCTAGCTAGCAGTGATTCATGGAATATTACTGTACATCTGATTTTAGTAGTTACACATTACATCACGTTAACATATTTCAGTAAGTAATCAATTCAGGTTTTGGTATGCTGCTTTAATTCAGGTTTTGTTCCTTGCCTAGTATTTATTTTCGGAGGTGTGTTGTCCATCTTCGTCTGAGATCATACTGCCCTCTTTGCAGTAGCCATTTTAGGATAAAATGCTTAATAAGATTTGCATTTAAAAAATGAACTAAAAGAACTGGACCCCCTCCAGCGAGAAACAAGTAATTATATCATTTGTATTGCAAAACAGGAGCAGCTATAAAACATCAGTACACTTTTTAAGAAGATTGATGTTCTTAAGAAGCATCACATTACGTATAAAATGACAGGCCAGGCGGAGGGGAGAAGCCCTCTCCAGTGTAAGTAAGTAACCTGCAGACTCATAGGCAGAGGCATGGGTTTTATTTTGGATTCTGCTTAATCAATTTACAGCTTCTAGTTTTTGCCTTTTACTTTCATGGTACTGTGATTATAAAAGCTAGCGAGAAACATTGTTAGACTTTTTCTGCGATCAGAAGAATTTTCCGGTAGATTTGTCCCAGAAAACCATCCAAGTGTCACACAACACATACAGAAGTCTTTTGTCTGGGTAGTTTATCTTAGATTTCTTCTTCCCACCCTTGCCAAAATATGAGCCACTTAAATTTTTGTCTGTATAGCTATGCAAAAAACTGGCATAACTAAGGTGTATTTTGCACTGCTGGTTAATATGGCAAGAGATATTTTACTTAGCTTAGGTGCTACTGGCCTCAAGACCTCTTGTTCTAAGTAAAAATATGGGAATTGTTATTCCTCTCTGGTTGGATGACTAAACCAGTTTAAAAAGTCCTCAGGCAAAGCACTATTTGTGCTAAAACCCATGTAGTGTTTTGTGAATCTCAAATAGAATTGCTCATCGTTTTTTCAAATACTTGTGAATTGTATGTTATCTCATGAACTAGAATCGTGTGTTTGGCATTTTATTAATGAAAATATTACCAAATCAGTGTCTGTTAGCTCATTTAAATATTCAGCAAACTTCTAGCCTGAATACAGACCATTTGCAAAAGCTGTTAGGTGACTATTAATGAATTCATATATTAATTAAATCTGCATCTGTGTCCAGACTTTATTGCTGTTTGCTTTGCATGTTTTTTCAATAAAGCTTTTTGCGCTTTTATTTTTGTGTGTAGCAAACTTTACATTAGAGTTGGTCAATCCATTCTCATATTGGCAGAAGGGGATTTTCATTGATCGTTTTCTCTGTATTTGCCTTTTTTCCTCCTTCTCTAAACCCTAGTGCTGTAATGCAGAAGATTTATTGTCAATGATTTATTAAAATGTAATTCTAAGGTGACTCCTTATCGTGAAAGTAATCTGCAGGCTATCTTTGTTTAAACTTGCAACCCGCTTTGTCAAAGAAAACAGCCTATGAAATTTTCATTATAATAGACAGGTTTTTATAATGAACTGGGAAAAAGCTATTATGACCAAAAAAACAAATTGTTAGGAAACTTATGCATTGAAACAATATGCTCATTAATTGTAATTTTTTTGGGGGGAGGGTGAACAATTCCGTTTAATGGTTACATTTTTCAGTCTTATAAATTAATTTGAATTACCCAATATCACTTAATTTTTCCCTAGGAAAGCTTCTGCTTGCCCGAGCAATATTATAACTGCTAATTCAATTACACTGAAATTGTTTAATAGAAAATATAATTGCTTATTCATACAGAATACCCATTAAAGAAGTGCAAAGGCCTATACCCTAGGGTTACTACATATTAGTACTTTGGGAATTCAGATAGGAATGCTGGGTAGGGAAGGTGCTGACTGATCTTTAATTGTTCATCACCTGCCTCCAAAATAATATGAATGGACCCAAACTAAATGACCACTCATTACAAGTTTCAATTTAGGAGCTTGGCTGGGGTCAGCAGATTGCTTATGCTGATCGCAATGATTTGAAGTTGTGATTACCATAAGCAATTTAAATTTTATTGATCTACCCTTCTGAAAGTTGTAATTGAGCATAGATGCTGGACCCGTAGCTCTCCAAACTAAATTGTACTCTGAAGCCCTTGCTGGATTACTGCAAGAATCAATAAGCAGTCAGTCACATTAACAATGAAATAGCTCCATTAACATACAGTGCTACTGGTGAAACTTTATTTAGGAGGGGTGTTAGTTCACTTCATTGTTTTATCAATGAATTTCAGTTGTACAGGGAAAAGTATAGCTTGTGTACGCCTAATGAGCTTGCATAATGATAATCTTATATGCTTTAACTATGAGTCTTTTTATGGGAAAGAAAGATTATTTTTTTTCTGTGACAGATTTGCTTTATTATGAGCAGAGGAACTATGTAAGTGGAATTACAATTTGTTAACTGTGATGCACTGAAGCAACTTGGGCGCCAAAGAGTTTTCTACTGTGACATATGTTTGCTATTAGTGGGTTTCAGACAAAAGGTCATGTCCCAAACAAGAACACAGACACATAGTGAGTTTGTAATTTAAATATATTTGCAACTTCCAAGTGTAGTTTAGTGGTCAACCTCTTAAACCCCCCTCCAAGTTTCCTGTACCTCTGTGGCATTGCTGAAGAGATTAGAATGGTGATCGGAGAAAGACTGGTTGTTCTTATGTAAAATAGAGAGTAAAAACAACACAGAAGGGATTAGTAAAATGGATAATAGACCTGTCTGGATTGTGTGAAACAGTTTTTTCCTGTGACTCAAAATTTTGGAAAGAAGATGCACTAACTGGGTTGTTTGAAGTATGGCATGGCTGGAAACACAGAGGTGTCTTTGACTAAGTCTCTCATGTATCCCTTTGTGCTTTCTCTGCTTTCACTATATGTGCTATCTTTCTTAGTTTGTTGTGACTTTAACTTGTTGCAATCTTCTTTATTCTAGGACCTTGAAGCCCTGGCTACAGTACAACCTCTCCCTTCCTCCATACTAGGTTTTAAATGAGCAATGAACCAATATTTGTTGACTTGATTGGCAGTAGTATTGTACTAGTTCAGTAGTTTTAATTGAGTAAACTGGATTTGGGAAGGTGCCATCTTTGTATTCATCAAAATGATAGTAGAAGAGCCATAATGATAGCATTTTATCGTAGAATCACAGAATACTGGGTTGGAAGGGACCTGAAGGATCATCTGGTCCAATCTTCAATTTTATGTTCATAAATTATTTACATTTATACCTCTTTACTACCTAAAGATCTGATGACTTCATACTATCCCAGACAATCCTACTGGCAACTCATTCATGAAGAAATGAAAGCCGCTAGAAGTAGTCTGGGCCTAGTTTAGACAGGTGAAAACCGTTGCTGTTAGATATAATTACTTTTCAGGAGCAGAAGATCTCCTAGTGAAAGGATTCACATGCTTTTGAAGAGAGGTAAAGCCATCAACTCTGGCCATGATGTTACATAACAGAATTGGGAGCAACAGTGCTGGATTACCAACCACCCTTACATACTCCTTGACTTGACTTGAATACCTCTTGCAGAACACAAACTATAATTTCATCACCTCAGTACTACAGAATCGTGACGTCATAAACTCTTCACAGTCAAAATCCCTAACATAGCTATATGCAGAACTGTCACAACTATGTTTGCAATAAAGGTTTATTCCTTAAAATTTAGCAGTAGATCAGCTTTTGTAGTCCAGGACATATACTTCAGATCAGTGAGACCAGGCGTCCTAAAGGGTTCAGGCATCCTACAGTGAAGAGCACACACAGCCCTTTTCTAGAAATATACTCCCAAATTTTGATATGATCTGGTTTTTAGTGTAGGAAAGTTCAACCAGTTCTTTGCAGCTATAACAAAACAAATATTTTCTCCTGTCCTATGGGTGTAAAAGTACTTCATGACATTTTTGCTGCCTTCTCAGGAGTTTATTTTCTCCAGGTTTCTGTCACTATACGCCACATCCTCACTGAGGTGGTAAACTGGTTTTCCCTAGATCTTGGTTTCTCAAGGATTCAAATTAATGCGTGCGTACCATGATCCAGCTCTTGAAATTCCTTTCTCATTCAGCAATTCAATTGGTATGGTTTATGTGAGGTTCTTACTCAGGCCCACATCTACTTTGCAGGAGATGAATAAAAGAAGAATGCATGAGTCCTTTGTCATTCCTTCAGCTGAGACAGTGTTGTTATCCTGGGGAATTCGTGTGGAACAAGTATACATGCTACTTACGTGTACTTTCTATACCAGCTTCTGTCATAGAGCAGACACAGACCAACGTAAGATAAGGCATTGATTCATAAAAGGCTGAATGTGAACGGTCACTTTCAAGTATAGCAACATGTTTACAAATGTAAGGCACCCTAAAAAATGACAGAGCTGATCTTTATATAGGAAACATCAGCAAGAAAAATGTTCAGTGAAAACTGTCTTGTAGAAATTACAGTTCTTCAGATAAGAAATTATACTAATTAGAAGAGGACTTAAGTATTTTATAAACTGTAAGATCACTTGTAAAATTGATGATCAGGTACATACTCAGTTTTCAAAAGGGATTTTTATTCTACTGCTAATATATTTCTTGCAGAATATCTGAGAAAAACATGTCTGATTGATCTATATCCATATAAAATGTCATGCATCAAGAAAATTCCACGTGTACTGTCTAAGTGTTATATTGAAGGGATGAAGAGTTCTTTGTCATGATAGCCCGCTTATGAGATATTATATATCAAATTACATTGAGGAAAGAGGATTCTTTTTTGATGCTTGAGATTCTGATCTCTCTATCATCTCTTTTATGTTAAAGAGCTTTGTGTTTTCAGGTCATTTCTGATAGGATCGCTAACCAAAAAAATAAAATAAAATTCCCTTTAATTGAAAGCCCTTTACACTAAAAAACAATTAAGTTTTGAGATCCATTTAATTTTTACTTGTTTTAAGCACCATCATAAACATCTGCCACCTGGCATAGAAATTGCTTCATATGGCAGGTGGAGAGATGAGATTTATTTAGAAGTTCTTTGTCTTTGATACTTTTCCCTGCTGTATTTTCCAGTAGAGTAATTTGAAACTGATGGCATTTAAATAACCGTTTATAGCCACAATGGAAGAATACAGTTAAAAATACATAGAGTAATTGCTGTCATTCCAAGATAAGGATACAGCAGTAGGCATAATGGAGCAAACCGTCTTCAGTCTAGTTTGGCCTCTGGCCATAACATTGGCCAACACTTTGATCATTCAGAAGAAAATAAAATGCCTTCCACCTCTTTTCTGTGCGTATATGTAATGCATGAATTGATTGATTTATTAACCTGGACAAAAAAAAAAAGTCTTTATTTCTCTGTAGATTGTGCTGGAAACATTGGATCTGGGAGTGGACTGTATTTAGTTTTTAACCTATCCACAAAGTCAAAACAAGTTTTGGGCATTCTCTAAAAAGCACAACGTACACATGGAACCTCCTTCCCATGACTTGCAACCCACCCTATTCCATATGCTCCCTCACTTACAGACTTCTTGTGTATTTTTTTAATGCCACTGAAATTCCAAAGCAATTTATAAAAAAAAAGATGAGAGAAATGGCAGCAGTGTTATATAGCAAGCACAAGAGGCGGGAGGAGAAATTAAAGGGAAGACAAGTTCTCCTGCTCATCTTTTCCCTGCCTTGGCTTCCTTCACATTATTGCATACTTTTTGCATGGCATTTTAGGGACAAAGAAAGAAAGGTATTTTCTATTGTCCTTCTCTTGAGGCTTTTGACCTCTGTAACGGAATTGTCTCGTAAGATCATCTGTTCTTGCAAAATTTGAAACATCTTGAGCAAATGATCTCATCTGAACAGTTCAACCTGTGAAATTCTTGCCGACTCTATTAGGTCCATGTGAGACTAATGCAGAACTAAGACCATACAAATAGTAGGAGTCAAGAAAATTTACAAAAGTTGAGTGCAGTATTAGCAACTATAAAATCATCAAACATTGCCTTAAATGCAGTTATAACACTTGATTCTTGTGACAGTAATTTTCAACAGCTGAGTACGACTGCAAAACAGTATTTCATATCTGATTCATTTTGATTGCTCTTACATTCTGAGTGGTCCTAAAAGTCCTTCCAAGAATTGAGGGGAGGAGAGAGAGTGAAGAGGCTGATGTCCACATTATAATCACATGAATTTTGGGTATCTTACTCATCCGTCCGCAACTTTTTAATTAGGTTTTGGGAATTTCACTTTGTCTCTGCTAGCATTCAGTAAATATCCCTGTGACTCCATTCACTTGCTGACCAGGAATTTCATGGAAACAGCAAAACATAGGTAAATAATAGAAAATATTCTTGACCAGCATATTGTGAAGTTGGTGTCATGGAAATTCTCAGCAAAAATCGGCCTCTGTGTACTCCAACTTCTCATTTTGAGTGTGCTTGACATACTCGTTGTGACTAATCTAGAGATCAAGATTTGCCAGGATTATTGGGAATATCATTTTAAGCAAGATATATATCTGAGGAGAAGAGGAATGATGTTTAAATGCAGGGCCCATTTGATGTTCAGCTGCCATAGTTTGTCCTATTTTATGCTTTTTTTTTCCAACTCTTTAGCTGACAAAACCAAAACTGAATGTAAACCTTTGTCTTATATCATCATTAAAGTTTCTTGATTGCTCATTCTAACGTTATTTTTAACTGCTGAGGGAACTAGGCAGATATACTCGTTATGGTGTTCAAATCAATTCTCCAGCATCTTCCTCAGAGGTTTCAGCAATATCCGTTGCCCAAGGACCGCATTCATGGACCATCAGTGTGTGAATGTAGATTCGTTTTGGCCAGCAACTGTCAGCTTGCCAAGCTTTATCTCCTCTCTGCTTTCCCGTCAGAGTCAGAACTGAAGTTTCCCACAACTAACAATCATTTTAATTTGAACCATTGTCAAATTTAACTACTTTCATCAATTTTTCATTTGAATCATTAGTAAATATCAGAGGCAGACCAGGCAAAAGTCAAGTTTCATACTCATTTTGGAGAAAAGTAAGGTCCATTTTTTTGCATATAGGCTTTTGGACATTGAGGTTTAGTTCTCTGCTCTGCTACTACTGTTACTACAGAGACTGGTCAGTTAAGGTTACATTTTTAGATGTTCAAATTTAACCATGGCAATGACAGTTAAGCTACTGGGCTGATTTTGAAAATTCCCATGAGCACTTATGGGGCACATTCCTCTGGGCCATATTTTCATATGTATTTCAGTGTTTGGTTCCTATTGATATCATTTAACCTTTATGCCTTGGTCCCTTACTTCTGTCCCTTACTTTTTGTGAGGATGTTGTAAGTCTGAAGCCAGATGAGGATTATTTCCTTTTTTCATAACAGACAGAACAAAAGTATGGATCTAAATAATCCAGACCACTGTGATTGTGGGTACGGAATGATCAAGCCCAGATACACTGAATTTTGTGTAGTAGATTCACTGTTAATATTCATTATAGTATGACCTGTAGTCTTTCTCTCATTGGCCAAACCATTATCATGTAAATTCTTGAACTGTAGTTGATGTCTCAGAATTTAACAGACTTAAATAATCAGAGATCAGAGGATTTTTTTTCTTGGTGTTAGAAAAATATCAAAACATTTCTTTTTTAAATTTAAGATGATCATTTTTTTGCTGCAGTGACTTAAATTTTATTTAGATAAATGTTTATGAGAGCAGAAACATCCATTCTTTTTTTGGTTTGTTTTGGGTTGGTTTGTTTTGAACCAGGTAGAGGTTTCTCAATATTTTTGTGGCTGTGTTGCATTATCTTCTATTATACTGCCACATAGTGTCTGGTTTATAGATGGAAATATTACAATGCATAATTGTGAAAATAGTGTGGTTTATGTGGCATAACAATCTTGTGCATGTATAAAAATAACTGAATACCCTTACGTAAAAAGCACTTAATGATTTATTAGATATATTATTAATAATATATGAGATATTAGATCATTTATATATATCAAATTCTGAACTAAAAGTCTGAGTATATTCTAAAAAACCAAAAATCTTTCAGCTGGTGTGAATTGTCAGACGTGTTTTTGTTTCTGAGTAACTTCTCTGTATGGCTCAAGATCCACATTTCAGTGCTTTCTGTTCAGCAGCAGGCTGGGGAACCCAGCGAAAGCATTTGGAAGGTGCCGTGAGGATGACTGCCCACCCATGTACTCATCCCCCTGTGTTGCACCATCATCTGGTTGACTCAGCCTCTGCTCAGGCTTCCCCATATATGTGCCTCAACCTTAACCTCCAAGTTTAAGAAACCACAGGGGCTACGTCTTCTGAAGGTGAATTGCTTTAGTGGGGGTCTTTATGTCACTTCCTCCTATCTTTCAGTCATAATAACGTACCATAAGGTAGATCTCAGGACTGGAAGAAAGTTTAGGAGGATGGAGAATAAATGACCCAAGCAAACTTTGGAGAGCAGTTGATTGGAGAGGTTATGACAACTTCTACAAGAAAGAGGAAGAGGATGATGAAGTAGAATGAAAATGCAATTTCTTCCACAGTGCATGTTGTATCTTAGTGGAGATATTAGTTATGATTTTCCACTGACTTGAAGGGGTATAACTGGTGAACACACTGTGACAGATTTTGCATGGAATTGTGATGATTTCTGCCTTTTGACAATATGCAACATAATTGTGGGGGCCCATGAAATCATCCTAATGTCCTTTTTGCTGTCCTTGTGTATAACAGCAGTCCTTTGAAGAGGAAACTTTGTGAGTCTTAAGTGCTTTTTAAAATCTCTTCTCTGATGAAGTTCCTCAACAGCTTTTGAAACAGCTGGAACTAACCAGAAAAAGGTAAAAGCTTTAGCTAAGTTCATTCCAAAGCACCACTTTGGCAAGGATTGCCAGAACATTGTAGCAATTATTACAAACACCAAATTGCTGTTTTATGGACTCTGTTAACTCTCCTAAACACAGGGCTGACTTTCTATAACAAATTTTTCTCAGTCTACTTTGATTGGTTTACCCTTTACATTTCACAGAACTTAAAAAAACACAGCCCTAAAATAGCTATTTTGTATTCATCTCCCATTTGCTGAGGGCTTGTTCTGTTTTTCTTCTATATAAAAAATACTTTCTCACAGAATTATTTTACGTAGTAAAATACACAGTTTGTGTTGAGCTAGTTGTAGCAAGTCACAAATCTGAAACATAAGTTGGTGACTTACGCAATTAGATAGCTGTAAATGAAGGATAATTCATTATTATAGTACTCCAACAACCTGCCAGCCTGGAGCACAAGAAAAGAAGACACTAGAAATCTCAGGTTTGAAATAATAAGTAAGCTTGAGAACTTACTTGATGAGAAGTTTCTAAATTAAAATTAAAAGTTTTTCTTAGGGACTCAGGAGTGTGAAACAGAATCTTCCTCTAGATAATAAAAATGTTGTTTTCTTTTTGTTAGGGGAGTTTCTGGGAAATTAATACTATTACTTTTTTCCAACCTACCTTCTAAAATACTCATTTGTATGGAGAGGTACCTCTCCTCAGTTGTCTTCTGTGATGCTTAAGTAGCTTTGTGATTCCTGTGTCTTGTAACATAGAACAACTTTGGTTCCTCTCCCTCCCAGCTGCACCCTTGAGGACCGTACCACCTATGGAAGGCATGCTAAAACACTTTCTTATGAAAACAGATGGTGTCAATTGTTCCTGTAAGACAAAAGATTAAAAGAAAATGTCTGTCTGAGTTAGATTACATTCCAGAGATCTGACCCAAATGTACATAGGCAATCTCTGCAACAGGGATGTCAGAATGACTGTGACCCCAAATCACGTTATACTTTAGGAGCAGGATTCTCGAAGAGATACCTTTTGAAATGGAGCATTGTGTTCGACCAGATGGTTGGCATGAATTTCCATTGTTCCTCTTGGCTCTCTAGTGATATGCAGATTTCTATATTGCGTTATATTTTCTCACAGCTCTGGCTAGTATTTATATTCAGATAACTCAGATGAAGAAAATTAAAAAGCCAAACATAAAGAAGCTACAGAACACATGTTTGTCTCTGAAGTGTGTGTGTATGTGCATTAAAGGTGGTATTAAAGATGTACTAAATAGGTATTAATCTTGTTTTCTTTTTTTTTTTTTTTTTAACATTTTACATGAAAGCTGCCACGATTGGGATAAGAGTGAAATGAACGCAAGTATGATAAATGATAAAGTGCTCCTGGGAGTAAATATACCACTCAGAAAGAGCATTGCTAATCAAGCAGTGCAGCCAGCGAATGCACTCTGAGAGCAAGTACCTCAAAAAGATTCTAAATTTGAAACATTGAAGACTGGCATTTAGCTTGAGTAGCTTCTGGTTTAAGATGGAACTGCTGCACCAGGGGATCACAGTAGCAAAATGAAGCCTTGGAAGGGGCAGAGGCTTGATGTCTTTATGAAATGACCAACAGGATCAAGGGGAAAATAGAGAACTAAAAGCTGAATTTGCTACTTGGCTTGTACTGACTGACAGTTTGGGCAGTGAATAGGATTAGGGAGAGCCAAGGATAAAATCTGGCCCTCTTAGGTTCATAATAGGTGTATAACTGTTGGTGCTGCTTTGTTACAGCTGTATCTTCCAAGGGCATTCTTGAATGCTTTCGTGAAGTTTGGTAGTCCAGGTGCCAAAAGGACTTTGGTCTGGCACACTAAAGCAGGCGGTATGCATTGCTTTTAGGGAAAGCAGCATATGTTCTGCTTGTGAATTTCATCTGCCACGCACTCTTCAGGAGTGTAACACTGCCCACATGGCTTGCCTGAATGACTTGGAAAATATATTTTTATTTCCAACTGTTACTCAAAGTTAGAACCATCTAACCTATGACAGGTCAGGAAAATCACGCAGAAAGGCTTCTCTTTTTTAAAAGGAGCATGAAAAGTACTCTTGGCATGACTACATTGTACATAACTCTAGAATGTGTTTTGGGTAAGTATTAGGGAAGTATTTGACAGTGTTTATCTAAAGAACTTTGTAGTTATGGTATGTGTTTGTCAATGTTTACAATATGGCATGTAAGAAGTTGCAAATATGACTGTGAATCCATCTAACTTTTTCAGAAAATGTTTTAATTTCACCTGATATTTATTAATCCTCACTTAATTTTCCAAATTACCTGTTTCATAACTCCAGGAAATGAAGGTGTCCTTCCGTGTGTCTTATCTGATCCTACTGCGTGACATGGAAGGAAACAGAATTGCAAGTAGTAATCAAGATGAGGTTGCACTGGGTCTAGATTATGATGTTTTCCATTTTAATCTGTATTCCTTTCTCAGTCATTCCTCTTGTTCAATTTGCATTTTTGACAAGCATTGATCACTAAACCGATATTGCTGAGGAAACACAGTGATTTCAGGATCTCCTTCTGTAATGGTGATAGCTAGTTTAGAACTTGTAATTGCAGTATACATAGTTACCACTATTTTTACTTTGTGCATTCTTTTGTGTTTATCAATTTTTAATTTCATCTACCATTTTATTGCACAGTCATTTAGTATTGTGAGATCTTCCTACAGTCAGTTTTAATTTTTACAGCTCCATACGTTCAAAAAGCATGAATCAGGCCTCAGGAAACCATCAGATTGAATTTAAAAGTATTAATCTGGATGCTTTTCACAGCATTCTGTTTTATGCAAACTTTTAAGCTTTTCTCTGAGGTAACCAGGTCTAGAAATACCATTGTTTTTTTTAAAAAAAAAAAAGAAAAGTTTATATTCTCTAATAATCTTTTGATTTGGGGATCTGGAGATTTAAGAGACATATTAAGTGTTCCAAGATTCATGCAAAACAAAATCAAGTATTGGCAACAGTGCTTAGATTGTCACTCTGTGCCTCCATAGGATTCATGTGTCTGAATACTAATGGAGAACACAACTGTATGTGATGACATTACAGTGGCATTGTAAGTTACCGTATCTCAGCTGAGCTGCTATAATTGGGCATGTACTCTTTGAAAGTCTTCTGTTGAAGTATAGGCACATTAGAGAGACAATTTATTTCCAGATTGGATCCAGAAAGTAATCTCACGTGGACTGAGACTCATTCACAGCCGCAAACACAGTTGTCTTCCAGCACAACTTCAGAGGGATACTTGGAGCTCAGTGTCTGTAGAGAATGATTTTACTCTTTACATGCTTTTATATTTGTGGATTTTAGTGATCGCAAAGTGATTACCAATGATTAATCAGCAGAAGATAGGTAACCAAGTTGTTTAAGATTTGAACAGCTGGTTTACAAATATCTAATAATCTAGCTGCCCGTATATGTAGGGACAAAAATGTCTTTGCACCTTCCCTGGGAATGAGGGGGCTTGCTCTGCTGGTTAAATTCTTAAGGGAAGTATTTGTTTATTATTATTGTATTTTGAGGCATCTCCTACAGACAACCTAGTGCATTATAGTGCTAAGGATCTTGGGAGAGCAGTACAGTTTGGTCATCTGTATTGTCAGACCCTCTTCCTTCCCTCTACTCGGACTTGCCTTGCTTGACAGCTTGCCATGATGTAGAAGATCCCTTAGGTGCATGGATGGGGCAGCTTTAAAGCCTGTTTTTACATTTCTGAAGCGAAACAAACTAGTCAGGGTCCTTTGTAGATGGAGTCATAGTCCAATTTGTATAGACTTCTTGCATTGAAAAATTATTAAGTCCACTTTCCTTAGAATCAGATTTAAAATAGGAATTGTGTACTAGAAACTAAATAGTTTTGTAGCAGTGTTACTGGTTATATTTTGGACACATAAAAGTAGACAAAAAGGAGAGAAACCGCTGTCATAAATTATTGATTTTTTTGTGTGTGTATCAAAGTGAACAATAGGAGTGGCTTATTTTTAATTTCAAGATTTATATTTACAGTTTTCCTAAAAGAGGAGCGGTAATATATGAGCTGTAGAACTAGGCACACTTAGCAAAAGGATTGTTCCTTCTGAACCTTTTATCATGAAAATCTTTGAAAACATTTCCCATTTACGTGAAGATTTGTTAAGTTGGAGTGCTGACATTTTCCAACATTGTCCCTCGCTTAAGTACAGTTGAGAAAGTTGCTGCACGCTCAATTACTTCCCGTAGTATAGGCTGTTAGCAAGCGGGACCAAGATCTGGCAGCTTGTAGCTCTGTATTAGCTTAGTTTGTGTTATAGCCAATTGCTGTCTGACCTCTCCACACTGCGGAGGAAATGCGATGCCATCTGTATATCTCTTAGTCACATTAAATTATGTCATTTATATTACATTGGAATGCAGAGTTTACTTTATGCTTTGCAGCGAAATTAGCAGAAGTAATAAGATCTAAGCAGAAGCACAAAGGTGACAATTTGTGGGGCCCGTTTCCCTCCAGCTTGCTTTGATTCTGCCAGGTGTTGAATTTAGGGAGAGAGGGAGGTTGTTTAAATCTATGGAGGTGCTAGCATGTGTAAATGTTTATAGGTCTTAAACACCCACTGATCTCGGGCAAGACTTCCATGTGTTCGGTCATACGGGATCAAGTCCTTACTCTCACTACGTTAAATCCTTAGAAATATGAGCAGGAGAAGAGGAGGGGAGAAAAGCACGTTGCGATTAGAAAATTGATATAAAATTGAAAAAAATATACAAGGTATTAAACAAGAAATCTTGTACATTAAAAAACAACGTCAAGTTAATACTACCTGAGAAATAACTAAGTATACATCACTCTTTCTTTTTAGCAGTCTCCATGACTGTGTCATGCTTATAGTCTGTCAGTACAGTCCTGCAGATTTGTTGCTAAAAGAGGCTAAAAGGAACCAGGATTTGTCTCCGTGGGGGCCTGTTCCAACTCCCCTGGAAGTAGATAGAAAAACTGTTACAGATTTAAGTGGAGCTGGGTCTTGCATGTAATTTTTCTGTCTTTAATTTCCACAACTACATTTCTCTCAAAATATACACCTATGGAGCCACTGTCTGCTGCTCAAATAAAGTATCACTCTGCCCAGAATGAGAGTTACATTCCACGTGGAATAGCTTCCAGAAGATACCACTTTTTTACTGTAGTTTGTGTAAAATGGAAAGGCAATAAGACTGTCAGTTATTTGGTACAGCTCATGTAGGCTGAAACAGGATCCAGCTGCTCTTTGGACATTTATTGCTTCAGTCCTTTCCTGCTAAATGTCCACTGTCATTTTGGTTTTATGTGAAACCCTTCGTTCAAAAATACGATCACAGACAAGAAGGACTCTTAAAATAAAAAAGTTTTCTATGTGCTAGCTGATATAAAACTAGACTATGGCTGGCTTGATAGGCTTAAAGAAATTTTAAATGTTAATTTATGTCCAAAATATGTCCAAAATATTTATAAATGGTGAAAATTTATATGAATCTTTGACATAACTCATCCGATATTTTGTTTTATAAACATTCAGAAACCGTTCGCAAGGAAACAGGATGTGCACTGTCTGAGGAGCTTTCTACTCTTTCCATAAAAGGATCTGCTACATGCATGTTATACAGAGCTGTTGTATATCACTTTAGTCTTTAAAAAATGCGCATACATAGAATGGCCAAGGATTAAATCCTTGAATCCTTGAATTCAATAGGAAAACTCTCATTGATTTAATTGGAACAAAGATTTCACCTCAAATCCTCAACTGAAAACTAGTGTATCTTTATCAAAGATGATGAACTAAGCTGAAGGATGCTCCAGTTGCATTATAGCTGAGGATCTGGCCCTCAGAGTGCATGTATTTCTTAGGGTAAGGAAGCAGTCAAGAGGAAATATCTCAGAAGACAAGTAAATGATTCAAATTTAGTTTGCAAGTTTAACCCTGGGCTAAAGAACAGAGCAAAGCCTGCGCTGTAGTCCTCTGCTACCCATTCATACAGGACTGATTGTCATTTTAAATGAATAAAATTAGGTAAACTTGTGTTCATGTCAGATTTATATCCTCATTTGCAATATGTTAGCAAATAAAGTGAAAATGTGTTTATACACATTATATAAGCTGATCCAAAATCCTGATGTATGAACCCACAGATTTATAAATTATAGCTGTGAATCAATGTAAATTGCTTGATCAGAATGTTTATGCCTTGCCATCATAGAAATTAGATACAGAAAAGACTGATTCATTTACCTAGTCCATCTCCGTGCCAGCGAAGAATTATTCCTGTTCATCGTAATCTTTCCTAGCGTGTTTTCTAGTGTAATTTTGAAAGACTTAAAGATTAGGATTTTTCTATCTCCTTGTCAGATATAGATTTTATTTTTTTATGTCTTGATAATTTAAACTGAAAGAGGTGGCGTTTCAGGGCCTAATATTTGGAGCAAACATCTCCAAAGCACCTCTACCATCGAAGAACAGGGAAGAGCAGTACAATTAGCATATAAAAATACAAAGTGAAAATGTGAGCTGTGTAATGGGTGTACTTCTCTTCATCCGTGCCTAGAGCTCCTCAGTGATGAAAAACCCTTTGCCACCGCTTTCAAAAATTGGCTTATTTCCATGTCAGAATATAAGAAGCAAGGAGTCTAATAAACAGGTGCTAAAGTAAAGCAAAACCTGTAGTTACGAAATGGAGGTATTATTGTCTTGATTGAGGCTCTTAACATTAAGGGCATACTTGGTTAAGTTTTATCTCTCTCTCATTTGCACAGATTCCATTTCCCAGCTCCGGATGTACGGGAGATTATATATAGAGATCTGACACCCATCTCTATTTGGCTGTTGAATCTTGGCAACTGAGTCCATTAACCCTGTAGCATCATGTACTTCTGGAGTCTACTTGAGAGCTGTATGATGTTAGAGGCAGCAGAGTTTACAGGTAAATGAGCGAAGAGTGAGGCAAACAAGTTCTGCAGTTGTTAGTGGCACTGCCTGAATAGAGGCTTTGTCCAGTCATCTATTTCTGCACAACAGGAAGTTTTGGTTGTTATGGCGAGTGACTAGTACACGCTGATGTCATGAGCTTTTCATGAACTTATCCGTAATATGAAAAGTGAAAAATAGGCAATAGCTAACTGGAAAAATGTGTAGTTGGTTTATCATTTACTGATCAAACTATCCTTCTAAGAAGGTTTGTACCCATATGATAACTGTCCATCAAATTATAAAGTGGCCCTATTTAAATCCCTGAACTAGAACAAGAATGATAAAAGACCTTGTGATTAAGATGCAAGGCTGAATCAAAAGATCTAGGCACTCACCCTGGTTCTGATGCAGTCTGTTTGGATCTGATGAATGCTTCCAGAAGTATCCAGTGAAGTTTGTGGTGCCCAGTTAGGGGAGTTGTTAGCCAGATTTTTCAGAAACTGTGGATGTTCATTCTTCCCATTAATTTGCTGGATTCTTTTTTTTTCATGTGATGCTCTTCTGAAGTTCTGGTTCTTTCAGTATGTTTTAGGAACTGAGGCTCCCAAATAATTGATGTGATTCTGAAAATGATGTCCTTAATCTTTACATCTTGCCTCCTCATTATCTCCAAATTGATATAATGCTTTCCTTAAAGGAATGTGATAAGGCTGACATAATTCAAGATGGTAAATTGTCTTGAGATCTTTAGACGGAGAGAGAAAAATACCAACTCTTTATTCTCTGTTTTTTTCATTTTTCTTCTGTATATGTTCATTTTTGGTGTACTTTTGAACTGATTTTAGCTCTCTGGCTTGGGACTATTCCTCTTCTGAGAATTAAGTCATTTAGTACAACAAAATGAGCTTAGTAATGCACACTATTCGTTGATGGAAGGCTACTCTCCTTTGATCACCAATACATCATCATTCCTGACAATGCTTCATATCTGATTCTCTTTTCATTTCCAGTGGCACAAATCAGGAATAATCTCGGTGAAGTCTGTGGAATTAAACTGGTGTAAGCGAGGATATTCAGGCTTTCCTTGTATTCAGACCTTCTTACTCTGACATGTAAATTGACTACCTTTTTACAATAGAAGCCATTTAGGAGTAAATTTCCAATGTGCTGTATGATCATTAGATTGGTATGTAATTCATGTGTGCCATTTTGAAAATGCCAGTGCCCCTTTGAAAGGGTATGAAGGAAAAATGGTTACTTCTATAATGTTACTTAAAAGGCTTCTGTTTATCAAAACCTCGTTGTGTCACGAAGGTAGTGTTCGTGCTTACTGCAGAAAAAGCACACTTGTCTTTGTGACTGATCTATGGAACAACTCTTGAATAATGGAAACTGATTTTGTACATATAAGAGGGATATATAAACCTCCTCCTGCCCCTTGAAAAACCTAGAAATTTTGGCTTTGCTCTTTCTGAATTTAATCTTAATCTTCAGAGCACTAAAACTCTCCAGTGGGGCCAGTGGTTGAACTGAGCTACTGAATATTGCCTGCAGAAATTTATTACAATATTGAATAATATAGTATGTTCTTCATTCTGTTTTAACCGGTTGTGTATCATTAAGACAGAAATTTGGGGTTGGAGAATGGGGGCTGTCACTTAATTCTGCCTGCACGTAGCATTTTCATTTTGGGTGCAACAAAATAATAAGTGATCATAGTTCTGCACTCCCTTTTGCATTTTTTTCCTTCTTTTGGAAAAAAAATAATCCTGCTGCAGAAGTGGCTGCAGTTCAGCTCGCAGTGAGGCTACAGTGTTTCATGTTTTCAAACACAAAAATAATTGCTGTGGTTGTTAACAGAATTGATTTCGTTACGTGGAATTATACTCCTTAGGCAAGGTCTCAGGGATCTTTCTGCCCAAATGGGAGTCTCAGTAAAGTGCTGGCTGCTCCTTGTGCAAGGCTGGAGTTACTGCTCTTGGTAATGAATCATTCTTCACGAGTGTCTTTGATATACCGAACTATCAAAATGGAAAAGCATTTAAAATATACCATAATTTTATATTTGTAGCATCAAAGACTCAGAGGCTACTAGGCCTGTGAGCTAAATACTGACAATAAATTATAAACTGAAACAAGAAGTCCACAGAAGACGTGAGAAAAAATTTCTGAAACAGTATAACTACCACCACCTTCCAACATGTACACATACCTACCACATATGCATCCTCTTAGAGATGTTCATGTATGCAAAACACAACAAAAACAAGCCCTCAAAAAAATGAAAAAGCAGAAGCATCCTGAAGGATGTCAGAAACTGTAAGGCTGTAATTTTGTCTACTTAAAACAAGGGGTAATTCTGCTGTCTACACTGACAGCTCCAAAGTTTCTATCTGTGGAGGGGTATATTTTAAAGTTTTCATTATTAAAAAAAAAAAAAAAAAAAAAATCGTTGCATTTAATTGTGGCATAGACAGAAGAGTTTCAAAATGTTTGGCTTCCCATATCGTGTTTAGTCAGTGCTTTTCAAATATTGATAATCTGTATATCCCTGAAAATTATCTGGTGGAGCTGTAGATTTTTGTACAAAGACTGATAACCTGCTGGGTTTAGGCGTGTTTTGTTAGTACACAGATTTTCATGGTCTCAATCACATGTTGAAAATTGCTAATTGGCATTTTTGTTATCAGTTGCCATATAAACAATTATCTATTTGAGTTTTCAAGTTAACTTCTGCAATGGAGTGCAGGTCCATTGAAGCAGAGCACATGCTATCAGTGAGATTTCTGCATAATGTGTATATACTTTCCCAGTTCTAGTTGCCTTGGGCTTGATTTAGCAGTTTCTTGACTTTCACAGAGTTCCTGAAATGAGTCCCACTCCTTTCAAGCAGAACAGCTATGTGCACAAGCAGCCAAAAGATGTAGGAAGGAGGAGACATATAATTCCCCTTTCCAGTAGGATACTACCAAGGTTTTACGTTATTAGCTGACTACTATTCAGGTCTTGATCACAGCAGATGATTATGTTTATGCTGCCAGTTTAAGTAACGTCGTTTCACTCTAAATCTGTTCCCCTGATTGCCATGTCGTGTACATATTAGATTGCTCCTGAGATCCCTTCTGCATCAACTAGATCTCTCTCCAGAGAAGGTCTAGGAATGGATCGGCACTTACATTAATTTAGGGGCCGAGCCAATGCATGGTATGGACATGATGACACCAAGTCTTACTCCCTTCACCCCGCCGAGTCTTTCAGTAGAGTCCCAACACCCCTGACACCATCTCACTTCCTTTTATCATGAGAGGTCTTTACTTCAGGGCAGTAACTCTTAGGACTGTGCTGTCCAAGCACAAAGATGTACAAAAGAGCTCTCTAATTGTCATTGTCATTTTATATGGAAATATTATTTCTTAGGGGTCCCAGGCCAAAAGGAGGGCCACATGAAGCCGGAAGAGTTGGGCCCTTGTGACTGTGTGTAGACGGGGAAAGAAAGTATTTACAGCTGCAGAAATTTCCCTGGACATCTGTAGGGGTGGCGTTTTGCACGCTTAGAAGTTGGAGCACAGTCTTGTATGCTTCTAGAAATAAAAATAAATGAAAGCAGCCAAGATAAAAATCCGTGGTGGGAATATGAAGGCCATGACCGTATGGCAAACAGTTCACGGACAACTGTTGAGCACAGCTGTCTCAACAGCTGCTAGACAGACGCGAAAGTGAGAAGGTGCGAAGATCTTTCTGGTAAGTATTTAGCCAGAAATCCCGTGAAATGTACATGAGGGCAGAGCACTGTAAATGGCACTGGCTGTGGACAGTGTGTGGGCCACACTGTGCTGTCTGGTCAGAGGAACAGGACTGCTCCCTGCAGCGGGTCATAAGGATGACAGGGATATAGCGAACAACTGCCGCAACTCTGCATCCCTAAGGTGCCATCCAAAGGGCTGTGTCACCTGCAACTTTCCATCCCTCGGCCGGCAGTCAGTGTGACGCGGGCAAAGGTTTCTCCTTCCCGTTGTTCCAGGTTATCTGGATGGGATTTCTGACCAGGCAGCCCGTGTTGGGCTGTGAAACTCCATTTCTCATAGATCTTAGGGCTGCGTGTGAAAGCCAGGTTCAGTGGAGAGATGTGGGTGCCCCTGGAGCAGCCCACCAGGAGCCAGCAGCAGCTGAAACTGTTCGAACGCAGTGGCGTTTGATTTTGGTTTGGAAATCTGGAGGCTCGGCTTTGGTGTTGAGCCTCCAGAGTGTTTTGCTCTGCCTTTCCCTGCTTTGGTCCCACTGCTAAAATCTTTGCCAACCAACGGGGCTGAGTAGAAGGTAAAGGGGAAACTATGCCAGAAACCCCAGTAATCTTCCTGCCCACCAAGGTACAGATCCTGTTAGTTCAGTGACCCCAGGAAAGTGAACTTGTGTGTTCCCAGTGGCTGGTAAACCAGTAAGGGTTTCATGGTAGAAAGACACATTTCATAGTGACCTAGGGGTATATGTACAGAGTGCTGACTAATGCTTTTATCTGATAATTTCTGTCTTGATTTGTTGAAATAAAAACATGAAGTCATACCTTGTGGAAGACTAAGTTAAAAAAAGGGAGTTAAAGTTTATTCCCTGTGCAAATAGAAGAGCATGAGGAAGTGTCTGTAAATCAAATCTCAGCACAGAAAATCCACGTTCTGGAGTTTGTTTTAGATGGTTGTAGGAAAATAGCTGATTTCAGTTTGTAAGATTGACCTGAAATATAGCGGCTGTTTGTGTCTCCTTCTGATATTTTGTTAAAGCTTTGCTTTAACTTTTATGGCCAGTAGCAAAAAGAGTCCTTGTAGCAGAAAATAAATTTGATCTTCTTTCCTTTTAGATACTCTTCCACTTTAGCAATTTTTTCAGGTACTGCAACTGAATGCAGAAAATCTCAGAAACTGCAGATTCTTTCATTTCACTGTTTGAAAAGATATGTCCAAGTCATTGGTAAGAGTCAGAATTATACAGAGAACTCTTCTTTGCTTTTCATTTACTTTTTCAAATAGATGTCTTTCCACTCTACTGTGTCTCAGGTCACTTTAAAAATGGCTTTAATATTTGTAGCAAAGGGTAGATAACATCAATTTTTCCCTGATAAAAAGAATTAATATGTGAACTCTACTGTATAGAAAATCAAGTTTCTTTAAAAATAGCTTAATGCACCTTTTTTTCCTGCAATCAATGTGTTTTTTTTTCTTACCCCCCTCCTCCAAACATAGTTTTAACATGCTTATGGTTAAATCTTCAAGGGTTGGGAAATAACGGCTCAGTAACCTTCCTTCATTGGTGTTCGATTGTTAATATAGCTCAGAAAATAAAAAGGTATTTAGTGGTTGTAGCAATCCTTTTAAACATTTGCAATGGAGAAGAAACAGGTCAGAACATACATGACCTAAATTGTGTCACAGACCTCTGCTACTTTTATCAGTTTTATTTTATTTCTTTTTTCTTTGTTGTATGGCAATTTTTAGAGGCACTGGTGAAGCTCCGTTCTAGACAGGGCCTATGTTGCAGCTGCTTGGAATTTCCCACCAAAATTTTTCTGATTAAAAAAAAGATTCTCAAAAATATTAAAATCAGATAAGGAAGCAGTTTCCCAGGTAAAATACTCCTAATTTTCTGGACATCTGAAAATACATTTATATTTTTCTTGGGCTTTTTTGAATCATGCGCTGAAAGGTTTACGTGGGCAACTGAAATACTACAATTCAAAATGGTGCCCCTGAACCTCAAAGGAACTGTACTTTACATGTCTTGAGGTCTTATTCTCACTAACGAGTATGTTGCCATTCAAGTTGTTTCTCTGCAGCCTGACTGATTTTACTGTTGTCTTGCCGCTTGCCCACGAGCTGGCAGAATTTCCCAATTTAGAGGTAGTAGCTTTGGTACTGGATGTGTCAGAGCTACTGTACCCGTGCACAGCAGCTGATTTGCACATTGCGCAATAACCCTGGCATGGCCTGGACCCATCACACCTGCTGTGCGCGCACAACAGATCTGTCGGTATGTGTTAATCATTACCAGAAGTAGCCAAGACTATTTTGCTATGGAAATTTTCAAATGAAATGAGGAAAACTAATTTGCTTTCAGAATAACCTTGATGAAGAAAACAAAGAAACAACCTAATTTCTGACCCAGGCTGGTGCACACATTTTCAAATCGATGGTTTCCTGTGATATTCCTGAGTATAAGAAAAAAAATTTGAATGAGCGCATTGACACTTGTGCAGGACAAACAAGTTCAAGTCATAGTATCGGAGTTGCAGTAATTGGGAGTAGTAGTGCAGCTATACTGGTGATGAGAAACCTTTGGACAATAAAGTCCTTGAGTTAGAACTAGGTTTGAAGTGCAGATTTCACGTCCGGATTTCACTCTTGGTGAAGTATGCAGGACCTCTGGCTGATCAGTTTTGTTAGAAATAGGAGCCAGGTGCAAAACCTGGATATACCTTCCCGTTTGTACTTCAGACCACATTAATGCAGCAACAGCAGTGACCAAATTTCTCAGTGCAGACAAGTCCCTAAGTTATACATTTTTTTTAATGGGATACTTCCATTAGTGCCTTAGCTGATATTACTCATAAACCAACCCTTGCGCTACCAGGTTTAATCATTGTCTCGAGGCAGAGGCTTATTAGTGCAAGGTCATTCTATACTTTTTTATTTCATATTTTCCCTTAGAGAAAGTGCGCGATGTCTCCAGAAAAATCACCTACCTCCTGCCTGGCATATCAACATCCACAGACTTGCTGCCAGCATAGACGTAATGCCTCTTGGTCAAACTTCATGTTGGACCAAAACAGAGAGTTTACAGTAAAAGACAGATAATAAGATCAAGTGCTGGAACTTGTATGTGGGATTATGTAAGCTGTTTAAAGAATTAATGACAAAACTTCTATTAAAAAAAGTGAACTGTTTCTTGGAAATATTAAATCTCTCATTGTGAATTAAGTGCTTTTGAAATGCCGAATTGATAACTCCGGAGATCAAAGTCTTACACCTGGCTGAGCTACTTACATGTCCCCATGGCCTCGGAGCACCCCACAGTCTATCCCTCAGGGGTGGGGAAGTGCTCTGATTCCTTTGCTGCTGTTAAGGAACTGAGGTGCAAAAAGGCAAAGTGACATATTTAAGCTCCCATTAGAAGTCTGTGCTGAAGTAAGGATTTCAGACCAGGTATCTGATCTCCTTAGGTAGCAATCCAAACGGGAACTGTCACCTCTCTCCTACAGAAAAGGCAACGACAGCCTGAAAGCCTCTGATCAAAAAGCGTAAGAAATTTCCCTGTTCGATCAAGTCCCTGGCCCTTCAGGACAGAAACAACGAAAAAACAGAATCAAGACAGAGAGAGTAGTTTGAGGTGGCTGACACCAGCGTGTTAGCAACTGGACTGTGATCTAACAAGCTTATTTATTATAGAATAGTAAATAATGACACTTAGCATAGTATTTTTTGTAATTCTTTGCCATGTGAGTATTCCTTGTTTTGGAGTGTATTTCTAATTGAATTTGTAATAGCTCGAAAATTAAGGAAAATTTTCTGCTGCATCACTGTTCTCCCAGTTTATGATGGAAATGTTTTAGATCAGACTATGGCAATTAAATAGAAACTTGTTGGTCCCCCTGGAACTACCATTTTACCTTTTTCTCCTCCCTCCCTCCCCAGGCTCCTCAACAGCATGTGGACAGGGTTTCTGGGCTTCTGCGTTCTTTGGTGGCTTACTGGACAAGGAACCAAGAATCCAAGATTCCCTACACCTCTATGTTCATTGCTTCCTGGTTTTTAAGTCCTGTAGAATCATGCAGAATATACTATCAGGAATCCAGATTCAGAATCTGCATGACAAATCAAAGATTTCTGCATGATAGAAATTGTAGTTCTTTGATCTGCAGTACTGATATTGCTTTGTTCGTTTACATCAGTAAGAAATTCAGCCCGTTTTTCCCCTGTTCTGTGCACACTCCTTAACCCCAGATAATAATAAATAATATTTTAAAAATTAAGCATAATTAATCTATCATATTTATAGCTGTGTAAATTAAAGAGGTCTCAACTAATAATGTGAATCACATAATTTAAAATAAATAAATAAAATGGTATAGGCAGAAAAGCAGTCAACCATATGGTTTCACCATATGCTGAAGCATACTCACTGTCCCTTATATCCTGTATTCCCTGTGAAAACTATGTATACATATTCACTGATGAAAAAAAAACCACAACCCTGCATGAAGGAACTTTATAGCTACAAGATCAAGTGCTCTGTATTTTGATTCCGTGAAAATTCACACTGTCGTAATTTCCCTAATAGATGGGTATCCCAAAGATATGGTCTCTATGGGCTTGATCACATCAGTTTTTGCATGGAAGCTCTCCTTCATTCATTGGAGATGATGTATGGTAGTCACTGAATGAGTATGAATATTCACATGAAGGCATTGATCCATATCCTAAAGATGTGTCTTATATACCATCTCCTCTTTTATTCAATGGAGAGGTAGTTCTGGATTGTTTAGTGTCTGCATCTGATATCCTTTAAATGAGTTGGAGGCTACCATGGCTTTAAGGTCTGGGCTCAACTTTTGCTGCTTTACTGATAGAAAGAAAACAAAAATACCAAGCAGTGTTCACATACCAGTAGGAATGGCTAAAATTTTCAAAACATTTTTTCATTGAAGAACTGATTTTTCTTGAAAATTTTAATCACATTTCTTTTTACTACAGGAAAGAATATTCTTTCAATTGAATTTTCCACTAGCAAAACTTGAGTTAAACTTTTCATTTCAACTGAGGTAAAAGTTCTATGCCTTTGCACAACCACCATATACCTTTTAGGATGCAGCACTGTATGCTGACCTCTTCAGCTAGAAGCGAGCTTCATGATGCACTTAAATAAACTGGGATGTCCTTTGTTCTGTGAAAAGTGTAGCCATTTTGATACTTTGTCCTGTTCTGTGAGAAAAATATATTATGGAGCAGAAAAATACTGTAGAGGATAAGAAATCCAGTTTTAAGCAGCTCTGTTGCTCTGAGTTGCCCTGGGGCCCCAAAGAAAGCTTTGTCTCACGAAGGATTTTGTTTGGGTATGACTACTCTGGAGTCACTGCCAGCTGACAGAGTAGCAGTCTCGATACTGGCAGCATAAAAGTCAGCGCAAGCTCTTTGCTGGACCCCATGCAGGATGCTGCCGCTCGTACTGAAGCTTTGGCATGTCCACCGCAGTGGTCAGCGGTCTGAGCAGCATGGCTGAAGGCAAATGGGCTGAGTCCCAAACTCAGCAGGACCTGGGACCTGCCACCTCTCCTGGAGGCAAGAACTTGGGAGGTGATCAAACTTCACCCTCCTCTGTGATGGCAATGCCGGCAGTGACTGCAGTCTAGGTATGTTTTATTTCCATAACCTTTCCATCAAAGAAGTGCTCCTCTATTTCTCATACATTTACCTGATTGTTTCCTTACCATAATTCACTGAGGCAGGACTCAGAAAGTCTATATGGGTTAGTTAAAAAGTAGATACTGGTCATCATTGAAAAAAATGAAAAAAGAGTGAGAAGGAGCAGAAATTTGTTGCATCTTGAAATAAACAGAATGGAATTGGAATTTGAACAGATGAATTATGTTTTTATGTTCATATCTTCTGTGTATCCATAACAATCCCAGGAGGCTTCACATCAACATTTTGAAATCTTTTTGATAAATGCATTCACGTTCTTATCAAAATTGACTTGTGTTTGGATTTCTCATCTTATACTCCAATTAGCATTTGAACCCAACACTTTAAACACATGATACAGTGATGTCTTGAGTGCATATATTTAATTTAAATGTTTCAGATCATTACTACTGCTGCTACCGAGTGCTATTTTACTTCTGGGGGTTTTCAAGAGCTGATTTTATGATCATTTGGCTTACCTTGAAAATGTATTTTTTCTATAATCTACTTTCTAACTCCCATTTACGTCTTTTTAGAAATATAGAAAACAATTAGGATTATGTCAGCGCTGAAGATACTGAAGTCTTAGGTTGAAACCTAAAGTGGAACCTATCTTTCAAAGAGGAATGGGTCAAAGGAGTTAATGGCTAATGTGTGACTTAGAGCTAATTTCGAGGAAAGAATATGGAGTGATGCTGCTATTAATTCCTGACTTTTTTCTCATTCTCCTTTTTTTTCCTGATCTCTCCTTGTGCAGAACATCATAAAAATTCTTTACTAGGAAGACAAACGGAAAAGAAAATAAACCAAGAGGTGATATCTCCAATCTGATAACTGTACCTGACATAAACATATGTACATATAGTATTGACTTCCTCAAAAAATGATGATCCACATGCAGTTATATACCGTATTCTAAATACAAAGTTGTAGGAATTTTTCTAATTTGTTCCTACTATGGTGAATAAAATAGCCACTACTGTTTCTGCCTCTACCAATATCAAGAATATAGTGAACTTAAAAGGCAGAGACTGTTCAAGGCAGATGAGATCAGGCCCCTGTGTAACAGAGACAGAAAATCTAGAAGTTTGTCATGTTCCTTTGAACAGAAGTTGGCCACAATAAAAGACAATGTACTCAATTTTGGGCTCTGGTGTAGCTCTCTTTGTGCTGGCTCAGCTGCTGGAAAGGAGCCACGGGGTTAGATTGATCACCCCGTGTGGAATACACCTCACAAGAAGGATGTAGCATATGTTTGGCACGATGACCCCACACTATTCCCTTGATTGGGACAGAGGGAGGGGGCAGAGTACTCCACTATTCTGGCTGATCACAAGACATTCAAAGCCACAGTAAATCAGAGAAGCCTTTCTGAGGTGTGTTAATTTATACTGAAATGGGGAAAGGCACAGACCTAGTGTCTAGGAGATGTAAAAAATGGCTTTCTCTGGTCCTTAGTCCTGGGCTGCATCTTCTGACAACTGAAAGGACTACAGGAGTCACCGTGGCAAAACCATTTTATTGCTATGAGACGCTACAAGATGAGGAAAATCATGACTATCCAGTTTGGTTCAGAGGACAGTAGACTTCAACTATATTATGCTTCCAAACTCTCCTGTGAAGCTACAAATGATTTCCTCCACGCTGTATAAAGGAGAGAATTACCTCTCTCTGTAATGCTCTTTGAGATCTATGGTTGAAAAGGACATATGTCAGTTATAAATTTCTGTTTCTTTCTGTCACTCACTGCCCAAGCTTTGCTTTGCATACAGAATTCAAGCAGCTCCTTGTTTTGCAAAGGATGTGGCTGAGAGGAAGGATCTAGGAATGGATTAGGATTTAGGAGAACTTCGCTTTGCCACAGGCTCGCTGTGGGACTTCCAGATTTTTATCTCTTGGTGTTTCAGGTCTCCATATGTAAACTGAAGATAATAATGCTCCTCTTGGCTTGATCTTTGTCCTATTTATTTAGTTCGTAAACTTCCTGGGGGCAGTGATCATCTCTTAGTATGTGTAACACCTACCACAGAGAAGCTCAGATATCATTTAGGGCCTCTATGTACCGCTATAAAATATCCATTAAATAATTATATTATGGCAGGTGTTGCCCGACAGTCTCGTCCCCTTAGACTTCTAAAAAATTTTTCTTAATGTACAGAAAAAGATTCAGTCTCAGACATCTGCAAAACTTCTGCTTTGTATAGAAGTCTGTAAGTGCAACTGTGGAAAGAGACCTCTCTGGGTAGCGGGAAGCTTTACAGTCAGCTTTGTTCTTGACTAGAATGGATTCTTAAGGCAGAATTGCTTCTGGAGGGTTGCTGAGCGTTGGAGGTGTGCGTGTTTCTGATCCTATTAAAATGAACCCTGTAGGTAAACAAATGAATAAATAATTCTTGTCCTGCATGCTGTTTAATCATTTTGTTGCAGGATTAGTGCATGGGTGTAAAACATCCAGATTCTCCCCACAAATGGTACTCTTCTGAGAAGCTAGTCTGCAAAATCTCTGGACATCTGGTTCTACTCAAAAAATTTGAGCAATAATGGGATCAGAAGAAAGGCAGTACATTTGGTTTGATGTCTATAAGCAACTCCATTTAAATGTATAAAATCTTGTACATTCTGTATTGGCAAAGAGAATCTAAGACATTAAGAGCTGCTGGGATAATCAATTATGTTCTTTCCAAATAGGCACATACTCAAATTCTGGGTAAATAACATTTCTTGAACATAGTATTATTTTAGAATTGGATAGCTCAGCACTACAAAGGTCTTTCTGTGTCTTTTAGTATCCTACAAAAGCTGAAAAGTCAAGAAAAATCAAGTCCAGATACTCTCAAAAGGTTTGCAAGCCTTCTGACCGGTTTTTGGCTTCTAACAAAATTGGTGAGTAGACACATTTCTTTAGGTTTATATTTTAGGTGAAAAAAATCACCCAATTCCATTGCTGAGCTGTGTCTACAAGACACTAATACTACCAAACTTTATTTCAATTGTGACCTCTACTAGCTGAAATTAGAGTTGATAGGTCTGAGTGATGGTTATTCTGACACAATAAATTGGCTGAGGATCAGGCCCAGGGTAATTGTTACCCTTTTACTTACTTACATTTTTGTCTTAGAAACAAATAAACCCAGCTAGTTTTTCACTGTTGCAGTCAAAGATTAAAAAGAGTGAAATGATTATGTGAAGACAGCAGAAACTGGGCTGAAGAAGATGCTCAGCATTCAAATTTGCTATTTTTTCCTGTTTTTTCCCTCCCCCCCTCCCCAGCAGGAAATTTGCCCTCTCCCATAAAGAAGGCTTTTTTTCTTTTTCCCCCCTTCCTTTCTTTTTGGTAGTTGCAATAAGACAACTCCAATGAAAGTGGTTGTCATGAGATAATCACACCTCTGGGGGATTATAGGCATCTGGCTATGATTCATAAAATCCCTCAGGATTGATTCCCCCTTTCCCTCCTCCTTAAGGTAACCACACCTCCTGCTGTGTTTTATGACTTGAAAAATGCACGTTTTGTGATTATAATGTACAGATATTACTTACATTGAGTTATTTTGCTTCACTGCATTGTGAATTTAAAATAAAATAAAAAAAAACAAAGGGGATTTACTCTCATTTTTTTGAAGGAGTTCTCACTGCCAAGAATTAACAAGTGTCTGATGACTACTTCAAAATATTTCCTGAGCATCCACCCAGGCTGTGCTCCCTTCACCACCATGTATTTATGAGGCACACTCCCTTCCCTTCCCTTCCCTTCCCTTCCCTTCCCTTCCCTTCCCCTTTGATGCTTTTTGCTGTACAGTAACATTATTGAAACATATTATGAGCACTTCCTTTTTTGATACATCCTATACCACATCTTAACACTTAAATTGCTTGGCTTATCCTAAATACACTTCTAAACCTGCCAATAAGCTCTAGAATATCCGTTACCAACTGTGCACGCACACAAAATCCTGCAATAATTTGAACAGCATCTTATTCTGCTTGTACTTTCTCTCCATTTCTATTAATTGCGAAAGTCAGAAATTAAAAATGACTGCTTTCTTCCAGATTGTATGTGTGTGGATCTTAGGAAACACTATAACCGAAGACAGGGACACTTCAAATCAGGAAAAGTAGCAGAATCTGTAGTAGGAACTGCTGAAGACTTGGATGGTTCTATTTACACATATTTTACTCTAAATTTAACTCTGGATCTTGACATTTAGGTTTGTGAAAGCGTTAACAACTCCAGAAAGATTTTACTAAAACACAAGGTGCATTCAGTGTTTTCTTAGGCATCCCTGCTTCTGTGTGAATCTAATTATTTTTAACACTGTCAGTTAAAAATAAGAAATGGTTTGCCACAAAAGTAGAGTAAACCATTTAAAAAGTAATTAAAAGCCTACAAATTTAGACTGAAACAACAACGAAGAAATAAAGGGCAAGGGAGACACTCAAAACATGGCATTAGTATAATGCGCTTAGTGCGCTGTAAATGCTTTGCTGCTTCTGAAATTCCCTAACAAGGTGAGTGAAACTATTCTAAGAACACTATTATCAAGAGACACCTTTGAACTGATCTATCCTGAAGAATAACCCCCAGAAAGATAAGGTGAGGAGGAAGGAAAAAAAAAAAGAAATCCCAGCAAAAAAAAAAACCCACAACTTTCATATGTTTGTTGGCCACACAGCACAGCTCCGACTTCTGAACATTTTTCCCCAATTATTTTTGTAAAGTATTGATCGCAATTTAATTTTGCAGTCCCAACATGAGAGGCGCTTCATGCTGAAATGTCTCACAGGAGATTGTAATCAGGGTCTAGCCTGAAGGTGAAGCACTAGTACATAGGTTTTACTCTATTCCTCCACTCTTCATCAGTTCTGGGATTGGAGCAGAGGGCATTCTCAGGCAGATTAATTTTTGACGATGGGATCGATGGAAGATGTTTTTTCCTCCTGACATTGAGTCATCTAATTTGCTGTTTATCTTTGGCTTATTGAGTTTCGAGCATTGTTAAATCATACCTTTCAGCTGTTTAATTTCAGATGTGAATTTTGCATTCCCCTCTTGTACTTTGGCATAACTCTTTTACCTAAAATGAGCGGGGTGATGGGCCTTTTTTGACACCAGGTTACTGCTTTCGAGTCTGTTAAGTACTCCAAGGTAATGTTATAGTACTTTCTAGCCTTTTTTCTTTGCTTGTGGCCATAGATCAGATCATCTCTAGGGAAATCATTACTTGCCATCATTATTATCCCTAGCACCTTCATCTATTCTCCCTTGTTTCCTGACTCCATAGCTTGATGAAGTGCCTACTTGTGAGGACACCTTTAACTCAGGTCTAATAATTAACCCCTTCATTGCTCAGGCTGGTTCATTTTTTGTTCCCTTCCTCAATAAGTTATGATCTACGAGTTTAGCTTTTGGAGCAGCTCGTAATAGCAGCACTCTGGACTTGCCTGTAAAGCTCTTCTCTTGGGAAGGCTGTGCTTTTTTCCCCTTGTTTTCATTTCAGTAACAAAGTGAATGCTTTTACCAAATATGTTGCTAATCATAAATAAAAATGTTTGCCTTCAAATGAAAATTGGCTTTACTTAACATTTGCTAACTGGGTATACATTATTGCTTTACATTTCATGGGGGATCCTCTAATCTTTCCCCAACTCTGAAGAGTCTATGAAATATTCTTGCATTTATTAACTTTTACTGACTCAGCATATATGCATATAATTATAAATATTTGTATAGTATGGTGACCAGTAAAAGGTGGCTAGAAGCAATAAGTTATCTTTTCATGGGAAGTTGCTAAACTATTATACATCACACACTGACTTTGAATAGCTCATTTGTAATACCCAGAAATATTTTCATTTTATATTGCCATTATCTTAGACTCAAGGCCAGGAAGGGATAGCTTATGTACTATATGATGGTTCAGAGAGACATTATGAGAAGTCTGTTCCTCCTGTTCAGAAGCTCAACACGATCGGTGCTTTCATTCCTATCATGTATGCACGGAGCGTCTGTCACAGCCACAGTGGTCCTATGAATTCCATAGGAAGCAAAGGGTTGAGTCACGCCAGTTCTTATTTCTGCCCAAATCACCCAGGAAACGACTTAACATTTCAGATTGCAGCATGCCCGCTGGGTTCTGCTAAGGCAACACACCACCACAACCCTCTCTTGTGCTCTGTGACCACAAGATGTAAATATACTGTAGGGGTCTATGAGTGGTATCTCAGTGATGGGTGTTGCAATTCAGAGCTCCTCTATGGAAATCTTCGCTCCTGAAGAAACGTACCGGCTGTCATGTGTGCCTAATTTTGCTCACAGCCCTGCTAATCTGACCCGCAACTGACTTGGAGAAGGGAGTTTAACTCCCAGTCATGTCATTGATCTCCTGTTACCTCACCAGTTCTTTTGCCTGCAAAAAGGGAAGGGCTGTAGTGCTCAGCAGCTCCATCTGACCTTTTGATCCTTCCCTTTGATCCACTCTGGTCCTGAGGTCCTTCATAGCAGTGACTCCACCAAAGCAGCAGCAGGAGACCACCTCTGGCAGACAGAGGAGTGTGCCTGCCCCTCGGCACACAGCCCAGCCACCAGCAACCAACCAGAGTCATGATGGTTGTGTCACAGGCAAAGGGACCCTATAGGCACTATTGGTATGTATTTGCACGCATAGAATCATAGAATGGTTTAGGTTGGCAAGGACCTTAAACATCACCTAGTTCCAACCTCCCCACCATTGGCAGGGACACCTCCCCACTAGACCAGGCTGCTCAAAGCCCCATCCAGCCTGGCCTTGAACACTTCCAGGAATGGGGCATCCACAACTTCCCTGGGCAACCTATTCCAGTATCTCACCACCCTCATAGTGAAAAATTGCTTCCTGATATCTAATCTAATTCTTCCCTCTTCCAGTTTGAAGCCGTTCCCCCCTGTCCTATCACTACATGCCCTTGTAAAAAGTCCCTCTCCAGCTTTCCTGTAGGCCTCCTTTAGGTACTGGAAGGCCACAATAAGGTCTGCCCGGAGCCTTCTCTTCTCCTGACCGAACAACCCCAACTCTCAGCCTGTCTTCACAGGGGAGGTGCTCCAGCCCTCTGATCATCTTTGTGGCCCTCCTCTGGAGCCACTCCAACAGGTCCATGTCCTTCTTATGTTGGGGGCTCCAGAGCTGGACGCAGTATTGCAGGTGGGGTCTCACTAAAGCAGAGTAGAGGGGCAAAGTTATCTCCCTCGAGCTGCTGGCCATGCTGCTTCTGATACAGCCAGGATACTGTTGGTCCTCTGGGCTGCAAACACACATTGGCAGCTCATGTTGAGCTTCTTCTCAGCCAACACCCACAAGTCCTTCTTGGTAGGGCTGCTCTCAATCTGTTCTCCTCCCAGCCTTTATTTGTGCTTGGGATTGCCCTGAGCCACATGCAGGACCTTGCACTTGGCTTTGAACTTCATGAGGTTGGCATGGGCCCACCTCTGCAGCCTGTCCAGGTCTCTCTGGATAGCATCCCTCCCCTCCATTGTGCCGACTGTGCCACACAGCTTGGTGTTGTCAGCAGACTTGCTGAGGGTGCACTCCGTCCCACTGTCCATGTCTCTGACGAAGATGTTGAACAGCACCAGTCCCAGTACCAGCTCCTGAGGACTGTCACTCATCACTGGTTTCCACTTGGACATCGAGCCACCAACTGCAACTCTTTGAGGGTGACAGTCCAGCCAGTTCCTTATCCACCTCATATGTGCATATCATTGTGCATGTGTATACATGAATAAATATATATATACACATACATATTATACATATTCATAATGGTCCCTATACCTTAAATAAGTTCTTCTAACCTGTTTGAGCCGTTTCCTTCTGCCCATTTTAATTCATATCACTTCCAAAAGTTTTCATCTTTTGAGCAGAAGACTACCCATTTCACGTTTGAAAGGCAAAAACCTCCACTCACACTGCTTGAATTTTGGGTAGAAAGTATTTTGGCCAATTTATGTGAGAAAAATTTTCAATATACTTTCATTTTTTACCACTAAGTAACATCTCTTTACTTCAAGGTACAGAAAAAGTTAAGATGAAGTGTTGACTTGAGCATGGTGTTTTCCATATAACAACAATGAAATGGTGATGAAAACCCAAAATGAGATAATTTAATTGATATCAAGCTAAATTGAAAATCTCATAAATGTAATTTTAAACTTAATTGAAATGTTATTTTTAAGGTGAAAAATAAAATATTAGTTTGCACTGGGTCTTTTAATATAAATATATTAATATTTCATGCCTCAAAAGAGGGCCGTGTATACAACACACAAGTATAAAGCACTGTGTGGTGGGTAAGATGTTCTAGAGCAAGAATTCAGCTTTTTTTTTTTTAATAAAGAACACTGTCTTTGGAAATTAGCGTATCAGTTTGAAACTATATCAGACACCATGGCTTTAGCTAGTCTTTAACTTTTGGAGGACTAGACGAGACCTAAGCTGAGGCCCGGTTTATCTCACTTTTGAGTGCCCAAGTGGTGCATCCCAAAAGTTTTGTGCAGCGTCCGCCTTCGGGGCCTTGGCTGTTCGCGCAGCTTCTTCAACCCGCCTTCCCCAACCCCTCACTGCCAGCAGCAGCTCTGGCCCTTCATGGCAGGGGAGTGAAAGTAGCTGTAATTACTGGCTGCAGGTGTAAATGCTTGCTCCATTGCCCTCAGGGAACTGAACCATAGCCATGATTAAAGGTAGTTAGCAATCCCTAATGACTACAAACATGCGGAGCTGATAATTACAACTACTTTTCATTCCACCACCCTTGAGGACTGACCTACTGCCAGCAATAAACTTAGTGGGTTTTTTTTCTTAAGTTTTGTCCTTTTCTTTTCAGACCTCACTTTTATAATTATTTAAAAATTCCCCTCCTTTTTTTTTTTTTTTTTAGATTTTTCTAGTCCTTCTTTACCTCTTTTGTATTCCCTGTGTCCGATGGTATGAGAAAGACTGCTGTAAAGGATCCGATAGTAGCTGGAAAGGGGGCAATACTGGGTAGAGAGGAAATCTGACCCTTTATGGTGACTTTCCATATTTCAATTTGTGCCAGTCGTATCAATTCGTACATTACTTTGATGTTGTCAAACCTGTGAAATTCTAGCTAATGTTACTTTTCACATATTAAAGTCAATTACGAGCTTATATACCCTGATGCTTGATGGCCTAAATGAACATATTCATGGTATCCACAATAAGAGTCGGCTATTTGATTATAAAGCAGATTAGGAAGTTCCTATCATTAGGCTCTGAGGCTGCCTTCTCTGAAAAAAATAGATATGCAAGTTCCTTAAAATGCTAATCTATTAATCAATCACATTAAAATACAATCCTCTTTGAAGACATGCGTAAAGGGCAGGGTAGTTGCAGCAGAAGGATTTTTCGTTCTGCAATAGAAAGACACCACTCCCCAAATCTGCAACAACTGGTTTCTGGCACTATAACCATCACTCGTTTTCCCAGAGGACACATCTGTTCAGAGGTTCTACTGTCACCTATGTTAATTCCCGTTTATGACTGTTACCACAGAAATACCAGTCTTTAAAACTCATTGAAAGCTATTCACTCTGCCCTCACAAAAAGTTAAAGGCTAATTAAGGAAATGCAAACAGGAGCTTCTTCTGAACCTTCAGTAACAACATAACAGATTGTAACATGAGGAACTGAAGAAGTGAACGTGCACTTAGTCCCTCTGGCAAAGGAAAAACAAACTGAAAAGCGTTATGATCTTTTTGGCATTTAAAAAATATCCTTCCTTCCTTTCTATACTGTAACACATAAACTCCAAAATCAATAATGCAGAGCCACTGTTAAAGAAAAAAAAAAAAAAAGTACTACAAGATGCTCCAGTTAAAATATCTCTTAACTGGCTCCAGAGGGGCAGAGTCATCCCTCGTCCTTTTCAACTGGAGCAATTCTGACCAAGAGGTGAGGTTTCATACACGGTAGTGAAGCAAAGCCGGAAAAAAGGAGTGGAAAGGGGATTTCAAGGTTGAAACGTCTATACAGCAGACTCCTTCGAGGCAGGCATAAAACAATCAGTCAGGAACTTTTGCATGACTCATATTTTTGACAGAGTAGAACTGATTTCAATACTGGACTAAAGATTTGCTCTGCAAATGATTATTGTATATGACCCCACTGTTGAGGAATTTATTTCTTTACTGATGGATTGCAGGATAATCCTATATATTTGAGGACAATTCTGTACAATCTGACCCTGGGAGAAGCAGGACCTTTACCACAGTCTGTGATAAGGGATTCCCAGGAGTTAGATTTTCGTGGATATTGACTTATGTGATTTGGGGGAAACTATTTCACCTCCTTGATGGTGATGATTTCTCCCTCACCTTTCCTCCCTATTCTTTCTTCTGTTAACTTTTTGTGCCTGGAACTTTTTTACTGGTGACTGAATAACACAAAGACACAGTTTTGTGTGGGTCCTCTGCATATGTAAATCCTATTGCTACTAGTAAATAGTAGAAATACTAAAGTCTGGGGAAATGAAAAACAACCAATCTCACACACTCCTTCACTAATTGAGCTGCAGCTTCCGTAATTTGGCTAACACAAGACTTTTTGTTTTTCTGTCTGGAAATAAATACAGGTGGACTCCACAGTCTGAGATTTTGAATGTGAAAATTACGACCATTAAATCTGTGATCTGAAAACATGTCAGCAGAAAGCAGAGAACGGTATGGATACATTCTGAGGGTTACTGCCTTAGGGTCAATTGAAACGAGCAGATCTATGGGGCACAACAGCAGAAGGAGCAAGCAATTGCAGGTGCAAATACACCTGGGGCTTGTCTGACTTCAATTAAAAGAAAAGGTGTGATAGTGCTAATCATTTCTGTCCCTTTACATTTTCAACAGCCGCCGGCATTGCCTAAGCATTTTAACTGCATGCTGGCAGAATTGTGGGCTTGCGAGGAAGAGACATCAAGAAGGGTGATAAAAGGTAGAAGAAAGCAGAGCTGCAAACCTGCATTTTCAGGCGAAAGGGTCCAAATGAGTACCCAGAGGTCAAAAATTGAACAATTACAGGTCTCTGAGTTTGCACCAGTAACAAATACCCAGCATTTTCAGTTCTTGTGAATGAAGTCGCGAGATGTAGTTATGATGGTGTGCTTGTCTGGGCCGAAAGGCTCAAACCCCCATCTGAGAACCCATGAGGCATCTAAGCGGGTCCTGACAGCTAAGCAAGGCTGGGCGTAGGACTGCCTTTTACCCCTTTCTCCCTAGCAGCCTGCCTCTCGCCGCTGCCTCGTGTTACCACAGAGGCCAAATATCACAGCAGTGGACAGGTAGGTGCCTGCACCTCGGGAGCCCCGTTCATGCTGCAGTGCCTTTACTGTCAACCCACCTTCACTCATAGCTTAAGCTAATGGGCTGTCCGTGGTGTCCTGAGGCTAGAGGACTGTGGGATAAAGGCAGAGGAGTTTGCTAGGGACAGAAAAGAAATCTTGAACTGCTACGGCAATGTCTGCCAGAGGTTAGTTTTGAAAGTCCTTATTTTCACTGACTTGATTCCTTAAAGCGTAAGGTGCTCTAGCAGTCTGACTAAAAGTCAGATTTCCTACTTTTGTGTTAGTCTGATTGTGCTCAATTTTAGTATGTGAGTTCTTGCTGGGTTGCTTTGCTGCTTGTAGAAATAGATTAATTTGCACTTCATGGATGTGTGTGGATTAGTAATACCTAATGGACTGAAGTCTAATTGGAGAGAGAAAGAGATGCGCATACGGGAGAGAAGCCTCGAGGAAGACCATTTTTCAGTGTCTTTAACACAGATCACAGGCCATGATAACTTAGCAAAGTAAGTTTTCGACTCCAAAAATCTACATTCAAATTTTGGCTAAGGTGTTGCGTGAAAGTCAGTTTGCCATGGCTTGAACTGGCTTCAAATCGAGTTATTCAGAGACCTTCTGTAACACGCTGTATGCTTTGACTAACTAAAAAGATTAGCCAGGGCTGTGGCAAGCAATTGATGCAGGATGGCAGAGGGCTGCCTCCTCCTATCCGTTATTCTTCCCAGAGGTAAAATCCTATCTCTGCTGCTATTACCAGCAGCACTTCTTTTGATTTTAGTAAGGATGAATCTGGTTTATATGGGCCTTGTGTATGATCAGAGATGTGTCCAAATCAAGTCTCTGTAACTGATTTTTTGTCTATCTGAATTAATCATCTAATTGTGAACAATGATAAAGGAAAGAGCACATATCAAATTTCAGATTTTCTAGCTTGGGGCTGGGGTGAAAATGAGGTGTGGATATGGGGGGGAAATTGAATTTAAACAGGCTTTAGTTTTTTCAGGGAGAGTGAGATAGCAGGAGAAGTTGCTTCTATGGATGATGCTACATAATGGGCAGTACTGTTGTAACAGAGCTAAATCATCTCTTTGAGAAAGGTAGAGTTGAGTGAGAGAGTGGGTGAAAGAGAAAGATTTGCTATACTGGCAGCTCTTATGTGCTCCAACAGAGCCAAAATGTGTTTGTTCCCAGTGGTCTTTGTTCATAGTAGGTCAGACACAGAGGACCCACTGAGGATGTGGTCCGGGCTCAGTTGTGTTTGGTGTTCTTTCGCTAGGGACCATAAGGAAACAGCAGTAGCAGGTCTGAAGGTACCATCTTTTTAAATGATGGCTGTGACATATTTAGCCTCAAGGACCTTATTCACTCTCTCTTTCAGATCACATCTCATCTGCTTCTGCTTTGTGTGATCAACCAATTAATAATGGCTTGAGAAGCAGGCAGGGATAATGGGCATACGCTTTGTAAAAGAATAATCAGGAATGTGAAAATAAATTGTATAGACTGTAATTGTTTTCCTTACCTCTCATTCTTTTGCACCATATTAGTCCTTGTAGTACCTCAGGGAAGAATGTAATATAAGATGGCCATTCTGGGTCAGATCAAAGTTCTCATGTAGCCAAGTGCCTGTCTTTGACATGGACTATTAAAAGATGGTTTGAACTGTGATAAGAAAATGTAAAGGCAGAGAAATCTTTTTCCCAGTACTTCTCCCCTATCCAGCAATTAGTGTTTTAGAGAATTCCTAAGCTAGAATTTGTATATATTGCTGTTCTCCTGCTTAGGTATTTTCTATGCACAGCTGGTGCTGTTGCAAAATCCCACAATTACTACCCTCATGGATCCTGTGAGGTAGAGAAGTGGTATATTATATCCACATTATGGATTTTGAACTGAGGAGCAGAGAGACTTGAAATGCCACCATCTAAAAATAGATTAGAGCTGTTACAGTTCATTAGCACAATAAAAACTTTGGAGCAAATTGATACCAAGTCTGTCCTTAAAAATCCGACCTCCCTATAAACTTCGTATTACAATACTACATGATGAGACAAGGGTGACTGCAACCCTGAAATTTTATGATAGTTCTGTGTTGCTTCACTTTCCCAGTAAATGCCAGCAACACAATCCTCTAGTATGACTTCAATTACACAAGGTTGCTTCCAGGTGACTTTCAGACTCCAAGATCAGGTACCCCATTTAAAGAAGGAAAGGTATATGGACATGTGGGATGTCCATCAGAAATTTACAGATTGTTTAAAGGGATTTTCAGGTTGTTGAAAATGTCAATAGCTTGTGACGCTATGACATCATACTGCCAAAATAAGTAACTTGTAGTTTAGAAGGACTTTGGATAGATGGGAGAATACATGCCAGGACATCTAAGCTAACAGTAGGCAATGTGCAGGAGGTCGCTCTTATCTCTTGGACTACATTGCCTTGGCACAGTACTGCTACTCTGTCTGTGGAAAGTTTTCAATGCTCTGTCCTGCTTAGTTAACTTGCGACGCTCTCTGCCACTATTATTTTAGCATCTCAAAATCACTAATGTATTTGTCTTCATACCACTTTGAAGATGTAGCGAGGACCTGAGCACTATTCTCTAAATGGACAGAAAGGTATAAAGTCCACACTGGTGGATCCAGGTGCGCACTGCTGGTGCCACAATGTCTAACCTTCAAATACCTGTCACAGGATTAACATGTGCCTTTAGTAAGTAGATGGTGTTAAGACTTTGAAGACACATCTGTCTTCAATCCTGCTCATTTTACAAGTTTACATCCCCATCACCACTTGAGTTTCATAGCCTGGGAACCTTACCTCCAGGTAGACCTTCCAGCTGGCCATACAGAACACAACAGAGGTGATTCCCTTCTTTTTTTAAGAGGACTTTGAGGGTAAGAGAGTGAAAAGGTCTATTATAATGCTCCCAAAATAAACCAGGACAAGAGGCCAAAGCAGAAATTTTCCTTACTGCTGCAGTTTTAGTGGTGATATTTTATCACTTCCATGATGATTGACAGACTGTGGGAACAAATGTGAGGCTGTAATTCTAAATTAAAGACATTTGTTAGGAATTTATCTTGCTTTATCTTTTTTGTTTGTTTGCTTTTAATTAATAGGCGCTTGTTGTCACAAGGCTACTGTAGTCCAGAAAGGCATTTTGTACAGTGAGTACTGAAATGCTCTGCTTCAACTTCAACAAAACCCACCAAAACACTCTTACAGCTATTGCTACATGATTATTGTTCACAGCTCGTATGTTTGGTTAACTGTGTGGCATCTGGTTTGGATACTTGGATATTATGCTGTAATCATGAACGGCTAATAAAACAATGTAGTAAGTACCTAGAAGTTCTTACTGATGTAAGAGTTAAAAGGTCTATATTACTTTTTCTTCTGTTCACCCAGAAAGCTGGTTACAATACTTGCAGTGTATTGGTTGGATGCAACTGATAGAAGTTTTAATGACCTTGATGCAAAGAAAAGCTTAAACAAAAGTTACATATTTTGAATAAGAGATAAAGATGCTTAGAAATACTTATGGATAACATAGGATAAAACCCAAGTTTCCTGAAAGCAGAACATTAAAAATCTGGTCTTTCTTTCCAGATCTGTTCATTCAGTTAGATGAATAAAATACGTATGTCTTTGGTGTAACAGTCTACTGACAGAGTTTTTCATAACCATTATTTTATATATGTGTCTCCTCATAAAAACCACACTGTTGGGAAGAACATAAAGAAAAATAATCTCATTTATATTGCTGTAGACTGTAGGTAGAAAGACTACTTTTCTGCATTGGAGTTTCAAGACACTTATGAAAGGAACCACACACTTGTATATGACAAATGAGCACAGCCTGGGTCCCAGCTGGGTACAAAGTAAAATCCATAGATTGTACTGATGTTGGTGCTTCTTGCTCTTTTCCCTGCCAACTAGTTTGCTTATGTATTTTATATCAAAGGAAAGTCAAATTTTATGGTGAGATTTAAATCCTGATATGCCTGATATCCTAATCTTGGCATCTGTGGAGAGATAGCATCAGGACAGGGAAACAAATTTGTCATCTCATTATCTTTTAATTTAGATTAAAAACACCTCTAAATAGTTGGCCTTCCATTGTGGCTCTTTTTGGGTATTTCTCAATGGCACAACATATCACATTGCTAAACGTAAATTGCTCTTGGCTAGTTTTTCAAAGTAATTTGACAACATAGTTTGATTTTGCTCTAACATAATCTAGAAACTGTTTCCCAGTAGTGGGACAAAGGGAATGTGAAGAAGCTATTATACAGAATTCCTTGCAATTTGCTTTTTTCTTACACCACCTCTCATATTTTGCTTAACTATGGCAATCTTCCTAGGTTCAAATGCTCTGCTTAGATGTATTCAGTGATTACATGAACTGTATGGATTTCATACATTAGATGAGACTTTGCTTAGAATACTAATGTTACGTGCTTTACAATAATGCAGTGAATCCCAATTTGGTTTTGATTGCAATAATCTGGAGTCAAATGTGCAAACCCTTGCTAATTTAAGTTGATTTTACCTTTATCGTTTTGCATACTACATGATCTAGAGCCACACAAACAAAAGCTTGTTTGGACTTACCATGCTTTCCTTTTCAGAAAACAGAATTCTTTTTAATTAAAAACACTTTAAAAAAATCAGTATGTGTAATTGCTAACACCTGCTATGTGTTACTAACAGATGTTTCTTACTTACCTAAGGGAACTGTTATAATTACACTATAAGCTTATTGGAATGGCATTTAACCAAGATAGTTTCGGAACTTTAGGTGGTGACTTTGTGTTATTTTATTCATCTTTCCTCTAAAAAACTTTTAAAAATAAACCATCCAGCCCTCCTTACTCACCTCCCCAGCTCATATTCACCAAACACAGTTCACTACAACTAAGCTTTGGATGTTCAGCCTCTCCTTGCTCCTCGGTCCATCCCTGAGCATCGAGGAGGAGTTTGCATGTGTTGCTCCAAGCGTAGCTCTGGAGCTGGTCTTGGCAAGGCCCAGGATGGGGCGGTTGTGTGAGGTCTTACAAGTCACGCCAATAGCAGGGTTTGAGGAGCGCAGACTTGCTGCGTGGTCTTGGGCAGCCCACTTAACCTCTCCGCCTCTGTATTCTTCTCCGTGAAATACCAGCAACGTGGCCTGTTGGGAGGCCTAAGTCAAAGGTCTTTGCCCAGGGTTTTGAGCCCTTCAGATTAAAGTGGAGGTCAGTACGGGTAGATCTGAGTGTTGTCCTATCACCAAGACCTTGCGGTCCGGAGGCAGGCTGGCCTCGTGGGCGCTGTGGAGGTCTGCTGGCACGGCAGGTTGCAGGAGGTACGGTGGATTCCTGCATCTTCAGACTCGACTGCCGAGCAAGACACTCCGCCTTCTCCCTCTGCATCTTCATTTATGAAACTAATCACACAATTACCTGCAGGCATGTGTTAAATATGACACTGGTCTCTGCAAAATAATGGGCCAATTGCAAACAATGAATAAAGAGAGGCAGCTCCATTTATAACTGCTGTTTCAACAGAGCTGTGTTGTAATCAAAGTGATCTGAGGGTGACTCATTAATTAATTGATGTTCTTTTTTATTATGTGCTATTGAGTTAATGAGTAATTTGTGCTAGATAACTCTCTGAACACACTGATTACGTGAGATATTTTCTGGGGCTTTCATACCAATGACATGCTGAATAGGTGGAAGACGGTATTTGCTTATGTATACTCATTATTAGCGGGTTCAGGATGAATATAAATCAGCAGAAGGGCATTTTAAAAGGTATTACATGCATGCTACCCTTACTTTAAGGCTTTAAACAGATATTCTTCAGCTTTTAATGCCTTAAATAGTATTAAAATCACTTCCTTTACAATACTTCTATCACCCACAATTGGCAGCTTCTAGAAAGGGTGCCTACACAAAAGATTTTTACTAGGAGCATGTTTGTGCTAATGGCCTATTATCTTGCACATATTGTATTTTGGTTTCCTTTTGCAAGGTACTGAAGTGAACAGTAAACAGGTTTGGTCTGCATCATTGGACTGAAGTAGAAGAAATGTATTAAGTGAATATGTAATTGGGTTTTTTTTTATCTAAAGTGGTATTTAAAAGAATAAAAACACTGTTCTTATATACAGTACACACTTTGCTTTCTGTAGTTTGAGTTGTTAAAGCTTTTGCTTTATTGAAACCACAACATCTCCAATGCCATAGGAGTTTTTTATTCATTAAACAACAAATGGCTAAATTGATAATTTAGTCTGACAACAGCAGCACAGTGGAAGCTTTCAGAAGAATCAGCTAAATGTATAAAATTATACCCAGCAATCACTACAGACCTTCATTTTTGACAAGATTTGTTCTAGGTACAGATGACTGTAAACTACCTACTGCTGAGAAAATTATAAGAAGCTGCTGTATATTACGTTGAAAAAAGCCTTTAAAGTACTTTGTCTGTACAGGCAAAACCTTGCCACAGTCTCTGTTTGTTTCTTTTCCCCAGAGTCTCCCGTCTCACTGTCCACTTTTCAATCTGTTTTCCTCAAGTCTTTTTATATGTAGGCAATTAGGAACATTTGAGGGGTCGCTCGATGATTTTTCTTTATTTACATTACATGAGCATAAATTTGAGCATTTTGGGAGGGTAGGAAGAGGGTTTTTTTTAAAAAAAAAAAACAAAAAAAAAAACAGAACCATAAACAACCAACCCAGAAAATATGTTAAGCAAGATAAAAATACAATTATGAAACAGATCAACTTTTAGCCTTGGTCACTGCTTCTGCAGAATCCAGGCTGTCCTGATTCATCACCAGTTGTGGCAGATAACAGGCACAGCAGGTTACGGTTGGCAGAGGAGCTTTCTACAGTTGAAAATCAAGGTTTGATAATTCATACTTTTCCATGTGGCTTAAAAACCAGTAACCCCAAAGTAACAGATTTTAAAAATTGTTATCATTATTTTTGTCTGGCTAAACTTAGAGGTTTGTACAGATAGAGATAAAATACCCTCAAGATAGGAGATAGAAATGGAAGCACGCCTGTCTGGCAAATGAGCATACACTGAGCAATGGTCACTAGCAGAACGTTTGCTGTATGCAGACAGCGTGTTGACACACACAGCACTGGAGAAGAAAACCTAAGGTAGATAACTAACAGCAACCCAAAGGAATGGTCTAGACCTCTGTCACAAAGATCAATAAAGCAGTCTGGCAGATAACCTCTCTTCAATATTTTCTTATGATACTATACTTTTATTATACTTATTGGAGTTGTAAATGTTTCCATTAAATATTTCAACTCCCAGTTATTATTTTGACAGCCAGGCAAGATGGAAGTTTGAAGTACAGGAAAATGTGTAATCGATCTTTGACCTACATCAAACCTAAGTTTATACTGTATCCTCTACACACAAATTTTAGATACGTATGTGAATAAGACAGATGAGCTTAAAGTGCTCAAAGCAATACCATACCGTTGCAGCACTTCAAACAAGCATATCAATGTTTCTTTATCCTTACATCAATTAAGGTTGATAGAATGGTGAGGCTATTTTTTTCTCCATAGCAGAACCACCCTCCTCTTCCCCATTTTGAGCATATCACAAAGCATACACATGCACATGAGTAACACGGCATGTAACAGTAAGCCACTATTTTCCCATTCCACTCTTAATTTGCCCCATAAAGAGCTGAGCAGTGGCACTTTGTGGTAATGAGAGAGCACTTTAGAATTTACAGGACTATTAGTGTGTAGTTACCTCCATCCCCAACAAGGCCTTCCACTGGCTTAGTTGGTTTTGGTGCTTTCCTACCTCAGATCTGTGGTTACCTACTGCACATATGAATGCTCTGCTTCTCCCAGCATGTCCTAATGCTACTAGTAACATTTGCATGCATAGCTCTTGGTTTTCTGAAGAGCCAAAAATGCTTTACAAAAGCAGTGTATGCATTAGGCCCCATTTGGCAGACAGGGGCAACTGAGGCACAGAACTGAGTGACTTGCCTAAGCTTACAGCAAGTCAAAGACAGAACCAAGGTCCCCTCTTTCCTGTTCCCTAGTCCTATCTTGGAACCAGGGATTTCTATCCAGTCTGTAGTCTACTAGCAGAAAGCAGAAGAGACATCTTTCTGGCTTCTAACTGAAAGACGCATCAGAGGCTGGAGGAGAAAATTGAAACTGGAATCAACGTAAGATAATATGATTCTTCCCTTTCTGGCCATCCTCCCCTTCATGGAAAGGACAACATGTTTATTGCACTTGAAGTAGATCTGGAAGAGCCTAATAATACCTCTGACATCAACTGCTTGGTTATCCCATAGACATTAAGGGACTGTGGAAGGGAGTGGAAGAGAGACTTGTGCCCAAGGTTAGGACGGAAGATAGTACACAAAATAGGGCTAAATTTCATTTGAAAAACTACGTGGAGTTATTTCTTCTAATTAACAAGAACAGCCTGAGGAGTCGTTGCATTTCTTACTGGTCCTGTATGAGTCAAAGTCAAGTTTTGCGAGCCATGCTTATTTTTAAAAGGGTTCACAGCCAGGAACAAAACCACACCGTAACAACAGTCATTAGAATTAAATATCCATTTCTAAATCAAGCCACTGTGCAGTGTACTCCAAACCATACACTAGAGGAATTACTCCACTGGATTACAAAGTTGCTTTCCCCATCCCCAGGAAAAACATGTTGAAACTGCGGAACGGGACAGGAAGAGCAGGTAAGGACAGCATTGAACTTGAGTAGACGTGGGGGTTCTTAGCCTAAATAAAACCAAAAGTTCAGCTTAATAGTAACACAGGGTATAGTGGGTTTCTTTTCTTTCTTTCTCTTTTTTTTCTTTTTTTTTTTTCTTCTTAATGTTGTTTTTTAAATGCAGGCTGCTTTCCTGGTGGGCTAGATTACAGTGGCAAAGAGAAAAGAATTAAATATGCATTTAGCAACTTTTTAAACATTCATCCTGCTTTCTTTTGCCAAACACCTGTAAGCTCTGTCAGGGACATGAGCGCTTAGGGACATCCTGCTGATGCAATAGCTGCCTGGCTTTAGAAACAGAGGTCTACCTCTCCTAGAAAATGGACTGCTTGCCAACAGTAGCTGCCAGCAGTGACTCCACCTCTGTCAAAAAGATTTTAATTGCCAGTATTGATGGGACAAACCTGTAGGATGTTGGCACGGACAACAAAGTACCTGTGCAGTAGAGCTCTCACCTTCTGTATTGATATTTCAAAGTTTTGCCCCATCCACATCAGCATTTAAATTACTTTTAGTATTCACTCAGGTGGGTAGTTAGTAACCAGCCCCTCTCCTAGTGTCAGCTTGGGGTCATTTCCTTAATGTAAATAAGTCCTTTAGAGGGGGCTGTTTACAGTGCCTTCTACTTTCACTTTTTTCCAGGGTTTGTTGAGGACACAGCCCCAGAAAACTTTAGGGTTAAGCTCCGATTTAAAAAAAAAAGAAAAAGGAAAGAGAGAGAGAGAGAGACCCCTCAAATTTTAAAAATGTATATAAACAGAAGTCCTCTCCCTCCCCCCCCCAAATTAAATGATTTCAGAAAAATAACATATATTTTTTTTATNCAGCTAAATTAAAAATCAAATCCAGGCATTTTGAATGCCTAAGGGGTACAAAAGCAGCACCCAAAAACATTATCTTTTGCACCTTTTATAATATATCCCAAACCAGTCAGATTTGTTTTTCAAAATTTTGTAGTAAAATAAAAGTGCTCTTTGACGAAAATCTATGCAGTTAAACAGCAGATGCTTAACCCCTGAAAAATAGAGGCTTATAACAGAAGTGCTGATAGACCCTTAACCATAGCATCATTAGCAGCAGGTGCTGCTAGAGTTATTAGTTTTCTAAATAGTTTTAATGTAAACAGTATTCTTAAGCTCTAAGTGTAGCATAATGGTTGGGATTTGCTCTTTAATTCTTTTTACTAGAAAGATACAGCTCATTTAAAATAGCTGGTAGGTACAGAAAGCATAAATATACAGGAAGTTTAGACACTGATTGTACTAAATGCAACAATACAAAGAAGCAAACAGGAACACAAATGGTAACACAATAAAACTGTATTACATTTGTGCTTCAAATATTACAATACATTATATACAATAGTCCAAAATAAACATCTCATGCCAAATGACACAAAAAGAAACAAAAAACCCCCAAACAAACCAAAAACCCCAAGAGCAAGCAAAAAGAATCCAGCTGTATGTACAGTACCTTTTTAATTAACATTCAACTCTGAACTGGAGCAATTTTCACTACATACAGGTGCAGTCCGCCTTTTATTTCACGCAACCATTCTGTCTCCCTAGATCTATGCTATTCAGTAGGTTCCTGTGTCATTTCTTATATACATGTTGAGCAAAAAGATAAAAGAACATAGTGCTTTGTATTCTTAATGATGTGGCAGCAGATCAGCGAACCTGGGGTGCATAACCTTCTTTCATTAAACCCTCCTCATAGTCTGTCTGGCACAGAATCATGTTGTTCTTCAGGAAAAATTTGTCTCCAACGCAAAATCTGAAATTACAATAATNAGTGTTCACGGTTCCGTTGCACTGACCGCACGGCTCGCACCTCTGCTGTCGCAGCGCACGCAGACATGTGTGCACGTATGCGAAAGCCCAGCAGAGGAATTGCTCTGGTATCTTAGAACTAATCCTGTGCTTTTAACAAAATCTAGTGCATTCAAGCGCTTTTCCTTCCCCAGCCGAGGACCTCATTCAAAGCCCACCGAAGACTGTGGGAGTCTTGGATCAGGTCACTAGCACACAGATAAAACAGAATAAATATCCCAGGCTACCGAGTTGAGTGAAAAGTAAATGTTCTGCTTTCACACAAATCAGAAGGAAAACAAAGAAGGAAAAGAAAAATCGTATGCAGTAGGAAGCTCATCTGAGATACGTTACGTTTGTCTTGTGCAGGCGTGCCGGTAAGAATTTCGTGTTATATTCCAGCTGGATGTTTTACTAGAACTGATTTAAACCAGTGGTTCTGAGAACTGTTTCTAGCATACGCACAACTTTACATACACTGTGATGCAAACTAGAGACAAGCAGGCAGGTATGCAGAGAAACCTTTTTCTTTTTTCCTGTAGGAGTTGGTTATAAATTTAGTTACTCAGCTAACCACTGTCTCTCTTGTGGTATCGGTATACCTACTTTGTCATACTATTACGTGCATCAGAATGATCTGATTGCTACAAAACGCCACTGAGATACTTCATTTGATTTTCTCTGATGAGTAGTAAAATCACGTAACATTAACGCTTCTGGCTGGCTGGCTTCAAACTTTGAGTAAAGTGGGATTTCCCAGCTAAGCAGTATGCTTGAATATAAGAAGGCTCTTCACTGACACCCCCCCCCTCAACCCTTCCCCCCAACAAAGCCAATCTTCTTGAAGATACTTAGGGAGCACGTGAATAGGGCCAACACATAGAAAAAGAGTTTCCCTAGTGACTGCCTTGGCAGGGTTACGTGCCTTTGTTTATAGTGAACTCTCCAGCTATAAAATATATTGGGAGGCACTGCTCACATTATTCCAATTAAAATGAAAGAAAGTAACCTAAATGAACCCCTTAACATTGATGTGAATAAATGAAACCAGTTTCTACCAGCTAATTATGGATCTCGCTACATAAAGTATTGTTTAATGTGTAACAGATTATAATGTCCTTTTTTGTATAATTTCCAAATGGTGACATCTTGGACACAATTAGGGTCAGATATAAATGCTTGTGTTGTTTACGGTAGATTTAACAACAGAGTAGCTATGGGAATAGCTGTATATGTATTTAATTGTAACAATTTAACCTTCAAATAGTGGTGCCTGCTGTAGTTGACCCAGTAAAACTACGTAAATGACACAGGTTGACCCTCCTGACCTCTGATAGTGGTCTCTCTTTATCAGATAGTCAATTTCTAATGATGTTCAGGCAGAAATCTCCGTGAATTGTCACAGATTAAATTGTGTATTGAAAGCAGTCCTTTAATGTTTTGTGAAGTTGGAGGTTTAAATGAGTAGCAGTTGGACTGATTTACATTTGTGAAGATTGGAATGCTAGACAAACAGTGAACCCATTTATTTTCCAACTGGGTAGCTTTGGAAATTTATCCTTATGCTAGCTAAATAGATAGAGGGAAAATAGTGTAATAAAAAAGTGGATTGAAAAGAATTAGCTCTGCTCTTAAAGGAAAATTGGTTTGTTTATTTGTGGACTTTTTTTTTTCCTGTAGGATTACTGCCTGCTGATGATGATGATTGAAAATAGAGATTATGGAATGATCCCGAAATCTTTAAGTTATTTATGGTCAAGAGTCTTTTATAGAATTTACAGGTTCCTGCTATCCTTCCCACCCCAATCCTGGTATATTAGGCTACTAAACCCAGGAAAGGTTTTTGAGTAGATGTGTTGAAATGTAGAATTCTTGAAACAAACAAGTTCTTTGGCAGCTTCTCTAGTTTCCATCCTTTGTATTTTTGTCCATCGACAACAATGCTGACAAAAATTCTCTTGTGCATCTTACCAGATTAGGTAAAGGAGTCTTAACCAGTGCCAATATGTAAAAGTGTTTTTCCCAAAGAAGTCACATTAAAAAAAAAAAAAGAAGTCCTTCTTAGTTTCTTTTAAAGGAACATACACATTAATGTGGACTAAAGCAGGCAAAGTCAGGTATTGTGCCAAATCAGTCACTCCATTACAGTTAGCCCAAGGATTACTGATGGGGACTGAGCGGGGGATGCCTGCCCAGCAGTGCCCACCGCTCCAGAGGCATGTCGCCTTACGGGTCGGGCACCAGTGGGAGACACAACCACCTCCGTTCACCCAACAGAAAGCACTAACTCTGAACTGTGACTGCTGTTCAGCTACGTATTCCTTTGTGTTCCAGCACAATACAGCACATAGCAGACTAATTTGTTTGAAATACATAGTAAATGAAAAATATGCTGGTGAAGTGCAATTCACTTGTACAGCAATACTTTCGCCTGTGACTTGTTGCAATACTGCTTGCATCAAAACCCTGGCTGAAGGGTTTTGTTTCCCAGCCCTCAGAGAAGTGCCGTGGTTTGAATTAAACTGCACCAGCTACATGAGGGAGTCAGGATGCCTTTCCCAATAAAAAGTGTCAATGCCTTTTGCTTTTGCTGTGTTAATATGTCGAGCCAGAAATGCTCTACGTATGTCTACATGGCATTTGACAGCTTTATGCATGAGTGCCTTTAAACATACACAGTTCCACAAATCGTTTACCTTCCAAGTGTACAGCTGTCTTGTGGAGGGGCTGCCAGTGGCCTGTCTAAACGCACTCGGCTGTGCGATAACCTGTGGGGTGGGGGTCTGTCTGCATGGTAAAACCCCCTCTGGGTTCATCTGGGGCTGCGTTTGCACGCTGGGGGGGCGATCCTCTGTACCGTCGGGGAAACCTGTTACTTGCGATACTTAATGCTCAAATTCTGCAACAGTTTTTGTGTTGTGCAAGTTCAGCGACCGAAACACATCGTTGGCAAAGGCTTACAGTGAGGCTTACATGCGTCCCTGGGTATTAAATGTGTGAATTATGCACTTATTAGGTGACAAGGGGTGAGCACTAGGCAAAAAACATTTAAAGGTGACACGCTAGCTCCTAAGTGCAATGACACCAGGCAATTAGATGGTGGAAATATAACAAATTCTGTCCATCCACACTTTCAACCCTATTTGACTCTCAAAAGCAGATTTAGCCTCTTCTGAAGTCAAAGAGCTAAGTCTTGCAACTAATTCAGATTGGTTTTGCACGCTCTAGGATTTAAGCCTGCCTCGGCTTTAAAACGGAAGGGTAAATTCAAGCCTAGCCTTCCACCTCCAGCAAGTGTTTTTTTCATGGAATTGGCATAGGATGTAAATCAGGGCACAATTTGGGCACGTATATCAAATGGAGTCAAGGAGCATATTGAGATGCCACTGGGTTAGGAGTATATAATGAGGCAAGACTATTACTTTTCTAGCAGGCAGATGGTAGTCTTCAGCCTTCCCTAAAACCCTCACCCAGTTTATTTAATAGGCATGCAAGATGAACAGGGAAAAGTATACAATAGGCTGCATTAACATGCCAGATTGGACTTACCACCATAAATTGATAATACTACTTTTGACATGGCTGTGACATTAGTAGAATGACCATTATAATTAACCTACATCCTAGAACTCCTGTCATATTTTACAATGGCAAAAGGAAAGGCATTTATATTACAAAATGACCTCTGTTATCACCTTGTTTGGAAGGGGAAGTTGTGCCTAGACTAATCGCAAGAAGTATAAAACTTCCATTTTGAGAAATAGCTATTTCATTGTTCAGAACAGATATTTAAGGAGATCTCACTGCTGCCTGTCATCGTTTTCTGATGTACAGGACGTGTGTCAAGGTACCGAAGACGTCTTCAGAAAGCGAGAGAAATATTGCCGTGAACAAAGATGGCTGTGTGTGTGAAGTGCCTCCTCTGGTAATGTCAGATGTTTGTTGTTGTAGAAAGAAACAAAGTCTGGAAGCATCTAATTGATTTCCTCTAGGATAAAGCAAGCTCAGACTTACCACACCCACACCCTTCCCCTACGCTTTGTGCGCTCAATGATGTAACTTGTCCTCTGCTTTTCCCCCTTTCCCCTTTTTTATAAAGCTCCTTTGAGTACTCAGTATAACTCAAATTAATGTTAATCTACATGCATCACTAAGAGAACAAAGCCACTCTTTTACATCACAGATCATTGGTCCACACCTATGGTTTACTAATTCTAGGGTTCTGCCAAAATGTCCATTTATTGTCAAAGGCTGGAAAGTGGGAGCTGTGCCTGGGTTTGTAATTTTTACCAGTACGATATAGTACATACACACACAGAATCCTCGTTCAACTTACAATGACAAACCTCAACTTGGTGTGCTTTCCATTTACTATTTTTTTAAAAGCAGGTATGGAAAATGTATTAATTTTTATTCTAAATTTAGAGACGCTCAATGAAAATAAGCAGTATTCGTATCTTCAGAATTTCTAAAATAACCACTCATGCAAAAATCTAATGTTGGTGTTTGAAATAAGGACGTCCCTGGCATTGCATTCTCTCCCCCCTGCTTGACAGAGAACAAAGGCAGCATTGTGTGGGCATTTTTCAGTTTATGCTGGAGGTAAGTGTTTACAGCTACATCAGGACAGCGATTTGAATGAGCGTGTAACCATTTTCAGTCCAGTTCCCATTAAAATAAAGGCTGTTTCGGATAGAGCAGTTGATTTAAACACCCCTCAGTGATAGCAGATGGGAGTTTTAAACCATACCCTGAGTTGACTTCAAACAGCAGAGAGAAAATATCGCAGAAGTATGGAACAAGCTGCTAAAGCAGCCGACAGAGTGAAAAGAAGGACACGGAGACTCTGGAAAGTGGGAAAGCCGAAGGCAGACTGAGATCATCGCTGTAGTCAAAAGTGTCAGCAAAGATACAGCTGAGCCCACTTGCAAGATTTTCCACTCCATTTTGCTAGTCACACACATGCAACCTGACAAAGTGTGAAAGGCAGTGTCTGTTTACAAGTTTATTTTTCCAGTGGTTTCCTTTTTTTTCTCCTTTAAATTTTCTGCAGAAATTAACTGTATTGAGGCTACTGCCAGTGTGAGGTGAAGTGCTTCGGAGGAGAAGTTTAATATGTTTACAGAGAAGAAAGGGGAGCACTCACACCATTAAGATGACTGTCACTAAGCTCTGCGGGTATTTAGGAGATGGAAAAACTTCAAATTAGGAGTAAGCTGGACAGAGACATGAAAGATAAGGCGATGCTAAAACCTTTAGGCTAGGAGTAGAGCTTAATATTCACAAAATCCCATCAGCTTTAAGAATCAGTATCAAGAAAAAATGGGGAAAATATGTCAAAAACTGGCTGGACGGAGCAATTAGATCCTAGAGCTGAATAGCTTTATGAAAGGGAAAATACGTGACAGTGCCTATTTGACCCCAGGGGACTAGGCTTGGTGGCTCAGGAGATCTCTTTCAGTCCTGTCTATGTCTACAGTCTGTCTGCCTAGAATACAGTATGTGAGACATCGCGTTTTTCTTCTCGCTCTGAAAAGGAGTGGCCTTCAGGAGGCCAATAAAAGGGGACAGACACATTATGAGTTAGTCCAGAGATGGAGTTTATGGCCTGAACTCTGAAATCAAGGGGGTCTAACTACCATCCACACTGAAACTTGAGCTGGCTGGTGGGTTGTAGATACTCAAAAATAATAAACCAAAGAGTGAAGCTGTACATAAAAGCAGAAAAAAATCACCTAATCTTTCACAAAAAGCACTAGGCAAAACCAGGCAGGCCTCTCTCTTGCTGGGCCAGGATCAGCTATTTCAAGGGTAATTCCTATCTGAATTTAATGAAATGAGGGTCATGCAATAGCAAGGCTGAAGAATGGGCTGCCCCAAGGATCGGTGCGATGTGAGTTAATACAATTATTAGCTAGCTTGGAAGGCAGAAGGGACTGGGAGGAGCAACCAGGCACAGCGGAAGAAATTCAGCATTGGCAAAGACAAAGTAGTGCAAAACGAAGAAACGATTTAGTCTACTCCTGAACACTGCATATATTCTGTTACGAAAAAACCCTAAATGGCAGATGACAACTGAAAATCTGAAATATGGAACCGAACACTATCTGTGATAGTACTCCAGATATGTTGTACTTTTATTGGTATAAAGAATGACTCAAAGGATTTAAAATTTAATGGGGGAAGAGAATGTGAAGGAGGGGAATACGATCAAACATACAGGTCTTGCAATAGCTGGTGAGCCTTGCTACCTCTGTTGGTGATTTTTGGATATCGATGATGATGTAAATAAAAATATTCTCTTCAATAAATAAATTCCACATTAGGGATATTGGTTGGAGTGAAAGGAAAAAGCAGATCTAGAAAACCTCAATAACATTATTTTGCATGCAAAGGGGCAGCATGGAATAAAGAAAGAAAATTAAACTGCTATCTTATAAACTCATCCTCACTCAGAATCTGGTGTTTGGTTTTGATTAGCTTAACTAGAAGAAGAAAAAAGAATCCTGAGAAGGGCAACAGAAATTATTAATGGCATGGTGACTAACAAGATTATTCAGCTTAAAAGAAAAGAAGAAAAGGTTTCATAGCAGATATAAAAAGTCCAAAACTGGTGATGGGTCAGGTGTCTAGCATTTCTGCTTTTTAATTTTTATACAAGTAATGAAAACTGAAAGATTTAAAGCTATTTATTAATGAGAGAATGTAGTCAGTGGGATGCTTTGCCATAGGAACCACAGAAGAGCTACGTTGGAGCATCCATGAAATAGGATTTATTATAAAAAACAACAGAATTAATTCTTCAGAGTGCCACAAGCCCCAAATTGTGAGGAAGAAAGGTACCCTACAGGCAGCCTGTTTTATTTAGCTCCATGAGAGCTATTGCAGTATAATCAGGATTAGGGAGACTTTTGAGAATTTCTGAAATTCTTTGAAACTTCTGGAACTGTTTCCTGTTTTGACTAGATGAACTACACTGCATTTCAGGTACATGAATTCTTGTGTTCCCAACCTAAGACTCCTTTAAGATTATTTCAGCAACCCTTTACCCAAACTACACGCAAAGTAAAAATCAAATAAAAGACGGCTAAGAATTACTAAATATCCCAGGAAAGCTCTGTTTCAGAAGCACCTAACAGCACTTTTGGAGGGGGATCAGTGGCCCTAGGGCAGAGTATGATGTATATTAGCTGCACGGTGAAATTGTACATTAGTTCATACTTGTAATGGTAAAAGAGGAATATTAAAAATAATCACAGCACCTTCGCTTTTGGGGGGGAATAAAAGCAAGTTCACTTCCTCATATCCAAGAGTGCTATCTATGATGAAAATCTTTTGCACTCAGGGTAACAAACATTGTCTGCTTTGCTTGACTGATGAAGATTAGCTGACTTCTTACATTAAAGAAGTTTGTCTTGTATGGGCTGAAGTGACAAGACAATAACTAAGTGCTAATTGTGCATAACCAACACTAAAGATATGCAGCCCCATTATGGCATGTAATAAATGAAGCGAACAACAGAAATATATTAGGCGCTTTAATAATGATACTAGAACCGTGGTTTGAAAAAAACAGGGATGTGAAGGGTTTAAGAAACGAAACCCAGGCTTGCGCGCGTGTCTTTCTTAAGCGGGTATCACGGCAGGCTCTGCCTGCCTTAGAATACAGCCTCTTAGTTCTGTGGCAAGACAAAATTGATATAGGACTTTAAATAGCATTAGAACCTATAATTACTTTGCATTATTATATAGTTTAAGCAGTGGTTATTACTTGCCTGGTATTTTAATTTCCCATGCAACATGATGAAAAAGGTCAATTTGGCTTTTTTTAAAGAGCGTAATTGTAGTGTGCTACACTTATTAGCAGCTGTACATTTTATGGTTCTTTAGGGATGTTTGATTTTTAAATGACTACAGTGTTACAAAATAATACACTGTAGGACAAGGTGAGTTAGCAAAGCTTATTTAGAGCTGTACCTAACTTTGTTGTGTTAGACTATTATCTTCCTAATTTTTTGTTACTTCCCTAAAAAGGTACATCTTGTGTTTCTTCCCACCTTAAAATGAAAAAAATCTGAATGCTATAAAACTCTAAATAGGATCATGCAATAACTGAAAATAATAGGTACATTAAGGAGCAGTCATAATTGGTTCTCTCATTTCCTAGACCTCAGAGAAGTCACTGGCAAAGCTGCTAGCAGCTCTTGTGGAGTCAGAAATGGAGCGCTCGGTGAAATCTTTGACAGGATTTGGCCACCACTCTGAATGTAGTTGTTGTAAGTTTGGCTGCACTCCCCTCTGAAAAAATCAGTTGTTACACTTTTACCATTTTTGACATTCGTTTTGCAACTGTACCATATGGGTGATGCTTCAGAACAAAGTGTCAGGTTTGGATCCTTGGGATTTTTATAACCTATAGTTAGGATATGGAAATAAAAATATGGCATAAGAAGTCCAATGCTGCTACAGAGAAAATGGTGGGAACAACATCTTTTAAATTTAAATGATTACAGTTCTGGCAACAGGAAGAAACAACATGTACTTTAAAAGAAATACATGATAAAAATGAAGAATTAAAGTGAAATTAATGTAATAATGACAAATGGTACTGCTCTCCTGCAGAAAAGGATCTCAAAGTCCTTTATAAATATTAATTAATTAAACCTGACAGACAGCCTTTTGAAGGAGAGGAAGTAACATTATTCTTTTTTATTGATGTGGGACTTGAGGCACAAAAAGTTTTCTGGCCAAGGTCATGAAAGGTGTTCTGTATTAGTCCCAGGAAAAGTATCCAGGTCTTACTCTCAGTCTTGGGATTCCGCCACTGGTAGATGTTTCCTCTTCACTTGAATGTATGTCGGCACCAGTGCCGAATTAGCACTTAGCTTATGGAACAGACCCAAAAATTTCTCTTACCTCTGATTACAAAGTTGACATGCAAAACAGTCCAGGTGATAAACATTGTCCTTTGCTCTCATCACCATCTCAAAAGCGGGTATGAGCTTACTGCAGGCAGCACAGTTTCCTGTAACGCCAAATAACCTAGAGATACAGAAAGAAATATATTCCTGAAGATACTTAACTGAAAAGAAAACCACACTTTCTTTTTTTTATTTATTTTTTTTTCCCCAGCGGTTGCCTGGCCTTTGATTGACTTCCCAGCACACCTCCTTTTGGAAAGTCTGGTCTTTGGTGGTACGCGTCTGCCCAATTTACAATACAAAGGCACAGTCCTTTTTGCCGGAGAGAGCTTTATGAAGCAGTGACAGGCTAATATGGCACCTATTGCGATGTTACTTTTTTCTGCAGGTTATACTGACCTTTGTTGATAAAAGAAACATCTTGTTAAACTAAACAAAGAAATAGTAAACACATTAGGGATGTTACATAACTGTGCAGACAGAGGTCAAGCTGTTTGCATACGCGGGAAAGAGTCTTCTGCTTGGATCCTGCCGTACAGACGAGCGCCACGTAACCTTGGCTTTTGGTGCTATTTATTATTAAAACACACTTTAGCTAGAAAAGAAATAACACTTGAAAAAGCCAATATTCTTCGCATTTTTGACATCTAGTGCTAAAAGCTTTACCACTATTATTAAAAGAACATTTTATGAACAAGTCATTTAAATCGTCAGAAAGCATTAGCGGTTCATGCACCTTACAACCCTATACCATAGTTATTGCTATGATTATGTTATTCAGGTAGCACATTAAAGTAAATGAGGCTGTAAACTATATATAGTCACATCAGGAGTAGAAGTATAAAGTACTGTAAGAACAATATGAAATGCTGGTTTTGCCAGACATCTATATAATTTTTTTTTTAAAATTCTCTTTGTTAAAGGTTTTTCAAGACTTTTCAAGTGGGTGTATTACAAAAAAAAAATCACACGTATGCATCCTTTTGTAACATAGAAGGATTATAATGAACAAGAAAAAATATGTTAGCTCTACATGGCAGCAATCTTTGAAACTAAGTTTATTTAAACTACTTAATAGTTGTGACGGATTATTAAAAGTAATGCTCTGCTTGTGCATAGCAGTTAATGCTGTTTTTAACTATGAAGCACACTAGATGAAAACGCCACATCTGCCAGTTTTCTTTTTTTCCTCAACATCAGGCTGACAGCAGAAAAATATAATGGCTCTCAAGGGAAACACCAAATTAAAAGCAGTTCTAAACTAATGAATTCAAAGGTGCTCTGTAGAAAATTCAGTTTGGTAACATAAAAATGAACGCAGTTTTTTAATCACATCCCTCCATTTTACTGAATTTCATGGGTTACCAACAAGCCTACTTAATTCCAAATCCTTCTACCTTCTGCTTCTACTTAAGGTGTGCTGCCTACATAATACGTGCCTGTTTTTTTTTAAAGTTGTGACCTTTTTTCTCCTGTCTGAGATGCTGGTTAGCACGATCACTGGGAGAAGTGCTGGGACAAGGCCTCATCAGCTTTTGCTAGAATGATACAAGTCAAGCTCCAGTTCTGTTAAGCGTGATTACTAAAAATTACAGATTATTTAAACAAATTATAAATATTCCCTTTGTAAAACATTCTGTTCCACTTCTACCTCCATCATGCCAGGGTTTCACCGAGGTTATCTAAATCTCACTCAGACTTTCATTCCTCATCCCTAAGGACACAAGACTTGGTTTGGTTGCCTTCCACAGTCGTTGGCTGCCTTTGTATTGGGAGAGACTAAACCCACCCACCAAAGGCCCAGCTCTGCTCTCCTTCACATCTGTGCCGAAGATGATGGTAGTTTAGTTTTACCAGGAAAGTAGATCAGGTTGCAAAAGGTACTGAGTAAGGACTGTAGGTACACAGTATTGTTATTCTATACGGTTACAGTAAAAGGAAAGTCAGACTTTAAGGCTCTACAACGGCAACAGTTAAATGCAAACATGAGAACGGTCCCACCGCCCCCAAGCTCAGCGTGGAGGGACCCGACAGCACCTCACTGCTTCGGTAGTTTAGGTCCAACAACTGAATACTTGAGAGGTGGCTCAGGCCCCTTGCTGGAGAGGGTGCTAGGGGCAGGCTGGGTCACCTTCCTCAGCCACGGCCTCTTGGCAGAGGTGTGCCTGTGTGCGGGAGAAAGTGGAAATCCATTACAGCTAGGATCGCAGTTGGCGTGTTGCAGAGCCGTGAAACAATTTGGGTTTGTCATTCAGCACTGCGAAGGATGGAGATTTACTGCAAGAGAATCCACTCTGCGCAGATTTCCACAGTCCTGAAATCAGAGACCCCCACAGAAGCTGCTTCAGCTAAGCACCAGCTATATTAAAATTTTTCAATTACGTAAAAGGAAGGAGGCCTTCCTCGCTGTTAGTTCTTCCCCACCACATACAAAACAAACATGTGAGATTTATATTAGCTATTGTTAATTTTGGATAAAGCTGTTTATATGAAGAACATAGTTTTCTCCCATTAATAATAATAATAAAAACCCCACAATGCCATTTTGAAATTCTGGACATAGTTTCCCCCCAATTTCAATTGCTCTCGCTCCCTGAGCATTTATCAGCTACCTGATTAGAATTTGTTTCCACACAAACCATTGATCATCAGCCTATTACTAGGCAAATGACAGTTAATTACCCACTACATTAACCACTGGGACCTGAGACCTGCTTCTGCTGCCATCAGTCAACATGATAAATGTGGCAAGTTCAGTAATGCATGGCCAGCCCTGAGCTGCCTGCTATAGTGTGAACAACCCTCAATCTCACTTCCAGGCCCAGGAAAATCTATGGCAATCTGCATAATTACAAGCTCTGGGTTAATAACAGACAAATGATTTGTTGCATCTAAACAAAGTCCTTGGAATGGGCCTGGTCTCCTGTGGCTGCCCGGGCTGCTGTTGTGCCACTGGTATGCTTCCCGCTACAACATGCACAAAACAGATCTCCAGCACTGTATCCTTCCAATTTGTTGCCCTCCAATTTATGGATTCTGCATATGTGATTTTTAATCATTAAAGAACTCTTGAAGCAATATTATCTTAATTATTCTCTGCTGTAACCAGGGAATTAGGCTTCAGATAAAATTTTCTTCTTCTGTGCACTTTCCCTGCCTCGCTGGAGGCTCCATCAGTTTTCATCTACACCTGGACTCTGAAATTCTAATGATGAATTATTGCCCCTTTTCCTAAGAGGGCGAACCTTACAAGGGAACATTTTACTGAACTGTCAGCTCACAGACTGAGTGCGGAGATGCGGAAATCTGATCTAATTTACTGCAAAATGATGCATTTGTTAGACTTTCTCCTCAGTTTTGTCCAAGGATCAAGAGATCAGGCAGGAGCCACCTTCATGTACTCCTTTGCGCAGGAGTATGTGTACTCTCCATACACCCTTCTGTTTCCTCCCTTCTTCAAACCTGTTACACAAACAAGTTTCTAAAACATATGAATTTTACTGCTGGAGAGAAGAAAAAGTTTCCTGGCAGGCTCTTCGCTGGGGCTGATGCACTGAGCTACGATCTCTCGCTTTGACTATTTTACCAAAAAAGCGGCAAGGATTTCATTTCAACACTGTACTCACAGCAGCCTGGTACCATTCCGTGCTTTATTTACCATTTTCTCCGTGATAACGGAATGCTTAAACTCACTCCTTTCACATCTCCTTACAGGTAGTTCGACTATGCCCTAGCTACCTCAGAAGATGAGAAAACTGTTTCTTACTGATTTCATGTAGGAAGAAAGAATAAGAAAATTTAAAAGAACCAGGATGGATCTCTTCTCTTGACCTTCTGAACCAACACCTGAAGTTTTGTATTTATACCATATATACAACAACAGAGATTAGAACAATCAGCCGCAGCAAAGGCTTTCATTCTTAATGGATTTGACCACTACAGAACATCCTGCAGAGAGCTAAAAAATGAAAGACATGCAGAAGCCTGTCTACAAACAAACCCAAACCTGACATTTTGAGCAGCAAAAAGTGTGATTAAGCACCAGGCTATTGATTCTACTTTGGTAGGTTTACTAAACAGAAACCTGAAGGTTAAGTACTGAGAGATGAGAAAAGGGAAAAAGTTGGGAGTGGAAAGAGAAGAAAAAGAGAGGAAAGGAAGAGTGGACAGATATGCAAAAGTGCCGAGACTTTGACTAAATGGCACCATGCTTATGAGGCATGTGCTTTCTAGAGGGACCCAATTTAACCACATTAACATCAACTTCCATCCACTCCTACAGATTTTGGGTGAGGCCCTGAGTAAGGAGGGGGCACCTGGTTCTCATCATTACCTTAGAAATGCCCCATCACACAACTGCACCGTTAGGCAGAACGGCATATGTGCCGAGATGAAACTGATTTGGGCCATAATTCCCTCTCAAATTACGTGGGACTTTCACAAGATTTGGGATCTAGTGTCGTCGGTTACAGCTGCTCCCACAAGCAGCTCCTTTTTGCTATTCTTGTTTGACAACCGTCCTTTGTAAGATCCATTGATTTGCTACCAACAGCACTCTTTCGTCTACTTTAATTTTATATTAAAATGTTGCATGATTTGGATAAGATGTCTGGGTTTCCAGTAGGAGTACAAAATGTCTGTTTGCACAATGGAAAACGAAGGAGAAAAAACATCTTGAGATTCAGGAATGACAAAGCAGACATTAAATGGAATTTCTCCTGTGGCGCAGTAATTACGGATAGTTTCACATGGTTTCAAATTATTTTTTCTCCTCATTCTCACTACTGGGTTAACTAGGTTCATTAGGGAAAAAATATATATGGGAGCTGGGTTCTAAACCTGCCTTCACCACTAACTGAGTGGGTGACCCTGGCAACTCACTTAATTTTGGTCTCAATTTATTCGTTACAAGGAGGTGAGACCTAATCTTCACATTGTAATATCCCTGCTAGATACTGTTTCTATAAAAAATTGAAATGCTACTTTCAAACCTCTGTTCTTCACAGTGCATGAGGGATCAAAATAATACACACACACTGTTTTAAATGTAATTAGACATTTACTGAAATAGACAATCAGCTTTTTCTTCCTAGTAGGTTTGTGTATTATTCAGGATTTCAATTCACGCCGTATGCACTGAAAGGCAGAATTTGGCCCTTAGCAAATATTTCAGACAGCATAAGATGCTATTTGGAGAAGCATAAAACCACATAAAAGAATCTAAAAGTTAATGAGAGAGAGAAAAAATTATCTAAGGATCTAGATTACAAAGCACATTGAAAAGCGTAGTTTTAGAGAACTTGTAATTTTTACATGCTGAGTATTATTTAGATTATTAGGTGGAGATTTCTTAGACACTTCTAAGTGACTTAGGGACACAAGTACTACTGGCTTTAAATAGTCTATATTCTCTTACTTCCCACAAGATATTTTTGAAAATTCTTCCTGTCAAATTGCAGGGAAAAGGAAGCGGGTAAATTTGTCCCACGTGCATTCTTATGAATGCCTGGAAAACTTGTCTCACTCCCACCCATCCTCCATTCCCTGGAACAGCTTTCTAAACACTCATCGAAAATGAAACATGCTTCCAGCCAAGGGGAGAGGAGAAGCTGCCCCAGTTTGCATACCGAAGTTAAACCATGCAAGCACAGGAGAAACAAGAGCAGAGAATACCCATTCACCCTGCTCATCTACAGACCTCCTGACTGCACTCACTGGTATCCAGTAAAAGAAATCTGCTGACTCAGCTTGAATTAACTCTGGTCTAGCAATCAGCAGGTGCCAGTAAAATGGCGACTCCTTAGAAAGAAAGGAAAAAGGTGGGGAACAAACTGGACACAGGAGAAAACGGCCCCTTTTGAAAGTTCTGGATTCTTGCCTGTATCCTCCTTGCTGCTTATAAGTCGTTCTCTAAGTCCCACTCTTTTAAAGTCTTTTCTTGACAAAACTGGGGTGTGAAAAGAGGGGAACACAATGAAGTTGTAAACCAGGATGCTCAACAGACCCAAGCACTGAGCCCTCCACGCTCCCCAGCTGCAGGTGAGGCAGCCAGATTTCCTGAGAGCTCATTTCACGGAATGCCAAATCACAAATGTCAGTGCATGGGAGCAGTTAGATAACATGGTTTAGATGCCTGTCCAAATTAGCTTAAAACCTTGCTCCCGATTTTAGATACTGCAAAAAAGATGACGAAAAAGAAAAGACAAACAAAACAGTCCAGTTAGTTTAAGCGTGTTAAGAAAGGCATTCAAACACAGTTGCTGAAGCATGCTTAAACGTCTACTAAAATCAAAGGCTGATTCCGTGTTTGCCTTGTTTGGTAATGCTGTGAAAAGAGGGTTAGTTTTGCCAAACTAGAGCAGTGAAAACTTTTCACCTCAGTACCCTTCGTTTTATTTTAAAAGCGAACTCAGACACTGAAGAATTAACTTGACGTTGGAGGTATGCTCATATTCACAACACTGTTTGTAAGGCGTACGGCACCTGAAAACGCAGCTCCGTTTTGCTGAGAGTGAGCTGCGGTACATCTCGAGGGCCTTTGCTACTAAAAATTTAAGTTGGTAGCTGGATTGCAGGCAGATGGAAACGCGACGCTAAAGCATGGCTATAGCCTTGCAGAACAGCGACGTGCTACTTGTCTGAGCGTGTTTTGCTTTCACGTTTAGCTAACCTGGGTATGTGAGTAATCCCATCTGGCTTTGGATGGGCTGCGTGTGACGTTTAGCACTTGTGTATCTGCAGCATGATCCGCACACTGAAGACGGGAGGTGCAAACCTCTCTCAGGTGAAGCTGCTGTTTCTCACACCTTTCTACTGCATACAGCTATCATAGAGGAAAATAATTGTATGTAAACTTAAGTCCAATAGTTAATGCAGGCGTTTTTTTTTGTCTTTTTGTACCGGGGTTTTATGTATTGCCCGCATCACTGTGAATCATAATTTAATGTCAGTGAACCATTCCCCTCAGCGCAGACTTCCAGTTTGTTCCATCTGTGTAGAGCAAACTATTTGCCACGCTCTGGCCCGTGCCTGCTGAAGTTCAAGAAACCGAGCCTTTTTTTCTCTGCAGACTGCATGAAAGAATTCTTTATGTAAAGTTAACACGGATGAATTCCATTTTCAAACACCTCAAAACCAGACATTCAAAACAAAATATAGATTTACTTCTATATCCTTCCCTGATTAGGTTATTTGTGTTCTGTGAAACAATCTAAGCTTTCATTTCAAGTAAGTATTACCAGCCTTAATTTTGACTCAAAAAATTTGAAGCATGACCAGACATAATTGATGTAATACCACTTTTCTAAATCTATAGTTTGCAAAAGCTCTGGGAGGTGGGAATTTTGTTGTTTGGTCAATGGACTGTTAACTCTGAAGCCTAAATCACACAACTTTAAAAAACCCTTGTTCATCTTAGGAGCAAATATAGCTACATCGTTTATGTCACAGTCTGCTACCTCGTCCCTTCAGTCGTGCAGTCAGATCATCAAACTTCCAGTCTGAAGCTAAAATGCAGTTTTAAGGAGTATTCTGGCCTAATTTACTATCTGCTTTTAATCAAGTTATAATTTTGTTTCATTTTAAATTTTCCTTAACCACCGTCATTGACTCAGATGAAAAGCAAGGATGATTGTGCACAGCGCACAATGATCTATACCTGATATTGTGGAAATAAATTCAAGTTAAAAATGACCTCCCAATGCACTCAGGGCTCTGCTTTGCACCACCACTCATGCATCGTGACATCCTTAAACTTCTACCAGTAAAGTCAACATCAATATTACATCCATTTCTACAAAGCAACCATATAAACTTCATCTTTCTACACATGCTTTACTTTAAATCATGCATATAAATCCATCTACATGCACAGGCTGAATCTAAAAATTTGCAGATACTCAGCTGACATATTTTCATTGTCAAACCTGAGCAACTTAAAAACAAATTTAATGCCCCTACTCAAATGAGAATAAGAATGCAATATCCCAAGCTGGTTCCCAGCCTGGGTGTGGATCTAACTGGCACAGCATAGTGGTACAGGTCAGGGTTGGCTAAGTGCTGCAACTGTGTCTGGGTAGCACCCCACTGGGGCTAGTTAGGTTCATGTCCCAGCTAACTAACCACTTGCATTGCCGCTTAGATGCGTCTACACTGCTTCTGGATCTGGAAGCTAGTTTGTGGCCACATACTGCACAATAAGGACATCACTCAAGGATGTGCCTGTACCTTTTGGCTGTGGCAACGCATCGCTGAGCTCTGTTTACCACCCACTCTTCCTTCTTCTCACCTGAAGGAATGATCTCAAAGATGGTCCTGTGATAACTTGACAAGATTGCTGTGAACGGGCTGGAGGTGAGGGACCCTCAGGGATGACCTTCACTATGGTGCCTACGGGAGAGTCATGCTTGTCTGCCACAGGGATGCTGCTCCATGCAGCAGCCATCTGTCCTTGTGGGAATGCCATGCAACTGATGTCAGGTGGTGCAGATGACCTGCAGTCCCTCCTAGGAGGGAACCAGTGTCACCTGCAACATGGATGCGGGGAGTTTATCATTTGCCCTACAACTACATGTAGCTCCACATTGCTGCAGAGGAAGCAGAACCCAACGGAGGTGCTTCCAAGGTGCATTTCAGATTCATCCCACAAACAAGGAGCTAAAAAGGGAAGGAGGGCTCTAGGAAGAAAAGGACCTGAGTGAACAGAAAGACCCCTGATAAGCAGCGGCCAAGCTCCTACCATTTCCCAACAACTCCATTGTTTCTCCAATGACTAAGGAGAAAAAGTCTAAGTGGTGCATACAGAGTTTGCCCCTGGAGATGGGGGAAGGGAAGGAAATTAAGGTACAAATATATAATTAGCTGCCTAATGTGAGGGACATAAAACATAGATGTTTTTCATTTTGCCCCAGAGGTGACTGAGAATGCAGAACCTCTGGGTAAGAAATCAATGCACAGACTGTCAGGTAAATACATATTGAAATAGAAGTGGGGGGTAAGTTAATAGTTCTATGAGGTCATATAATAAAGTCTATAGTTCTTTCATCAGTGCTGCGAACAATGCTGTTACTGTGTTTCTCCCCTGGTGTAATAGCAAAGACGGTTGCTAGACTCTGAAAATAAATTATGCCATGCTTTATTAAATGGTAAACAGCTGTTCCAGCCACAATACAGCACATGCTAATTGAAGAATGCCTTAAGCAGTCCTATAATAAAAGGCTTTTAAGAGTTGGAGAGGAAAAAAAAGCCAGCATCATGACAGACTTACTATCATGGTTTCTCTTAGTTAAAATTCAACACATGGGTCATTCAAGGTGAGAAGTATATTCTGGGAGAAGATCTACAGTAATGAACATTTAAGAATCATTAGCAGGCTCTTTCATGCCATGATGCTGTAGGCAAAGACGTGCTTAGGTAGGAAGTACAGCCACAAGGTTCTCATCGTGTTTCCACGTCTTGTTTTGCTAGGGGATATGTACCCAGGAATACAGCAAACGCGTAGGAGGAATTGCTTTTTCCGAGGTGGTGAACCCCAGCCCAGAAGCCTCACCACTCGTGGGAATCACCCCGGAGATTTTGGCAGAGAATGAGAGCTATGGTGCGAGCTGTAAAAGAGCATACACATAGCAGACAGAAGATGCCACATGGCATCGTGAGCCCCGAACTGGCAACGTTCCCCGAGCAGGTGTATTGCTGTACCTCTGCAGAGCCCTGGTCCCTCGTGCCAGCCTGGTTCTGTCGAGCTGAGGAGGTGTGCTGTGCCCAGCGGTTATTAAAGGGGCTACTAGGAATGCCAAGGTACGGTCATTTTTTTCACATTAAGAGGTTCGTGACGAAAGCCAGTAGGGAACATAAGTCAATGTTTAGAGCGCAGGAAAAAAGTCTCCATCCCTCGTCGCTGCGCTACCTTGCTAAGTGGCCTTGTGCAAATATCCCCCTTTTACACCTCAATTTTCCCATCTTTACTTTGCATTAAAAGGACAACAGGAAGCTTGGTGTGCAAAAGTCCCTTAAGAGCCCTGAATGATAGCTACTATGAAAAATATGAATGTATTTATAGCAGCTACTCACTGACATAAGCATTTGCCCAAGAATGACATTCAGATATATGGTACTCAGACTACCAGACACCTGCTTTCTGGAAAATTGCTCTCAGAGCTAAACTAGATGTGCGTGCGTGTGCATGTGTGTAAGCGTGCGTGTAAAATAAAAATAGCAAAATAGTTCCACAGGAGACAATAATAAGGTAAAGAGTCATGTTTTCCCCACTATAAAACACGATAATTTCTTGTCCTGTATTTGGAATTTCTCCTTTCTAAAAATCACTGTAAGATAAGTGCTGCATGGTAAGGAAGAAGATTTTTTTTTAAATGTTTGCAATAAGCAAAATGCTTAGAAATTAGGAAAAAGGATGTGCGTCAATCCATTAGATGTTATGCAAATATTTCATTCTGCTTATACAAATCTTATGATGGGCTTGCAAATTCCTGCAACAAAGCGGTGGTTTAATAGAACTGCTCTTCCTATAGAAATGGGAACAGGTAAAGTTTTTCCTTCATTGGACTATGTGAGCATTTACTTTATAAATAAAAGCCGCAGTATCTAAGGTATTTCCTTTGTTGTGTCACCTTTAGGACTTACTATTTGAAGTATTCCATTGAAATGGCTATGCTCTGTGCAGTGTTCAGAATTTTAAGTAAAACCTTAAACAGTTACAAATCAAAGCATCAGGGTACTTTGAAGAAGCACATACGCTATATACATCGCATTCTGCATGCATATGCATTGCTGATATCTATATATCATCGACACGTTCACAAAAACATTACAGCTTTGGGGAAAAATATTTCAAGCAAAATATAAACATTTGAATGATGATTTAAAAATAATACAGTTTTCAAGACTCAGATTTCAGCATATTTAGGGCTGGTTCTATAAGTATGCTTTCAAAATATGTCAGATTCTGAGACAAATCGCCATGACATTTTTCTGGCATTAGCGCAGTTGTTTCAGTAAATATTGCACTAAAATAAGAAGATGCATTAATTAAATAATCACAAATAATCGTTTTTTTTCCTCTCATGTATTTATTAAATTGTTTAGGTTTTAAGATATCGACATTTTTACACCTGCATCTGGTTTTATAGTTTCTTCCCCACTCCCTGCGATTTTTGTTCCTCTTCTAAAAAGAATGCTTGAGGAAATTCTATGCCAATGTCTCACTCAAATTTATAATTAATGTAGCAGAAAATTATATTTCTAATTAAATAAAACTGAGCATGAATTGAGGCAAATGCTAGAAGCATTATAAACAGTATAAAGTTAGGAGAGGAACAAAATCGCAAACAATGAGCAGGTAATGTAACTGCATACATTAGAAACATCTCAATTATTACATCCACAAAGGCAGAACCTAAAAAGCTGCATTTCATAAGAAGGTGTCATGTTGACATATATTGCTCATTAAAAAAGGTGCCGTTTGTATATGGGTTACTATTCTTCATATGCATGAATACTGGTAACACATTGTGGGAAAGGAAAGCCCTTGAGATTTTGTGTAGTTTGAATATTTAATGTAACAATAGTTTGCTCCCTAATAAAGAAAGGAAAGAAATTTGGGAGACGAGGACATAAATTTGCCTATTTATTGTTTTACGCTGACTGCAGCTGGGTATCGGCACCCCCTGTATACCTCTCCAGATCTGCCGTTAAAATTAGCGACTGCTCACAGTCACTGCTCTTTAACCAAAACCGCAAAGACTACAAACGAAAAGCTCCCCCCGCCCCCTTTTTAAGCAGAAAATACCAAGCGGCGTATATAATATTCGTATATTATATATATGTGTGTACTAACCTACTAGTTATCTCTGCTTACACGCCGCCTGTCAGGAAACTGTCAGCTGTGAAGGCGATAAGGTGGGCAGTTTAAAGAAGATACCGAAGCTTTAAGCTTCTTAATGTGCCACGAATCAATCCCATGAAAGCAAACAACTTGAAAAAGGGTTATATGTATTTAGGAAATCTCTCAGCTCCCCTCGCCTTCGCCAGAGCTCGTGCTAGAGTTTTCTCACCCTAATGACCCCTGAAGCGGCCCGGAGGGATTGTGAAACAAGGCCGTTACAGGAGGCAGCTTGCTAATTGAGAAGTTGATCGGGGGGAGAGGGATCCTGCTTTACCGCGTTAAGTGTCCAAATCAAGCATGACTAGATTGACGCCGCCAAATCGCTGTCTGGAGGCCACTCCAATCCAGCGGCAGCAGGGCTTTTCACACCTGATAGGCCCCCGCTCCATCTACATCAAGTCGCATTAAGGAAGGGATGTATTACAGGAGTGGAGCCCGCGCCCCTTAAGAGCGCTGCCCGTGCCGGTTAATTGCCGCTTCCCGGCTTTCCTACAAGTAGTGAAGGTGCCCGGCTGTCGGAGGGACGCCTTGCCGGCTCCCCTTCCACCGCCTGCCTTCCTCTCCCCTCCGTAAAAACCAGACGGTGGCTCTCTCTCAGTTCAAGGGGAGCAATTAGAAGAATTAATTCTTTGTTCAGCGGCGCATTGGCCTCCAGACAGTACCTCCCGGGTGCTGCCGGCCAGCCTGCGGGACGGGGAAGGGCACCGGCCTTCGCCGGAGGGCAAGAGACACTGGGGCAGGGGGACCCCCCACACAAAGGGCCATAAAATGGTGAACTCCCCACCTTTTCAATCGCAGAGGGATGCCTAACCGTCTTTTACACCCCTGAAAATCCCGGAGAAAGGCCGGGATTTAATCCCGTCTGGGATTACAACTCAACAGTTCCTGCCCCGTGGTCCCCAGCCTGCATCTACTTTAAAAGAGGGCAGTTCTTATTTTCCTGTACCGTCAGGAGAGGCAGCCACAATGTGGTCAAGGTTGCCTTGTCAATTTATCTGTTATTTATGTAGAACAGGGGGCCTCCTGAACTGTACCGAGGTACAATTCAAGCTGAGGAGGAAATGTAGCAGGATGGGAGCAGTCAGCCTCTGAAATTCAGACAGTCACAGTCAAATACTTAAGAGGACATTTTAAAAGCGTGAGTAAAATTTCTTCTAAACAGTATACGTTGTTATATGACGATAAGAAAGCACGCCCTATAGTAGGACTGTCAAATCCAGACCTTATATCTCTTCTTATACTACTTATTTAGATCTAAGAAAAGGACTGCACAAAGTCAGGGCATAGTATGATAACATGGTTTAGAGGAAAAAACATTGGAGAGAGACTACAAGGCATTATATGGATAATATTTCCATATTTACTTGGAAATTGCACTAAAAACCTGAGATGGATTTTGTTTTTCAGAATAAAAGTAACCCACCCCTCCACATTTGCCACTTCTTTGCATAAACCCATTTTCCCCTCTGAAACTTGGAGAACTTTCTGTGAAAAATATGTATCTATGGCTTTAGTATGGCTTTTTTGGTAAAAGGATGAAGAGAGAGTAGCAGAGAAAAAATCTCAAAAGCATCAATAAAAATTATTACATGAGAAATGGCATCTAGCTGTAGGTCACATATACTGTATATATTGCATTACACACTGACTATCACATATTTTTAAATGGGGGTCATCAAATTACATCTCTGGCACGACAACAGATAACCGCAGAGATCAGGATGAAATCCTCCTCTAACTGCAATATCCCTAACCCCAGCAAATCCTGAACAGCTCAGCAAAAGTTGGCTCGCACTATTTTGCCCCCCTCCCTCTGAAACTGCTCCCCCTGCACCTGTTGCCGGATACCAGATATGTCGGATTAAAACAGTACGGCAAATCCAGTGTTCCCAGGTATCGCGCTGGAGAAGGGGAAATGGGAATTTTGTTTGGTTTCTACCGCCGTTATGACTCTGAGCCACTGAAGATGGGCTGATATTACAGCTTATCCCTTGCCTGCCTGTTGCGGCGGTCAGCCGCAGACAGCGCAGCAGGCACTGCTGCAAGCACAGACAAGCTTAAGAGATGGGGAGCGATAAGAGCGGGGAAAAGTGTGAATGAAGCGATCCTGTTCCACCTAGGCGCGGGAGCAGGTAAATTTATCCTGCTCTGGACTACTTCTGTGATATTCCAGGGCTGCCTTGCTTTAGGGGTGATGCAAGGTAACAAGAGGCTGGTGAAGTTAAGGAGGTGTGTTACTGCAGTGGTTTGAGTGAGGGGGAAGAGGCAGTTCTGAATCAGTCACAATATTTAATGTACTCTGCCCAGCACAGCAGCCCCTTTGCTCTCCCTGTTGCACTGCGTATATGTGGCTAGCGCATACATCTCCACATGTGTTTTCTGGAAGCGAGTACACTCTGCCATGCAAGCAGCAGGGGGGGTTCATTTTTAAAAGCTAAAGTGCTGCTTGAATATAAACAAACAAGTGAGCAATGTGGGAGAAGGCACCCTTGGGAGGAGAGACACGGTTGGCTGTAGGCATTTTCATGCCCTTCCTCCAAAACTGAGGTCACCCTGAGTTTGTGAGTACATCTCCCCCTCCTCGGGGAAACACTCTCTGCCCCAGGAGCAGCAGAGCCCAGTCAGATCCATCCCGGCACCTGTACCAGCTGCTGTTGCTCCGACAGGTATCTGAAAAATACGTGACGGACACACACTCCCACACGTCCCCACCTCTCCGTAACCTTAAAGCGACAGAAGTCTGGTGACATTGTGGGAGTATTCTCTATTTTCCTGCACCTTTTGGAGGCCTCTGTGTTGCTGCAGAGAAGATTTTAGATGCTGTCAAACCAAAAAGGAGCTACTACTGCTCCATGCCATTGCTGGTGACTACACTGAAGCACAGTTAAGCAGAGGATCGCACCTATATCCCTGCTCCAATATTGTGAACTACAACTAGAAAAACAGGAAGTAGTAAAAATAACAGAGATGCCCACCTCAGCCTTTTTCATCTTGTTTCTACCAGCAAACGCAGGCCATTAGATAAAATGCTAACCTGGTTGCAGATCTTTTGTTTCTTCCTCCTTAGCTTATCCTTTAGTCTTCCTTTGCTTCTACCTCATTCTATTCATTTTCCCTTATTCCTACTGCTATTTCTTTTATTGTTACCTTTATCTACTACCTCAGGCTTTTCCACTTCTGCCAGGTCCATTCCTTGCTGCATATCGCTCTCGCTTGATATATTTTTGTGTAGACCCTGGACAAATTCACAATTCCACCCAGGCTTCAAGTTTCATCTTCCACTGGAGTTCATTTTTTTCCTAACTCCAGTTACACTTCAGAAAGGAAACTTTATGTAAACTGTAGTGAGGGGTTTCCAATGATTCCACTCAGCTAGTTACCGCCATTACTGAGGAGTTAAAGAAATATTTGTCATGGACACAAAGGCCAATTTAGGACATCTTCCATTGATATGTGGTCTACCCTGCATTTCCTGTCCCCCGTGAAGTTAGATGGGAAGAGTTTTCTCGCAAACGTAAATGTACCTCAGTCAAGTCTCCATGATCTGGACAAGACAGCCATACAGCTGGTGGGATTATCACAACATCACAGAGCACGTCACGCAAATGTCTCTGGGCAAAGCTAACAGGGAAGAACACGCAGCCCCTCATTAGCAGAAGCAGTTGACAACTGAGCTCTCTCCCTCCATCTGCTACCTACAGCAAGACAGCAGGAAGCGATGCTGCTATCACAGCAGCTTCTTGGTGGCTGAAGAGGTGAGTTTAAAGTCCTTACTAAGGATGATGCAATGGTAGATGAAGCAATGGAGGAGTCTTTCTCTTTTTATAGCCAGCTACAAGTTGTAAGAACTGTAAGGGAGGGGATGAGGACAGGAAAGGAGCCCACCAAAAGCTTACTCATGAATGCGGTAAGAGTGGTTACAAGAAATATTACTGTTTAAAATTACTGGCAACCCTACCAGACCCAGTATACACGTAGACCCAGGCAGTACACAACCAGCTGGAGAAGGCCTGAGCTGCAGCAGTGCTTAGCCCCGCACAGCATCAGATACTCTGCATCTCCTGAATAAAAAAAAAAAGTCATATAAGTTGACCTTAGGACTTTTGAGGTATTACTCAGGATTTTGAGCTACAGACAGCCAAAATTTGAAGAGGTTTCCTATGTCCAAATTCTTTGGAAATCTAGCCCCAAGCTCTTAAGTTTGATGTGGTTCATTTTAGTATGAGAGGGTAACTTGAGTTGATTTTGATTAAAAAAAAATGAAAATTATCCTCCTTGCAGACATCCACGTAAAGAGGAAAATAATAAGGCCAAAGCTCTTCATGCTACATTTTAATTGAAGCTGCAGCAAGTATTAATCAGAGGGCAGGGAGACATTTCAGAACAATCAGTTACAGCATCAGATATGAAGTACACCCAAGGCCAGCTCTGCACGGCAGGACAGACGGCGAGCCCTGCAAATGAATGCCGCGGCAATAGCATGCAGAAGCCCAGTCTACCCGCTAGACCCAGCAGTCCTCTAGCAGAGTCCAGGTAGATGCGGTCTGCACGCAACCGCCACTCAACAGGGATTTCGTCACCTGCTGCCCCACACAAGCCAGGTGTCTCTGTGACTCTGCCCAAAAGTTCCATTAAGGGATTTTCCCACTACTCATTTACAAGTATCAAATTGACCTGAATTTATCAAGGGATTATTCGTACAGTTAGCGGCCACAAATTCTGCAATGGATGCCTCACGTATCTGCTAGCAAACCCATAGGGATAAAAGGCGCTATTTCTGACTGCACTGACCAAAAAAATTGGTAGTGTAAAGACAGTAATACTTCTACAACCCATGTTTGTACAAATATGGGTTTTCCACTCAGGGGAGACTGTTTTATTATACTGATACAGTATATTCCTATTAGGATTATTTTGCCAATATTGTGTGTCAATATTCCTAGACGTGCAAGTTTTCATAGTGTTGAATATTCCTTAGTTTTATGAAGAAAAGATTGCACACTTCAGAGGGATGAATCATATCCACATTTATTTCCTGGATCGGACCCTGTGTTACCACACTGTAACAGTCTGTCTAGAAAAAAAAAAACAAACCTATGCAAAAACATAACAAATGTCTGATACCAGGGAGAAGTGCTTTTTCCTAATGAAAAAGCCTGCTTGTTAACTAGCCTTTACTTAGCATTTTTTATTTTTATTTAGCGCGTTCCCACAGGCCTATTAAATTCCCCTACTCTTAAAAATAATTAAAGGGTATGTTAATTATCTAGGCTATCTCAATTCATAGATTATAAAATGTAGGAAGAAAAAAACCCCGTAGTCTGGAGTAATAATATGCAGCATATTGCAGTTACAGATCTTTTCTGTAGATCATTGCTCTACAGTTCCATCGTCTTCCATATTTTCTATTTATTTCCAAAACAGATGCTTATTTTCAGCTTATTTTGATTCCAAATGGTTGTCCAACAAATAAGGGTTTCATCTGACACCAAATAATACTTTCATTTATTTACATAATCATGGCATCTATGAGCAGACCTGAAATTCAAGAATCAGTCAATACCTCAGAAAGTGCAGGACAGAAATTCAGATTTGCAGCTGAATTTTTTTCAGTGGTGTAAATAGCTGTTTTATAATCACTGAATTTTTGCAGACAGCTCAAGTAAAATGCTTCCTGGAACAGACATTAGTTAAAATTAAATATCGCACATTATCCTTAGAATGATAGTTTTTTTTCTACCAAGAACTAAGCTTATGTATGGAAAACTATAGGTACCACTATCAGATCATTTTGATTAAAAAAAATAGTTACAAAATATTATTTTATGTTGGGCAAAAGAATTCTATTTAAAATTTTGTGATTTATCATATTTAATTAACTAATTGTACGTAGAACAGGAACTGGAACATATCTGAGTTTTCTGTCAAATTCATCATCTACTGAGAACATTGGAAGAAGAAAGGGAAGGAGAATCACAAATCAAGTTTATGATTAGTGTACTTACTGCTTTTACTGAAGGTGATCTAAACTCCACTGATTTGAAGACCAGGGAAAAAAAAAGCCCAGTTTTATTCCTATAGTGATTTTTTTTTTTTTCTCCCCACAGCATCTGCAACATCATGAAGTTTCAGTGAGAGTGTGTAGCACTTAGAGTTAGGCAAAATTCTGGCTCCTTGTGCCCAACCCCTACCCCTGAACTAATTATTTTAGACAGGCTTAGGAAGAAGAGGAGAGCCATCTTCCAGAAGAAAGGGAGGTATGGTAATAACCCTCTAAGTGATCACTTACAGTGCTAAACAAACACTCACAAGTCATTCTGCGAGTCCTTTTGTTTCTGAAGCCGTGGCAGGAGTGACCATGCGGAATTGTTGCACGGGCCTCCTGCACTAACGAGAGTCAGTGGGAGTGTTTCCCAGGGAGCCACAATTACAGCACTGATGGAAACGCACACCGGCCTCTGCAGTATCACCTCCACACAAGTACTATCTGGTATATAAAATAGATTCACAGTAAGAGCTCCCTGTTTTATGAGGGAAAAAGCTTGTATTGCTATATCATATCACTACATCATAAGCATTTCTCCAATAAGCTGCATAAATTTTTAATCAAGCAAATACTCTTATTGAGCCCAGTAGGTTCACTTGTACTAGGAAAACTTGTAGGACTGGCACCAAATGAACAATAGTCATAATCCTCTTTCTCTCTTTTTCGTTTGCACACATGTGTGTAGAAGAGGAGCATATCTACATTATAGAAAAGAGAAAACATAAAACCACATCTAAAATAGTTTTAAAATTTTTTTTTTTTTTGGTGACTGCACAACAGATCACCATCTTCCACCAGTTCTGTTCTTGTTATTATAACCTTGGATCTTCTCTAGTGACTTGTCTGGCATTACCATATCTTCTGACAGAAGCAGTTGTGTAGCTTTTTGCAATTCCTGTACTACTTCAGACACTATCATCGTTTGCTACACGCCTGGCACTATTCAGGCACAGCAGCATTGCCAAGAATTTGAAATCAAGGCACAGGACAATCACAGGCGAAATCAATAAAAATAGAGAAAGCGCAAAAAAGGGATTAAAAATAAAGGATTCTTCTGATTGGGGTGGTAAGCACTGTGCACAGCACACCAGCGGTTTAACTGGATCTAAGTTGTAGACGGGGGGTTCTCCAGCTATCTTCCATGGTGGTTCTTTAACCAGCCTCTGCATTTTCACCCTCCCAGCACCTTCTCATTCTCTGGAAGTTAAAGATGTTGAAATATGTCAGGAATGTATGTTCACATGTTCTCCTCGACTGCTGGTTTCAAAGGCATGTCCAATTTCACAATGAACCCATTTACTATCTTATTTTCCCCTCAGTACTTGTTTGGGCCGTTTTCCAATGCTCACTGGCAAACTTTCCCCATGGCAGAGGGCTTCAACAGCTGGCCAGATGTGAGACTGCTAGAAAGTTTAATTGCAGCTTTTAGGGAAGGGGCAGCTATTTTAAGTCAGACAGGCGGCCTTCCCAGCTCAAGGAAGAGAAGGTGGCCATCAGCCTGTCATCTGTTGTTTTAAAGATGATTTCAGCCCAGAGCCAGTTCATTCTGAAACCAGTCACTGAGAGAAAAGAGAAGGCCAACTTAATGGAAAGAGACAGTTTTTTTATGGAATTTAGGCATTTTATCTGCATCACAAAAGCATGCCATATTACTGTCAGCTGAGCTCGTAACCTGTCCCTTCTACGCTTTAGAAGAACATTATGCGTGTTCAAATCAATAGTTCTATCTGTCTTCCCTTTATCTGAGATTTTATCCAAAAACACTGGTATTTTGTGATTATACTTGAACCAGTACTTTACCTACAGTGATCACTATTTTAAGGTCCCTTCTAACCTAAACCATTCTATGATTGTATAAAAGGAAGCTCTTCATAAAGGGACTACTCGTCCAAAAATATGTAGATAAATTTTTTTAAATAAAACTTTTTGTAAAAATCTAAAAATTCACTGTTGGCACAGTGTGTGTGAGACAGAATAAAAAAACCTCTACAGTTAAAAATTATATTGAAATATTGAGTAATTACAATGCAGAATGGAACACCCACGTACTGCAGAATTCAGAACCTGCAAGTAAAATTGACTACAAAACCAAAATTGGCTTTGTTGACTTTTATCGCCTTAATCTGCTAGAAATGTAAAAAGCAAACACAGAAGAAAAGTATTAATAGCAAAAGAAAACTGGATTCGAGACTTATGTTTGTAATAAACAAATCACTTGCAACAGAAATATTTCTTCCCAGTGTGCAGTACAACTTAAATGTGGCACCACCCTGTTGAAATCTTGTGTAAAATTAATATTTAGCTTCAATACTAATTTATTAACTGGAAGGTTTAGCAAGTATTTAGGCCTTTCTACCACAAAAATATGAGTGATGCCCACCCATTGCCATAAATTAATACAATTATATACGATTATATATGCAGAACCATCTGCAGGTTCATAGTCCAGAATTCAGAAATCTTCAGAGGACAACCTCTCTATGGGCCTTAGAGGGTACATACAGGCTTGGAACGTTTTCAGGATGGGCGGGAGGTAAACAATTAACTCATACTAACATTAAGTGTTATAGTATTGGCAATCTTTAGCAATATGACTGTGTTATTGGATAATTATTTCAGTTATTTTTTGCATTGTGGTGAATATATTAGTCTTACCATCAGCGTGGTAAAATGTTCTTTTAGCAGATGAAATGAGGCTACTACATGGGGGAAGGGTAATAAGTGAGGACCAACAAAAAAATTAAATCTCTCGTTATTTTGATCAGAAAAAAGTGACTTTCTTCCTGCACTATTATGAGCATTTATTGTTTGTGATTTACTTATACCTGATGATCAAACATATTTAATGAAAAATACAGTGTTTTCCTCATGTATCTGAATAACTGTTCACTTTTTAAAAATGACTTAACATAGATGTTCAATTGCTCTTTCATTTAAACCCGTCAGTTCCTCTCATCCCTGGGGAAAAGTTTGGTTTGATGAACACAAAAATAGCGTGACATTCTGTGGGAATAAGGAACAGCGCCGCAAAAGACCCCATCTCCCATTTTAAATGTAAAAACAAGTGGCCGTATCTTCAAGAGAGCTGGCCAGATTTTCCAAAAGTCTCCAAATAAGGAGCTGGCCCCTGAGCACACCGCCTGTTAAATCTGGAAGCTCTGTCTGCATTAATAGTGTGTACTCAATCCGAAAACCACATTTGTACAGCCAGGATATCCCAGTCTGGTGCCGCCTTTACAAGTCCGTCCGTGTACTCCGACATCACCACGCACAACCCAAACCCAAACCCAAACCCTGCTGGGGAGTGCTCTTTCAAGCTCCGAGAGCTCAGACGCACATTTGTACACTTTACTGAATCTATCGGTTACCAGTATAACACTGTTTATCTTCCGCACAAGCCAAGTATTTTCCATTTACCTTTTAGTGTTTGAGAAGTTAAAGCTTCTTCACCAAGGAACAGAAGTTGTAATTTTAGTAATTAATTGCGCGAGGCAGATACAAAAAAACAGCTTGTCGCTGGCCCATAGACTGACACACATCTTGAATTAGCAATTTGCAATTAGAAATTTGCAATGAAGAAATGGGAAGGAGCAAATAAGTTCTAGATCAAAATTAGTGATTAATAATTTGACCACTATTAACTTAAAGCAAACATCTGACGATTTACCTGTACAAGGTTAGCCAGCCAAATACAATACAGTATTTGCTCCCATCAGTTAACTGTTCATCTCAATATGCTTCTAAAACCAAAGAAGAATATGGAGGAATGCACAAACTGACTCAAATTAACCAGGTCTCACTATTCATTTTATGAAAAGCATTGGGCGTGCCTTGCATCCGAAAGCAACAATTTGTTATGCACCGTAGTGCTACAGTGCTCCACAGCATAACTAACTGTTTAAAAATCTGAAGCATTACTAAAATGTTTCACTTAAACATTTCTGCAATAAAATCTTATTGAACTGTTGCTTTTATTAATTTTTTTACACACTAGAGACCAAGGGATGCAAGTTTGATTTTTTTTTCTTTTCTCTTTTCTCCCTCCCTCCCTTTTTTTTTTTTTTTTTAAACTTTACCTACTACTAGCAAATAAACTCTCTCTCTTTTTTAATAAAACCATGGCCTTGAGTTTTGGCCCCTTAATAGTAGCCTACATGGTCGACTACCCTTGGTGTTAAATTTTCTTAAATTGTATTTCTGTCAGTATATCATTTTTTTAAGCAATGGACCCTATAATAGCAAGCTCTGTTCTGTCAGGAGTACATTTTAACAGCATGACACAAGTATTTTTCACTACAGGAGACAAACAATGATATGTATTACATGCAGTAAACATTGCCTTTGGTACATAGGGTTCTCTTAGCATTCATCTGTCTAAAATTTCATTGTGTCCTGCACGGGGAAAAAACCCTGCCTCTCATTAACTATTGCCGAGGGCTGTAGGTTTGTAAAGTGCCAACAATGCATTGTCACATTTCTCACAAAACAAGGGCTTGATTGAATATTACAAGAACGGTAGAAACCCAGCAAGGTGGATTAGGGGATATTTTAATAGTAAAAACAAAATAACAAGCCTTTCACTGAGCTGCTTAACTAACAATCTTGTAACCGATTTTTTTTTTCCCCCTTAAAACAAGCCCAGCCTCCCCAAAACAAGTAGGAACAAGAACTTTATGAAATAAAGATGTTTTGCACTTAAAATAATAGGGTCCTGGCAAGAGGAGAAAAATGGCAATTTTTATGTGTGGAAAGCACCCAACCCTGCAATTTTACAGTACGAGGACTGCAATGGCAGCAGTTCCGAAATTCACAGTAAATTTACATAGGGGCTGCAGTTCAATAGTTAATCAGACTATTGTCCTCTCAGTTACTTGGAAAAACAAGTTTTCCATTGCTGATGCACATGAAGTGCCCTTTAGCTGTGAGGGTCCACCCCTGAGAATCTCTCTCTGGGGACATCTTTGCCATACATTATGTGGGTGTATACGACCTCATGCAAGCCATCTGCAGCGGGGTCAGCATCTCTTTTTGTGAATCGGTACGTTGGGAGTGGATGTATAAACAGCTCAACACTGGCAAAATTCTCCTCCGATTTAAAAAAAATCAGCAGGAGTGTGGCGCGCTTGCAGAAACCTCATCGGCTTTGCTGAACTCAAACATGACTTTCATCCAGCACCCTAAACTACAAGCACCATAAATGGGCAACATGCAGAGAATTATTCACAAGAATAAAAATCAATCAAAGTATACAAAATTACTCAGATGCAAAAGCGATGCATTATTTACTTGTCAATTGCTCCTTTAAAGAAATAGGACCTTTTTTCCCCTTTGGGATAGAATCATCTTGGTCAGAAAAGAAAACAAGCAGGATTGATTTAATTTTTTAGGGAGTTTGGGTAAATTCACCGCTCCACAAAAATATCTTCTGTGGTAGCTAAATCGCTCTCGAGACCTTAGTTGTCTCTACTGCAAAAACCAGAACAGGACATTTTCTCCGCCTCACGGGAACGGACACCTTGGGCAGCAACACAGAAATAACTCAGTCCCAGGTCCAAATTTAAGGCAAAACTTCCTCCTTCAAAATGAGGAAAAGCTTTTTAGCTCCTGAGAATTATTGGAAAGGGATTATCTCAAACACTGATTTAAAGAAGCTGAAAATATCTTGGTTAGATCTTCTGGACCCAAAGCAGAGAGGACTGCAGCACAAGGTAAAGCAGCAGTCTGTATACAGAGGATAAGGTTAAAGCAAACAACGGATGGAGCTGGGGAAGGACAGAGAGAAAAGGGGAAGAAAATATCTTTTTAAGAGGTGATAAGACTTCTTAAAAGGTCGTTACGGAAATTACCAGGGATTTCTACTTCCCGGGAATATTTTAAATTAAAGCGCTGGCACACAAAACGTCCAGCGCATCGATCAGGAGAGGCAGATACGCAACTCTTTATCCTAAGCACATAGTTCATTTTGCATCTGATAACTGTTGGCTCTTGTCAGGGCTGTGTAATGGGTGGGGGTTTTAAAGGAAGAAAAATTTACAGCTGTTTCACAGAGACATAGAAGAGATCATTTGCTCTACACAGCCTTCAAAAAGAAATATAGAGAGTAGCTGGCATTGGTAAACGCTGAGCTTCCTTGCCAAAGCCTGTAGCCTTATGAGATTCCCTATGCATCTCCTCAGCAGAGCTGAAGAAGCTTTGGCTGGAACAAAATTGCTTCTCACCAGCAACATCTGCTACAAGATCTGGAGATCTCTGTCATAACAAAGCCTGTTTTCAGATTCTTGCCCTCCTGTAGGTGCCGAGTGCCAGATGAAGGGGCTGGAACGGGATAAATGGGCTCTGCAGGCCCTGCATCCAACTGAGGGGGAATTGCCGTGAGAATGGGGGAACGCGACCATAAACTCCCTTCCAAGGACCCATCCTACAAACTCTGCTTTGGCAGAACCAAAGGAGGGCTCACAGCAGATGTTCTGGATAGACCTGTCAACATGATGCTGAGCTCCTTTGGCAGCTGAAGCAGTGCAGGGCTGTAAGGGTACAAAAATAACTGCAAGAATCTTAGGTTGAAATTTTGGCACTGGTTGGGATCACAATTGCTGGCCTTTTAACTGTTTCCTGAATAGTTTGTCTAGCCTCCAGTAGAACCTCTCTGGGGTAGGTCCCACCAGGGCATCCCTCACCCTGACAGAAAGGAGCCGTATAACTGGAAAAACCTCGGCTGGGAATGAACAGAAAGGACACGGAGCAGAACAGTATAGGGCTACAAAAGACCATCAGAAAAAAGTACTTGCAGAAGCTGAAGGAGAATCTGGTGCGCTGTCACATCAAGCAACATTGCCCAGAAAGCTACTGCCAGAGCTTGTCTTTGCCTGTCACGACCGTTACGTGTCAGCTCTGCAGGCTGACCTCTCCCATCCCCTCACAACATGAGGGTGAGCGTTTAGGTGCTCTCCTCTCTACAAAAAAAAGAAAACAAAACAATGAAACCCCGGGTTACTTATACAAGGTGATCGTACCAGGGGTGCTGAGACTGTATCCAGCTTTCCCCTCTGCCTTGAAAGGGCACCTCCTTGAACAGGGGACGGGTGGCACACCTCCTGCAGAAGGCTTAGCTCCCTCTGTGTAGCCAGCCTTTGGAGCGTTGGTGTTAGGCTGTCCAGGAAGAGTCTCTCAGAACCGGAATGCAGCCCCCACCATGATTTTTTAA
>VZSZ01003428.1:628987-649257 GCA_013398815.1 Ibidorhyncha struthersii
AAAGGCAATAATCTGACCCATTTGTATCCCTTCATTTCTAAATAACGCAATGTCAGAATGTCGGGGCATCAGTAACAACTCTGTCTAACAGAGCTGATCAGTAAGGGCTGCCAGGTAATTAGGTTGCTTGGTTTCTTGAGACTACAGAAAAAGCCAGAAAGCCCACGGTGGGCACACGGACAGTAACTGCTATGTAACTCTGTAAAACAAGATGCTCACCCATCTGTCCAGACTCTTGTGTATCCATTCTCTTCAACTCCGTTGACAGACACAGAAGGCCAGTCTCACTTCAGCGTTCATAGGTGACATTGCTAGAAAAGGTCTTCCCCCACCCACTGCTTTTTAATATAACAATCAAAGATTCATGCATTTGCTACAAAGCCTCTAAAGCAGATGAAAAATACTGATAAAACGAGATTTAAATCACCTCACCTTTAGTATATTATCACAGACACTTCAAACTGCTGGAAAACGTGTTGACTAATCCTAAATGAATGCAAGCGAGGGCAAAAACAGAGACAAACTTCACATGCTGCTCACAGCTCTGTATCAGTGCAACAGCCTAATGTAAAGCAAAGTCCTCGGCTAGTTCTACCAGAAGACTTTAATATGTAGACTAAAGGCAAAGCTAGGGACCTGCTCACCTTCCTTGTGCATCAAGCTAATAGCAACGGGAGAACAAGGAGGAAAAGGAAAAGCCATGCTGGGGCTTGCCATAGTCATTACTATATATCTTCCAGTGTCCTCAGACGCATCACTCCTTTTCTCTAACACCTGACACTGCACCTCCCCACTGCAAATTCTGGGTGAAGCCTTAATAAAGCTCTGACATCTATTGTTAAAACTCACAAAATAAAAACTCTGTGCTTTGGCGCAAGCAGCGACTCAGCTTGTGTGACTTTTTGGAATCACTGCAGCAAGTCGTGAATGATGTATGAAATGAAAAATCCCTGCTCACTGCACACAATTCAGATAGTAAAATCTCCCTGAAGCATTAAAAAAAGCACTTAAATGTGTCATTTGATTTTTGTCCTGCACCCAGAAGCCTCGCTCATCTTTCCCCAAGAACATGCAGATACCTCAGCTATCGCCAGAGAACGAGAAAGCACACTCGGAGCTAGAGCGGATCGGTTCAGTTCACACAGTGTTTCCAGGAAAAGATACAGGAACCTGAAGCAAACCAGACAGAACTATATTGGAGAAATGTTCAGGCCTCTCTCCAAACACACTTTTTTTGGTCATTTTTTTAAAGTAATGTCTAATCTCATCAGCCTTACTCTTTAACTTGATTGACCTTTGGAGATTGAGTTAAGGAAGCAACAGCATGCTCAATGCAGTTAGGACCATGAGAGAAATATTTGATATAAATATCATGTATTGCGACTGGACATCATTTATGCTGGTTCAAATACAGCAACAGGCTTTGATTTCAAGCCTTTATTCCTCCCTGCCCCTTTACTGGAACTTTTTTCCCTGCCTGCCTTTTGGTGTCGACCTTTTAAACCTGGCAGAACCAAACGTCTGCTGCCATAATTTAGCCATCTTCTGCTGCTTTCATCTGTTTTTTAGTGAATGCCTGTTATATTTTTCATATCCTTATCATGGAGGAGCTAGCAGAATGTGATAGGACTTTTTTCTTCTTTTTTTTTTTTTGGTTTGGGCTTTTTTGGGCAGGGGGAGGATAGTGGCAAGAGTGATGCAGGACACAGAGAAACGTTGGGTTACTCCCAACAGGGATTTCTTCCTAAGCAAAACTTCTGCATGCAATGAGCAGCCTCTGTTCACACATCCCCACATCCAGAATGACAGAGGATCTCCAGAATTAATCTTGCAGCAAAACCGCTCAGTTTGGAGCACACAAACTGTCACTCTTTCCCAGTCGGTAAAAAGTGGAGAGTTGTCCAGTTTGCTGGTGTTCCCTTTGAGTACAGGCAGGATGGAAAACTGACAGCAAGACTGCAAATCTACGGAAGAGTGATCTGCCCAGATGCAGCTGTCTTAGTGACTGCATTTAGTTTTAGGAACAGAAAACAGGGGTCCCATCTAACGACAACTGATGTTGTCTTCTCTTGACAAGTTTTCTGAAATTTGCAATTTAATAATTTTTCCTCCCCAAATATCACTGATGAGGAAGGACGGTTGCCTACACCAGCGTCACGTATCTGTCATCTTTGGCATTCTGAAATATCAGAGAAAGCAGAGAAAAAGGTGCAGCCGTTAACACTTTCGTTTCTCTGACTTCATATAAAAACTAGAGCCATACCTACTTCTGCCCCTGGTACCCAGCAGAAGGAAGAAGGAACTACAGTGGTCACCAGACACATGTCACTGAAGCAGGGGCAGACACGAGATCTTTGCTGTGCGTCCTTCACCCATCACTAGCAACACCTCCAACAAGCAACACTGCAGTGAGGCTGAATTAGCAGTAACTGTTGTATGTTGGGTTCTTGTTTGTGGGTTGGTTTTTTTTTTCCTGTGACAAAACAAAAGGCAGACAGCGAATACACTGGTGATATCTGGCCTATGCCATCTTTGGATGGCACCACCTAATCTGGAAAGCAGGGCACTGCTGGAAGCTACTATAGCGCACGCGCTATGGAACTGTGCTTTTCAATGCCTTTTCTCAACAGACAAGCACACTGGGTCTAGGTTAGCTTTGGTTCCACAAGAGGTCAGCTACAGCTTAAGGATTCAAAGAAGTAGTGCTTAAAAGCATGCATAAAACAGTTCTTCAAGGTCTGGTAGGTAAGAGGGTTGGTTGTCGAGTGCCTTGCAGGGATCGTGGTTTCCAGGCTTACGCTGACAAAAATCATGTCTTTCCACTTAGGCAAGATTTTCTGGGAAACTAAATATGCTTGCAATCATTTTCAAAATTTGTTTCCTTCCCATTCCAAAATTTTTTTTCTGCTTTTCTTTGGGGGTGGAAAAGGAATACTTGTCCCTATAGCAGCTTTTTGATACTCTGCTAAAAGCAACACTATTCTACTTATATAATATTGCCAGTATTGCACAAATAAGCTAAACAGGAGGCATGTAGGAGTTGGTGGCAAGAAGTAACTTTTCCAAAAAGCACACCTTAAAACCAGAAGGATCAGCTTATGAGGAGAAAGAGCTGGACTTCAGAAGGAAAGAATTTGTGGTGGTTAAAACGAAAGCATCAGACAAAAAATTATAGAGTGGTTGTACGTCTGCTAAAATAACCTTACGCATTTTTATATACTCACACACACATATAAAATAGATAAAAATTACTTTCAACATGTCACGAGGAAAACTGTTTATCTGCCAACATAGCCAGACTACGTGATTAATAGTAAGATTACCTAGTATAGCTGGTTCCAGAATTATTTGTTCAGACACAGTACATTCCTATCAAGACTGATAATCTGACAAATTACAGTAAATTCTGCAAATATATATTAGCTTTTATTCAAAGTAAACCTCAGGGATCTTATAGCAGAGGTGGTATATGTGTATAAGGAGGGAAAAGAATTGGATGAAAGCAATCATCTGCTTACCAAAGCAAGAAGACATTGTACTTCTTGTGCTCAACTTCAAACTATTCCATTGCCAAATTGTTAAAGAACTTGCAATGGGTGGTACCACCTACCCTATGTGTTTCAGACGTGCTCTTATAAAATATATATGTATATTTTACCTGTAATTATCAGGTGAGAACCTACTTAAAAGACACAAGGAATAGAAAGAATTAGTAAGATGCTGTTATGGCTATCATGGGGAAAATGCTCAGGCTGTGCTGCGCCTGGAGACAAAGAGTAATTGGGACCCTGACAGGGACACATCAGGGATCATAATGAAAGGCCCCAGAAGAGCAGAGAAGACACCCATCGCTGGATGTGCGCTCGTGAAGAAGTCGTTTCTCTTTGTTTTGCTCGCTGACTCTTTTTACTAGCGGTTCACTCCGCGTTATGACTGATTTAGGTAAGGAGGTGCTGGGGGAAGCGCTCTTGGCTAACTTCAGACTACAGCCAGGCTCATTAAACCCAGCACATTTGCTGCCATGTTTGCAGCATTTCCTCTAGGTTTTAAGATCATTTTAATAAGTGAAATTCTGAGCAGAAAGAATATATTTTAATTTACTTTTTAGTGCTCCCTGTTATAAGTATTCAATGTCATGCTGGATTTTTTTTTTATACTATATGGAGCATAAAAGTGCATGAATCTAACATCTTAATAAAAATGAACACATCCTTCTAGAAGCCCGAAGCTGCTAAGTACACAGGACAGGTTCATTAGCACAATTTTGGACCATGAAGAAAAAGTGAACGGAGAATCCAAGATTCACAAATATCGACACAAAATCCCAGGGCTTTTTAATAAAGTTTTGTCCCACCTCCTACCACTCGCTGTCTCCCAGGAAAACTGTGGAGAGCAGAGCCCATGAGCTGCCAACAGGTTACAGAGACAAGCCTAGAGCTGGACCCTTAAATCATCCACCAGCAGTTTGATTTGGGGCTGGTGGTACGTAGGATTAGCATACAAATAACAATCCTTTCCATCAGAGAGAAACAGGGCAAGGTTGTTACTGGTGTCAAAACTTTGATTGACATCCTAGACACGGCAGCATGGACAGGCAGCGTCCTAGACACTGGCCAGGAGCAAAGTTGTGGGTTTGAGCTTTTCCTGGACCAGGGAGAGACGTTGTCCTGTGGGTAGGGGTAATCGCTGTAAGTACGTAGCACACAAAAACCAAGGACACAGCAATTCAAGATAGGTTTGCAGGCAAAGCCATTCCAATTTTAAATATTTGGCTTTACTAAGGCATGTTTCCAAATTAACAGACCCCATAGCTTTCAATAAGATTATTCAGGGTACATCAAGTCAAGCATGTAGTATACATTTATAGGATTAGGGTTAATGTTATTTTAGTATAAAGTGTTCTTAAAAGTATCAGATTACAAATTAAATAAGGAAACCAACAAAAGCTAGGGCAGAACAGCTCCTTATTGAGACTGCCTTCTCCCTTCTTGACACTTTGTATAAGGCAGGCGCATTAGGCTTATAAAGATTTCTTTGAAAAGTGCTGGGGACTTTTTTTTGTAAACCCAAATCTCAAATCCTAGAAACTTCTTAATTCTGTGTAAAATTTGTTTAACAAATTAGAAAGTGGAGAAATGCAATGTGTTTCTTTATGGGAAGATGAATGTTTAAGTTTTATACTTTCTAAAACAAACAAACAAAATCCTTAATTTTTTTTTAATGCAAATTTTGAGAAATGGTAGTAGCTCTGAAGGTAACAGTCCTGACTTCAGAAAAACAAGATTTATGTAGAAGCAACCATAGTGACAGAAGAGAAGAACTAAGACAATAATTCACAGTGATTGCAATTGTTACTACCATCCCTAATCCATAGCCAGTAACTCACTTAAGCTATCACTACCTAGAGGTGCTTCCTAAAAACTTATCTAAAAGATAAAACCAAGTTCAGTGATTGTTACTGGAACTATTTTTAGAAGTTGATGGGCAATAATAAATTCCTCTGTTTCTTGGAGCAGATGTATTTAAAAGAGGGGGTTAATTATTAAATCTGTATTTGCATCAACTTTCTCTAAAACATCTTTCTCTTTAAGGTATCTGCAAAGAAGTAACATTATAAAATAAAATAAAAATAACATTTATTTTGTCCCATGGTGGAACAATAATACTGTTCAATGCAGGTTACAATATAATAAATACTATTCACTAGGCTAGAGCCTGCGACTGCATATACTGATATTTATGGCTTGCAAGCTTGTCTTGAACAAAAACCAGGTTTGATTCACAAGCATTTTCCACACTTTAGCATCAAGAGAAAAAAGCGCTAACTCCTCTACATAAACTCCAAAGGTTCAAGCTTTGTTCAAAACAAAGGTGTGATATGAAAGCGGCGATACAGGAGCGAGGGGACATTTGCTACCTTGTGTAGTACAGTGTCTTTCTAATTAGTGCAATGTATCGCCACTTAGTGTATCAAAATGTATAACTTGACTTGTTCTCACTTACTAGCTTCCTCTCACCTCCCCCAAATGTAGAAAAGACACAATAAAATCCCTGTTGTTCTCTGCTCTCACCCCCCCAAAAAATAATTTTATCCTTGCATGTTGTGCAATTCTCACTTTCATCCACTATGTGCCAACATAAGACATTATCATTTTTGCAAAAGAAAAGATGGAAAGCTTAAATTCCAGTACTGCAGAATGCCACTTCACTCAAGACCTGCAGAAGAATTTCCCGAGGAACATCGTTCCAGAGCTGAACGTGCTCTTTTCTTTCATAACAGTAGTGATTTTCTGCTAGTGAAAAGTTCCCTTGCGTTGTGTTTTGTTATAAAATAGATAGATAAACAGGGTTCACACTAATCCCAAAGGAAAATATTTTGCAGTTCATAATTGAGGCCGTTGTGCTCTTTGAAAAAATAGGTGCTAAATACTCTCCAGTTGCCGGTAGCTGCAGTTGTGATGTGAGGCTGAGAGAGGGACTGAACTGTGAATTCGCTGTAGTGCCACTCCATCATGACATTTTAGCACATGCTTAAATTAAGCCTGCAACTAACCTCACCGATTGCCACGGGGCTACCAAGATGCTTAATTGTTAGCATGCATTTAAAATCTGTCTTGGCCGATTTTAGAGAAGACAGGACCATATCGCGAGTGCCTGTGTAACGTGGGGTGCAGAATTCCACCACGATTTCTGCATAAATATATGCGTAAGTATCATACCTAGCAGATGTGCAGAGAGGACATGGGCATGGAGAGCCTGCAAGGTATCTTAGCTGCATATCGTTTCATTTTGATACACGGCTCGCTAAAGATCAAATTTGGCTGAACTGCTTACCCTGTTGTTGAAGCAATTTACGTTCTCACTAGTATTTGGTCAAGATTTGATACTACTTTTGTGAATTTTTGACCCAGGATAAGTTTCAGGGGGTTGGTTTGTTTGTTTTAATACCTTTCTAAATATTAGAAAGAAGCAGAACCAGCAGTTCCTGTAAATTCAAATTTTAGTTCTTTCTAGCCCATTATAGACTTGTATTTTTTCTTTGGCCTGGTCAGGCACAGCTAGCTCTTCCATCCATCCATCCATCCTTTTTCAGGATGATGATAATTTGATAGATTCATACATACATCTAACAAAGCACCACATTCTGGAAATTACTTAAACGGCCTTTTCTCTTTCAAAATATGAACCTACTGATATCCGTAGCCATTGTAAAAAATATCAACCACATACAATGAGACTCAAGTGCCAAAGGCTAATTGATTCAGAACATGCAAGAAGCAGCCTCAGGAAGGTGTGAAACAACAGTACCAGGATTACCTTACAGGAAAGGAGGTGTAAAACACGTAAAGCTTTTTGACAATGTGGACGCATTGCTTCAGATATTTGTGTCTGAAAAAGTGCAAAAACTTAAGAATAGTTTGATCAGAAAAAAAAAGCAAAAAAGCTTGTGACTATAGATTTATTTAAAAGGTCATCCATTATCATACTTAGGAATCCATTGGGAAGTGCGCCATCAAAAAACCCAATGCATTTAGTAAGGTATACCCAAAATATGGATTCTTAAGGACAGTTATAGTTAAGACCAATTTCACTTAGAAACCACTTGAGTACTGCATACTGCGTATTTTGGTTTCCAAATCCACCATGAATATATTTAACCTCAGTCAGAAATTAACAGAGAAAGTGATTCCTAAAGTCAAGAGGGCTGAAAGGGTGTAACAAAGTTGCCCATTTCAATGTCCAAGTCTCAATTATCTATTTCCAGGTAAGCACTATTTGAAGTCTTCACTTTGCCCACGACTATACATTTAGGAAAAACAGCTATGCTTTTACAAATTATTGAAACATCCACATCAAGAAGGAACACTCTGTATTATCTGGAACAGTTGAATACAGCAAATATGACATAACAAAGTCAGTAAGAAACTTTTTCTTTTTTTTAGTTACACACTAGAGACTTGGTTTTCAGTTTTGGGTAAAATTTCCACAAAAAAAAACATTAAAGTTTCAAACAAACTAAATACTTTTTCTTACTTTCTTTTTTTTTTTTTTTTTTTTTAAGGAAGAGATGTAGCAGAATTCAGAACTTCTTACAGGCATCTTTGTGCTAGGCAATAAGAGCTAAATAATCTTCTACTACGTTATACATAGATACGTTGTTTCACATATGCTTCTGGCCAAAAATGCAGAAAGTTTCTAATTATACCTTGGATGTCAAATGACATGTTATAATATAGTTGATAATATTTAGTCCTGAAGTAAATCATTTTAATATGGGTATTATTTTAAACATCTTTCATAAAAACACTAGTCACAAAGTCACTTCTAAGGAAAAATTCAGCAAGGAAGAAATCAAGAAAGTTGCATTTATTTTAGAAGAGGTTATAGAAAATACTAAGCAGACCTATAGAATTGTTGTGCTTTCAACCAAGAACATTATGCCATCCTCTGGCACTGCAGACTTACCTAGGCTGCCCCAAAATCTCCACTTTTATTAAGATCTATTGAACTGCTATGTATTGACAAAATATTTGTAGTAAAATAATTTTCCATCAAAATACACTGTTACTGTAGAAAGGTAATGAAGAGCTGTAGGACAGGCTTTAAGAGGCACTGTACTTTCATCTGAAAAGTCTCCTGAAATTCTTTGAACGTTTCCAGGGGATTAATGAGGTATTTTGACAACACACGAGAAACGTCTGGTTTTTGAGAAGCCTTATAAGAGGGAACATTCGCATTCTTGAAAATTAAACTGTGTATTTTAAGCCACTAAAAGTAACACAATTATTAAAAATTTGGCAGCTCTGAAGAAAAATACCAGCAGATATGGGGAAACACATGGAACTACTGAAGAGTGTCAAACTTGAGTACACACATTTTACAGCATTTCAACATGACTTAAACACCAATTTTAACAGCTTAATTGAATGTTTCTTATTAAAAGCTATCACAGATGAACTAAAATAAGAACGAGCTAAACTAGTCAGAGTGTAACTAAATCAAAAGCATTCTTCTTTGCAAGTTGGGTGGATTAACTGTGCGTACGTGCATTACTGTCCTTGTAGTACACCCTCATCCCTTCAAGAACTGTTACGGTGCTTTGAGGGTTTTAAAACCTTTGGCAATTAGTGGGAGAGAGAGTTTTGTTTTGTTTTGTTTTGTTTTTTTTAAGATATGCTAAATGATACAATTAATGTAAATTTAGGAGAACATTCATCTCACATACACAGCAAAATAAGTAGAAGCAGACCATTACACCTACCATTTTTATACATATTTTAAAATATTTTTAGGGCCTATTCCTACAAACTAGTACTCCCTTGAATACTTCAATGCATTGCAACAAGGATATTAGTGTATAAATAAGGATTCAGTTCCACAAAGCTTTAGCGAAGAAAACAGAGCTCTCCTAAGCCTCACTTCTTTAAATACCTCAACATTCCTGGAAACTCAGTGTGCTTAAATCTTTAAAGATCTAACCTTATTTAATCAAGCCGGGCAAGAAGCGTACTGAGGTGTCATTTTGAAAGCCCCTCATACCCCACGACCAGTGAAAATATCCATATAGAGTATTTACACATGCATGTAAGAGAGCTGAAATCTTAGGCATTTACAATACTTAATGTACAATTTCCACAACACGAGAGAGATAAAGGATCTTCTAATCAGTACCAGGCCACAAGACATTTTAAGTCTCTCTAAGTACTCCTATGTAAAAAAAAAAATTAAATAATAATTGCCTTTAGAGTGCAAGCAGTTGCACAGGAAAAGGCTGCTTCCTAAACTCTACTCTTTTCAGTCTACACCCTTTCACAAGCTAAATATTTTAGAGGCAGCATCTTTATGATGCTTATGGTTGAACACTTTACTTTCTGTAGTCACGTCTCATTATTTACAAGATCTCATCCAATATATGTGTTTTAAAAACTTGGCTTGTCTCAAGGCTTCGCACCAGCAAGTGGGGAAGAAAAAATAAAACCTAACACGATCTGCTCCTTTCTTCAGGAATAGTGATCTACTCATCTGTATAGCTATTCTGTGGTACTTTTAAAGTCTGCAGTACATTTACGAGCGAAATCAATACCAACCTTGGGAAGTGGGGGGTGGTGGTGGTGTAGACTTTTGTGTCACCATCTTCCCCATCCCCAATAAGGTTCTAGATGTGTTTAAGGGCAAAAATTCCACCCCAATATATTAGTTTTGATAATCCTTTTCCTATGATCTGTTTGCCTGGCTAGGGAAATTATGCAAAAAGCAATAAAAGTTCTAATTCAATTTCCATGTTAAGAGATGGATTTGAAAAAAAAAATATATAAGAAACCATATTCTTTGTGTTTACTAAGAGATATGCACTCCAACATTTAGTGTCATGGAGCTGGAGTTAAAACCAGAAACGGTGAAGATAATTTAGCTGCATGAATGCCTGCTCTTCAGTAAAATGCTGCCAAAATTAAATAGGAATGAAACAGCACTTTGTAGTCATTGGTCGCTCAGCGGGGTTTGCGTAGTTAAAAACCTAAGTGAAAAGGGTGATTGACCTACATTGCTACTAGCTTAGCACAGCTGTACTTTCATATTTTCGCTGCATCTGAGGAAGCTCATTATTTAATACAACTGAGTTACATGTAATTGTCAGTCTTTCATTTTACACTTTTAGGGGCCAGATATTAATCTCAAATGTGCGGCAGGCGTTACTGTGCATCTGGAAATATCCGCGGCTGCCCATTTGCACGCAAGGCTAAGAGACGGGATTGCACACGGCTGCACCTGAAATTTGGAGGCTGCCCGGGGGTAGGAGGACCTCACAAATATGCAGAAATCAAATGAGCAGATGGAACAGAAAGCAAATCCCTTGGCACCCCAAAGGCAAACGCTCCGCTGTTTCCCTATTGTTTTGAGCAGAAGCAGCCCGGAACGCACACAACCAAAGCGCAGTTCACACAACTCATACCTGCGGTTTAAATAAGTAATAACATTCCAGTTAACAACCAGTTTGACATGTTAACAGCCTAAGGGCTGTTAACATAACGACTGGTCATTACTGCCACTAATGACAGATTTCAAAGGGAATATTGTGCTTGTAAATGGACATGCTGCCATTCAGGAGAGAGGACAGAGCAGGATAGGCTGATACATTAAGATGTCACTGTACAGCTCTGGAGGGAAAAAAAAAAAAACTTCTTGCATATTTGACTTACTGTAAATGGACTCGAAATATTGGCGTAAACCTAAGTTCCTTAAATTAAGTCTTCACTTTCTAACCCAAGAGTGTATAAGCAGGAGACAGAAGCCTGCAGGGGAATTATACTCTGCATATCATTTTCACCGAGTGTGTTATTTCTAACATCGAGCCCTTTCTTCACTCAAGTCAGTTCTCATCCTCGTTAACAAACCAGAGTTCATTCCGGCTGCGGCCACCCTAATACCCTCAGTGTCATACACCACCTCTGAAACCACCGGAGTGACTTACATGAATCAGATTCCAGGGTAAAGCCTCTCACACCCAGAGCATCTTTCAAGCTCATTACCTCATTAAAGATTTCTTCCATCCCCTCAACCTCCCCCCGCAACCCGGGGAAAAAGGTTTTCACATAGTAAAATTAACTAATTTTACCAAAGGAGAGAGCTGAAGCAAAGCAAGTTTTTAAGTTCTGAAGATACACATTATTTATAGAAAGCTCAAAGTGGGTACCTCAGGGCTCAAATGCTGAACAAGAGTGCGCATCAGGGCCGAGGGAATGTTTAGGTTTTTGGCAGGCATCTCTAAATGAGACATACTGGAAGTATCTTTGCAAATAGCCAAAGACACAATCACACAGTTTGCAAATTTAACGATGAATGTTAAAGCACCCAAACTGGCTACATTATTGCTTATAGCATCTGTAGAATGGCTGTCTTATTGAAAGACATAATGAACACAGAGAGACAAGTTAATATGCAGTTTTACTCTTTATAGTATCGTGCAAGCCACATATCCTCTAGAGGGCACCACATAAATTAATAGGAAGCTAGAACAGTTTTATACGTAGCAAAGACTCCCTTTATGGTTAAAAAGAAAAAAAAAAAAAAACGACGATAGTTTGAAACTGTAATCGAACTCTAATCTGATCATTAGTACAAAGAAATTTGTTCTTTAAAATCATATCAAATGGGCTGCTAAATATGAAAGCTTATTTGACTACAAAGCTAGAGATCATTTAACTAGTTTCTACATTAGCATTAAAAAGATCACTTTTATAGGTTCACTGCATAACTAAGTAGATAAGACGCAATGAGGCAAATGACTGTCTGCAATTACCTTAAGTGCATCGGTTTGAAGTTTAGTGTAAATACCAAGTTTAAATCTATGCACTCACAAGAAACACTAAAAAAAGGCTCACGATAAGATAGTTTCATTAAGACTTGATAAACCCGGAGACAAAAATCAGAAACATCTTAAAACTGATTATAGAATTTCTCATGTATGATGGTTTCACTGGTGTGAAATACTGTATGTGAACAAATAACTGAAACACCAGGTTTGAACGTGTTCATGACAGATAAAAAAAATAGTCTCCTTTCTCTGAATCACTGAGCGTGAATTTTAACCATCTGTTAGCAAGACACTTACTCCTGTTAGACCAGAGAGCAACAGTGTGTGTGTGCGCGCATCTCTGCTGGGGAAATGCTTTGCTCAGATCTCTACTACTAGATCACTTTTGGGTTTGATTTTAAATATTTGATTTTAAAACATTGGATCTGCTACACTAGCACTTGGGAGATTCAGTAAGTTCAAAATCTCCAGTAAATTTGGAACTCGGATCAAACAGCCATAGCAGAGTTTTCTCACTCCTGCAGGCATTTGTTGTAGAAAGATTCTTAAAATGGTTTAAAAAATTAGGGTAAGTGTTACCTTCCCCCCAGAAGCTGTTCTGACCCGTCTCTATAGGCACACGCTTTAAGATCACAAGTGACCTAGGTTCACGTACAGCAATTCCCTTCTATTCGAACAGTTCCCTGCTGGTTTTTAAAAGTAAGGTTTTGTTACCTACTTCTTTGGCAGCTTTAACACAATAGCTTTAATATGCAGATTCTATGCTAAATTCCCAGCACTCTACCTTGTGTTCAGTTCAGAGTTTTAATGAGTAGGAGAGCACTTTTACCAATAAGTAGTCCAAGCCCACGCCTGAAGAACCCTGATCTGCCTTGCAGCCCCAGCTCAACAAATGCACAACATGTCTGTGAAGGTTTTTGTTCCACTCTAGAAAAAACAGGTGGTAACATGGAAAGCCAGAGTACCAACAGTTGTTAATAATGTTTTAGTTGTGATTCCTGTTCCATCCTACCTACCCTGTACAACCTGGGAACTGATCAGTGTGCGGGAACCTCCTATTTGGTACCTGTGCTTAAACTGAACTTGTAAGTTAAGGCGTTCAAAGAGACTTTTAATTTTTCCCCAATGTATTACTGACTTGAATGTCCCTTTAAAAGGAAAAGGCTTCACTACAGGGGCAGGGGAAATATTCCCAGAAGTTCATGTTAGCCTGGAGCAGCTAGTCTCATTAGGCCCCCTCTACAGGGAATGGAGGAAGGGTGCTCCTATAGGGAATAGGTGCTCTGAATCACCCCAGAGGAGCCTTTTCTCTCTATTTACTATTGAGAGCCTAGGGAGACTAAACTTCCCCGTTAAACTTAGCCCCTGCAAAGTAGCCCTATTTATTCACATACAACCTGCCCATAAACTGGCCTGGTGCTGCTCATCAGTACTTTGCTACAAGTTATAATTCAAGTACTTTTGAGAACGGAGGTCCACAAGCAAACAAGATAGAAAATCAGGCGACAATTTGCTGTCTCCGAGAAGTGGCAACAGGTTACCAGGCATCTCACCCAGGTCACAGAGTTAAAATCAGGACCAGGGTGGATTTGAGCCTACTAGCTACGTGGTTATTTAGCACGGGGAAGACAGTTGGCCATCTCGGTCCAGTTTCTAATAGCTAAATGGCAACATTCGTAAAAGTTTCCAGCGCCACAAATAAAATCCCCAGTGCCATGTATAAAATCCCCTTAAACGAAGAGGACAAAAGTGGGTAAGCAAAGACAAATGAAGCACTCCTTGCTGACGGAGTTCAAACCCTGCACGGGAACTGGTGAAAACAGGCCGCTACACCTGGCCACCACCATGCTGCGAGGAGGAGGAGGAGGAGACCACCAGCTCCCCGGGTGCACAGTGCTGTGGGAAGAGCCGGGGGGTTTTACCATCTTCCTCCTCTGACCACAGTACCCCGGTATTAGCATCCGAAAACTGGCAACGACCTGCAGAACCTGGTTAGGTGGGGGTTTTTTTGATTCAGATTTTAGTTTTGTCTCCATATTTCAGTATTTGTTTTCTCATCCTCCACACATACTTGGCCTTGCAGCCCTCGGGTACCGCTTGTGTGACAGCGACTATGGAGGAAGGACTGAACAGATTTACCATAAGAACAGAAGTGAACATAAGAAGGATGCGGCCTACCTCAGATAGTCTCTGCGACAAAGGATAAGGTTGGCTTTGGTGTACAAGGTAGAGCCCACCTCCCCCAGGCGACAGTCACAGCAGGCACATTTCAGGCAATCTTCATGCCAATATTTGTCCAGGGCCTTTAGAAGATACCGGTCTTTAATCTTACGGTTGCAGCCAGCACAACCTTTCGGCTTGGTGTCTGGCTGGACTGAGAGCATTTGTATACCTGAAATACAACAAGACAACAGAAGAGTGAAAACAGATATTCTCTCAAGTGCAAGTCTCGCCCTTTTCTTCCTCCACCTCGCTGCACCCCCCACACCCAGTTCATTAAAAAGGCAATTGTGTAGAGAGGATAAAATCACCTAGACAGTCCACAGCGAGCTGAAAACAACATTAAGATAAATTTGAGAGCAGAAACTTGCAGTACTCTAAGTTCTGCAGCTTCTCTTTAACACCTCATTTACCTGGTCTCTTTGCTGAAAAGAAATAGGATTAAAAAATTAAAATTAAGAGCTAAAGCAGTTCAGTTGAAAAGTCATCCACTTTTGCCCAAAGTATCCAATATTTAGCAACCAAAAATTTAAATAAACAGCATATCTATGATGGCAAACATAGCTAAATCTACATATTTGGACCTATGCGCACGATCTTTATGAAGTATAAAAGCACTCCAGATTCTAAAGATGAAAAGACTGAGACTCTTAGAAGCGCAGGGCGAGAGTTTCAGGGAGGTCTGACATAAGCATTTTGATGCCGGCATTTGTTTTATTATTATTATTATTCATTTGTGTTTTGTTCTGTTGGTTTGTTTTTTTAAGATTTCAGTTCTTGTTAGACACATGAATGAAGCAATCAGATTTCCAGAGACTTCAGTACCAGCATCTCTAGTTACAACCAGCAGCGTAAGGACCTTCCGAAAAATCTTATTTTAAATACTCTGCACAAGGTCAGAGTTGCTAGTTTGTCATGGAAAAAAAAAACAAAAAATACATGAAAAAATCCGCCCCACTTTCCAATCCCAATTTTAGCCAGCAGCTCGTTCAGGACAAGAAGTACAGCAGTGTCCATGAAGCATATATACCTTTTGATGTAGTAGCTGAGAGCATTTAAATAACAATTCAAACGCCTGAACCACTGTTTAAGGGCGGGAACTAGTAAAAGTGGGACACAGTTGAGCGATGGTATGGAGAGAACTGCAGCCAGCTTCCAGAGATCCATACAAAAATCAATTGCCCTCAGTTTTACAGTAAATGGGGAGAGAAGGTCACTGCCCCAAAGTGCTTACAGACTGGTCTCTCTTGGTTAATCGCGTGAACTGCCACCCCATTACACTCAGACCAATTCTCTGAAAGTCATTTCTTAGAATAAGCAAAAATCATAGCCCTGCGGATGCTTTTTGGACGTCAAACAGGCAACAGAGAGAAAGAGAGAACTGACACACAGTTTGATTATCAGGTTGTCTCACTGTTTTAAAGCCAATCAGAGACATAACTTAAAAAAAATGCTACTCATTACAGTGCATCTGAATATTACTATGAGAATTTGTCAAGACTGGGAAACGAATGCTTTGGCCAGGGAGCAAATCCTACCCCAAAATTCAGGGTATGGCCCCCTGTTATTATGCAGAAACTGGGAAAGGCCAAATAGAGTCTTCTAACAAAGAAAAGCAAATTCAAGAGCTCCTTATCAAGAACGCTCTACTACCTACTGTTAAGAAAGCCTTACAGTCCCAGCTTCTATCAGAAGATCTCGGTTGGTGCTGTAACACACCACTACAGACAAGCAGGCTCAGGGAGCTAGAACACGAACAAGTTGGGGTTTGGGCTTTTGTTTGTTTGTTTTTAAAAAAAAGCTCGCATTAGGAAAACACGAAAATAAGTATAACCCTTGAAGCAATGGTAACAGGGCGCCTTTATGGATATTAGTGCTGTGAAGACAAAAGGCTAAATGCTACGCCAGCTGAGGCATCCCAGGGATCTGTACGCGTATATGTACGTGGAACACCTTGAATTTATGTGGACCACAGTGACTGTAGAGCCAGTTAAGCGACCTTCCGGGGTTACCAAGCGGAACTCGCAAGTTTCACCTGCGAAGCTGATCACTGAATTAGAAATACTAATTCTTATCGTGACATATGAGCACAACAGCCCTGCTTCTCTCTTTGCAATACACTTTATTATGTGTTTTGGAGCAATATATTTATCTGTTAGATTAGCCATCCGGTGATACGCAGACGGTTCTAGTGGGTACCCTGAAGCACCACAGCGGTGTCGCTATATAACATCTAAAGCTCAGAATGAAAGCGTAAGGTCTGTATTTTTCTATCAGTAAATATAAAAAATGGCATTGCTGCCTTCCCATTACTCCCCAATCAATGCTACTCTTGTAGCTTCTACACCACTTATAGACCCGTAAGATCTGTTTCTCGTTCACAAGGGGGAGGATGAGATCCAGTGACCTGCACAGGGCTCCGCAGTAAGTCTATGGCAGATCTGGGAACAAACACACATCTCTCATCCTGACCAAGCACCGTCAGACAAAGGCTGAGCCTTTACAGTATTTTCAATTGCCAACTTATTCCCCTGAATCCAGGGTACATACATGAAGCAGCAAAGTAACATGGCTACAAATAAATGACTAAAAGCAGTGAAAGTATCAGAGATTGTTGGTGAAGAACCTATACCAGACCGTAAAGGGAAGACCTGCTGGATCTCTAATACCTTTACTTTGTTGAAAAGCCTTAATCTGTAAAGTTGCATATCACACTAGAGTCTAAATATCTGCTAAGTGCCAACAACATGCTTATCCCCAGTCCCTCTCTTTGGCCACGTAGAGGACAAATGCATAAAATCGGCCACAGTGTGCATCAACTTCTTGAAACTCAGTAAAAAAGTTCAGAGGCACGAAGGGCTGTTCTAGGAGTTTAATCTTTAGCTCGAGGGAAACCAGGATAAACTAGGAGCTAATGCAGTTAAAGGCTTTAAAATAAAAAAAAAATCTTAATGTAAAAATTTTGTCGCCTGATAAGGAAGCGGGTTAGAGAGCAGAGGCTGACAGTCTCTGATCCAGGCTGATCTACTGTCCTGCACCATCTGAAGGGAACAAGATGTCACAGAAACACGGCTAACCCAGTGAATACCTGAGCAAATTGCAATAATCAAGCCTGATAATTCCTGAGGAGGATGCTGCAAAGATGAGGTTATTGTATTACAAATAAAAGCGGAGCTTGCACAGCCTTGCACATCCTGCACAGGTTTTGAGACATTTGCTACATGAGGAAAGTAGACAGAGCACTGTCATTCACGTTGGTTAGCCCAAACCCTCTTTTGTAGAGATGAGCGAAAAGGGGCAGACAACCTATGGAAGTAGCGTTAGCAACCCTGCACGTCTATTTTCCAGAGGCTGAAAGAGAAGGTGCTGCTGACATCCCATCTTCAGATTAGGGATTCAATCTGCAGCAGCTTTTGGAGGGAAGGAATGCTTTTCTCCTCAGATAGATCTGATCTTTTCGCGCTTTACTTGAGATGAAGCTTCTTCTATTTTAATGAAAGTTTTTTTTAAAAAAAAAATAATCCCCAAACTGCTACTTCATTATAAAAAAAAGTTACGCTTTTTTGAAGTGTAGAATGGATCTAAACAAAACAAAGCACAAAACAGTGCTCCAATAAGTGTTTTACATATCTCCAAATTCTTTGCACATGCCCTTTTCTTCACATGCCCTGGATTAAATTGCTTAATTTCGAAAACAGAACATTTGATTACTTTTCTTTCTGTATAGTATGAGCGAGCCGCCTCAATGCAGATCACATCACAGACCGTCTTCTCTTCCCTTTCACGTTCCCATAAGATCTCCAACGCATTTATACTTTTCAGATATGCGCTCGCGTATTTTTAGCTCGCTCTTAATTTGGCAATAAGAATACCTGCAGCTTACTGTCAGCCAGCTTTTCACAGGCTGCGATTTAAGTACCCATTTATTTCTCAGAACACAGGGAGGACCCTTTCAGAGGCTGACAGCACCCACAAAACCATCCAAACTGCTCGCCGATGAAATATCAGGTAGCAGCACACAGCACCGCTGCCCGGCTGCCCTCCTCTCCCCCTCCCCCAGGAAGGCAGAGATTGTGGAGCACTTCCCAAAAAAACCCATACAATTCCATAAGTGCTATACCTAGACTGTTTAAAAAAAAAAATAAATAATAAAATCACACCCTGCTTTCCCTTCATTTGGGCAGAGCCCTACCCGTGCTCTGTATCACAGAGCAGGTCTGTTCTCAGAACTGAGAGATTTGGGTTCCTAGTCTGTCACTGTCAAACGAACCCCAACATGCTTTGAAGGGCTTCCTCTATCCTTCCCTCCCTCCTTCCACCCCCAGTCCCCAAGACACTGCACATAAACGGCAGAGCTGTGTCAGGAATAAGGCTTCTTAATCACTATCTACCACCTTTAGGATTTTTGAAGGGAAAACTTCATAACCTGATTTACAGGTTTTTGGATTTCCCTTGTTCTCCCCAAAAAACTTTGATGCAACTGATTCCCATTCCCGGTTATTGTGTGATGAAACACTGTCAACCAATTTGTAACTATGAATTTCAGGACGAAGAAGAAAGATTGGTGGAAAAAGCTAAATTAGGCTCCTGGAGGAAGGCAGAGAAACAAAAAAATCCATTTCACTCCAATCATCACCCTTCCCAAATCACAGAGAATGAAGATTTGCCATAATGAACTGTATTTTTAGTGATGTAACGGCATCTGTAAGCAGGATCAGTCCCTGATGGTGCTGAGCGCGGCACAAGATCCTCAGAACTCAGTTTCTGGTTTGTGGTACAGACAGTCTTTGAAAGGCACGTTAAGGCAGGAAGAGTTGGATGTTATTATGCACCAGATCACTTAAAAAACCCAAACTTTAAAAGACCACTCTGCCCCCCTTCTTCGTGGGGGCACGAACACAGTTCTACCAAGGACAGTAGTATGTACAGCAAGAAAGGGAAAAGTTGCCTCTACTTCAAAAATAATAACCAGTTTGGAGCAAATTAGGTATCAGTCCACTGGTCTTTAAAAGTCAGCAAACTGACAGACAATATGCAGTCAACAAGAGAGTTAGAGATCTAGTAGAAGATAAAAAGAATACTTTTCCGATGCTTTCCCACTTTGTAGCTCCATCCTAAAAGCATTCAGAACTCCAATTATTCAGGACAATACACACACAGACTTAAAAAAAAAAAAAAAGTTAAGGTTTCAGAAGCTAAGAAACATTTCAGAACTCGCATGTAGCACATCAGGAGTCGTAACTAGTTTTAGATTGGCATGTAAATTGTTCTGTGGAAAATTCTTAGTGCCTCCGAGACCCTGCTATTCTGAGTTATTTGACAGTTTAAGGGAAATCATAATTAAAAAAAGAGACATAAATAATAGCCTGTGCAGTGTGCTGCACAGAAATAAGTAGAACCATTTCATTTAAACTCTGGTGAGCTTTTAATTGCCTGGATTGCATTGTGAACCAGCCTAACGGTTGATTGCCTCCATTATGCTCTCTTGTTCTGTGCCATTCATCCGCACAGTCTCAGCTTCTGTAGTTAACACAACAAAGTAACCGCAACTCCATAACACTCAGGGTTTTTTTTTTTTAAATTTAAAAGTAAGGATTTTAGTAGTCTGAATATAGTCTCTTCTATATACTTTTGAGTTCATTTTCCATGGTATATAACTAAACTTCATCTCCGCCCCTTCTTCTACAGAGGAATCTGATTTTATTCTTTTTTTTTTTTTTTTTTTTTTTTTACCTCA
>VZSZ01003428.1:656280-701280 GCA_013398815.1 Ibidorhyncha struthersii
CCTGCCTCTCCCTCGCCTGCCTACAGCTAGTGCTCCCAACGTGGCGCACGGGCTTTTTGAGCAGCAAGGCTTATTTTCAGCACTCGCACTGCATTCCTTGGGGCGCTACTCGAGGCCATTTTGCGGGGACCCTCTCTCCTCCGAGCCTACCGCAACCAGTCACCTCTGGGGGAGGACTCCTGAAAAGATTTTGTTGCTAAATGGTTTGTTTTCACTGTTACATTGGATAAGGTAGGTAGACAGGCAAGATAGCGGCCATACGTCCAGCGAAGGCCGCTGTCAAATCCTTTGGACTCGGTGACGTGCCTAATCCTTCAACTTCAAGTGGACCTGCTTGCAGAACCAGGGTGGCAGCTCGGCTCTGGCGCTCGGCGACCGAACGATGTCAGTGGCATTCGAGTTGTGAAAATGCTATTGTAGCAGCCCTATTGATTTTTGGGGTACAATCCTACTCGTCCTGAGGTAAGCGATCCTCCTTCACCCAGCGCTCACAGCGAGGTCAGCGGGACCGGTTGTCCAAATGAGAATTACTCACACGAGCAAGGGTTGCAAGACGGCAACATTAAATCAATGCAGCAGCGGCATTTCCTCGCTCTGGCTACCGAGCCAATGGATTTTACACACCTCTCACCCTTACTCTTCCAAGTAAGGGCTTAAGAAAGGAACTACTCGCAGAAATAAACAGTTGTGGAAGCAAGCCTTTTTTTTTTTTTTCTTTTTTTAATGAAACAGTACACCCATGTAAAACTAGCTATTGTGCTTGTAACAGATTATACAGAACACTGAGTGATAAATAGAGTCATGTATCTTGTATCAGACTTGAGTCTGCGGCACAGTAGTCACCGAAGAGCATTATCGGAAGTAGAGCAAGATTGTTCAGGAGTTGAAGAATTAAAATAAATAAAAAAAAGAAAGTCCGTTCAACCAGCACGTTTTGAAACCAAGGCGTGATGAAGGTGTCTTAGTGATGCTTTTTCTTGAAATGTCATGTTTAGGACATTTACTTAAATTATACTCTAAATTTATCTAAGAAAGATTAATGTAAATTTTGTAACTTTTTCATTGACCTTCCATTAGCAGTTTCAAGTATTTTTCTAATGCAGAAGAGAAAACCTGCTGGAAATTCAGGTGTTCAGTGTCCAAATCTCAATTAAGAAGGCACCAACAAAAGTGAGAAACATTGGTTGTTTTTTTTTATTTTATTTGAGTTTAGTAATAATCTTTGATCTTGTAATCAGAACTTAGTGAATGGGTGCACAGTGTTCCACTGAAATCCCTTGTCTTTGCTCTTAAGCAATAAACACTAAGTTTAGCGTTACTCCCTTACAGGATGTTTGGCAAATACATTATGACCCTTTTAAAACTTGGGTCAAGGGAACAGCTCAGATGGAGCCCCTCTGAAATCACTGGGACTCTGGGCAACGGATTGAGCTGCATGTTGGATCAGGGCCTTGTAGGAACTGCACAAAGTGAAGACACTCTCACGAACAACAGAGAACTTCAGAAAAACTCCAATTTTGGCGGATCATAATGAATATATCACAAACATGGCCCTCAAAATATTAGTAGTATTAGAGAAATATATTTCTCTGACAACATACATTTTTTAACATTGCAGCTGATAGAGATTTTATTCAGCCCCTAAAAGGTTAAAATTGAGGTGGGGGAAAGAAGAAGAGAAAGGATAAAAAGCCCATCTGGTCTTTAAAAAAAGTGTACCAATTTTTAACCCAGATTTGAAAACTGCCAAGTTATAGTAAACACCTGAAACCTGGGTTTATAATGGAAACTGCAAGTGACCCCTCCTTGCAATGGAGCCTGGACAATAACAATTTACAGAGCAGCTGAAAGTCATTCATAATCAACTGAATAAACTGACTCTAAAGAAGGAGAAGCAACAGTGTTGTTGAGGACCTGGTTCAAAGACTAACGCAGCAACTGGTGAGATTTTCATAGGAAAAATAATTAAAGTGTTGCCAGTTTTTTAAATGGCTTTTTCAGGCATATTGCGGTCTCCTGCCACTCCCCCCTTCCCTCCCTTTGCAGATCTCAAAATAGAGGCAGTTTGTTCTTTCTAAGGCTAAATTCCACAAAGTACAGTTTCGATCTCAACAAAGTAATCAGTGTAATGGTACGAGGACCGCACCTACACGGCTCGGACGGTCTAGGGTCTGGCATCAAGTTTCTCTTTCACAATTTCTTAGACCCTTTGTTATGTTGTGCATTCTCTGCACATACTCTTTGAAAAAAAAACAAAACAAAACAAAACAAAAGGATATCCGTAAATAAAAAGTGGATCACTTATGTTCAAACCTTCCCTGTCAAGTCCGAAACAGTAGATGCAGTGTGTAAGGAGAAAAACGTGTATAGTAGGAAACTTAAAATGCAATGTGGCTCATTGTCTCTACGGAAACAACTCAGGATAAAGTTTGCCAAAGTACTTCAGAGGTTTAGGAATTAATCCTATTTTCAAAGGTCAGTTAAGAAATTATGGGTCTGTCCATCCACTTTCAATGAAATCTAGGCTCTGGAGGTCAATGGGAATACACAGAGAATGTGGAGTTAAAAAGCTCCATAAGTCTCTATGGGATCTGGGTTTAGATTGTCCCTTATTTCCAAAGTTTCGCTTACTATTACAGAAGACCATTTCCAGCTTGCATTTCTTTTTAATACTGAAGTAATGGTTATGTACCTTAATTATCTGTTTTGTCTCTAACCACATCTCACCTTCAGCAACCTCCTTCCCAACACACACTAAAAATTTCTGCCTTATTTTTGCTTCTCTCTGAGTCTTTCTGAACCCTACCAGCAAGTGGAGACCTCAGCTCTGAATTAAGCCGGCAACAAGTCCACATCCTTCAGTAAACTCAGGCTATCTTGTGTGCAGGATCGAGAGTGGTGCCTGAAAGTTTCATGGGCTCCTTAGCTGAGAAAAGTCAGCTACTAGCACCCAGTCTCACAATTTTACTAGAGATTAAGGGTTGGCGCACAAAAGCCTCCAGCTGGGACATAGGTACCAAAATGTAGGCCTCTGACAGACAGAAAGGGATTTTGAGGAACTCTTTTGTACTGTTGCTGCTGCTGTTGCAGTTTGGGTGCCTACATCCCTATGCGGGAGGCTGAACACAGAGTCCCTCCAGGACTTGGTAGAAGCGCTGAAGCTCACACCTCCATTCGTGCCCTCTGGAGAAATAAAACGGTGTGGGATTACTTAATCGTAAGGACAAATGGGGGCCAAAGATGAGGATGAGGCTTCGAAGTTGCTTTTCTGAAATAATCCTGTGAGGGGACTGTCTTGGCACCATCTTCAGGGATATAATGCCACCTACTGAATAGCCACTACTGTAGCCTGGAGCTCCCACGCTTTTCCCAGAGGATTCACAGTAACATACTGATCCAAGCCTGACCGTGCCTAGCATATGAGTTATGAGACAACCCGAGCCCGACAAAGTGGGATGGCTTTAGGCTATTTGCCAATAATTAGCTATATTTATTGATTCATTTCTGAAAATTACCATTTTTATGGGCACCTGGTACCCCTAGTAGAGAAATAGCTATGCCTAATTTTCATCTTATTGTAGGGGGGACTCTATGACAACTGCTTTGAAAAGTATCCTATCCATCATCATGCATGATTCCTCCCATGGACTCAGATACTTCATGAAGAGTCAACAAGATTCTCTGGTAAGAGAACATGAAAAGCAGCAGAATGAAGAGGTCAGAATTAGAAAATCCCAAGGTAACAGTTAAGAACAAATAGGATTTATACAAGATTGATCTATACCCTTGTAGAAATGTGCTGTAGCGTAGTCCTGAAGTAAGAACACGCACCATTAGTACAACCAGGGAACAAGGTCTCGTTCAGTTATTAAACATCCCATTTCTTCAGTTTTAGGCCTTGTATAAGACAGCACCTTCAAACCCTACAATTAGTACAAAGCCATGTTTCGTTTCCCCCCTCCCTGTGGTATGCAAGTAATTCACAAAGAAAGATTGAAATTCAGCAGTTCAAAATCCTTGTGAGAAGGAAGGATTCATCCCATCTCAGAAAGAGAAAGCTAAAGCACTGGCACTGCAACTTTCAACAGGGCCTATGCACTTTGGGTATCTAACATTTCCCAATTCCCTTTCAAACATTTGGTGTCTCATGGTTCTTTACATGCTGAAAGCACCGTTCCCATTCATTTCAGGTAGGAGTATTTGGTACCTTTGCCAACCTGACCCCAGGTGCCTTGCATTAGGAATTCACAAACAAAGAGCACACAGTTAGTAACTGTAAAAAGGGATAAAAGAGATAGAATCCTATTTATTTTTCAACTGCCAAAATTGAATACTTTGACCAGAAGACTATCCTTGTTTTCTTGCTGTGATACCTTGTGTTAATGGCTTTACGTCTCTTGTAAAGGATGAGGTAGGGATCCTGTAGATGCTAGCCTTTTCCACCATATAGTTCAAATTTTTTCCCAAGGTAGGTTTCCCCCATGCAGTGAATGAGGCAGGTGACTGTGTTATTAAAAGCAGTATCATGATTTGTATTCATAAGGGAAGTGAATTGAAGTTGTATGTAAATGCAATAATACTGGTATTTCCCGTATGGAATACCAGTATACTTGGCTTTTCATCACAAATATTTTTAATGTAGCTCCTCGACTGAAAAAAAAAAAAACGGAAGGATAAAATAAAAAAGTCTAACATAGGGAATCATGCGGACTTTAAGCTTGCTTAAAGCAACCTTGAGTCTCCGGACCGTAGGCTAGGACGGTGCTAGTGCCTCTGGCAGTGACACAGCCAGCAACGTCATGCCCATTTTCCTCATAGTTCCACTTGTTGAAAACAGTGTGGGATGCCTAAATTTTGTTTGTACCATTATCTTCCTTACATTTTCTCTTACGTAGTCCTTTTCTGCTCCTCTTTGAGCACTATCTTCTGCCTTAGCTCACCTGGCTGTCTCTTGGTGCTGATTTGCTATTTCACTTTCGTGTCCCGCAGCTCTTCTCTCCCTTTGACTTTATTTTCTCCCCCTGAAACGCTGAGCTAAGTAAGGGGCACAGCAGAGCTTTGAAGCCCCTCTTCTAAGAGCTTCCGGGGTGCCTAGGTGGGGAGAGGTGAGAAACGCCAAGAGTTTGCTTTCGGGCCACGGGCATGGCCACGGGGCAGCCCGGGCAGACAGGGGGAGGAAGAACAGGGAAAGGATTAGAGCGTTTAAGTGGCAGCTGAATCTTGGGAAAATATAAAAGTTAAGCTCTGAAGTCTCTACTGATGCATATGTACCAGAATCCCTGGGAGGCTCTTAACTTTGCCAAATTTGGGCAGCTTTTCACAGGGATATAAGAATTCATACCCCTAGCATGAGGGTGATTTTTTTACGTGACCTTTTATATCCCACTCCAAAGAAAGGAGACAGTAGACATTCACAGTCAGGATTTCTTTTTTTTAAATTTTTTTTTTAACAATGGACAAAACAACATGTTTTTCTCCTAGTTCTTTGTTCTCAGAAATAGCTGAGCAGTTTTAACTGAAACTCAGAAAACAAAAGGGGAGGAAGGGAAGCCTGAGGCAGACTTCTGCTGTAGAAAATTTCAGTGCAGATTCTGAGAGTCTGGCAAAACTGGAAACAACTGAAAACAGGACTTTATAATAGAGCGCATTAGGTACCTTTAAATTATAGACACCCAGAAACTGGTTTGTAGAGCTGCGGCTGTTTCATTGTCTCTAGCTGTGAACTGGTGATCCCAAATAGTGTCTCGACTTCTTAGGAGATCTGCTGGGTTCATAGCATTTTTTTCAAAGTGAGGCTAATAACTTAGGCACTTAGATATGAACTGATGCGTCAATTTAAAAAAAATAATTGGTGCTATGCACATTTAGACAAGGACCCAAGCTGGGGAGCCGTCTTTCTGCTGAACCACCACCACTACTGCCTTTAGCAACCACGTATATATCTGCAAGATTTCCCATCCACTAATGTCCGCACCTTTGAGCGACATGCGAGGGTTTCGTGTTTTGTGCTCACCATCAGTGTCAATTTTTCTAGGCGCAAATCATGGGTCGTGCCCCTGCCACTGAATCTCAGAAGGTCTGTCTCCATTCGTACACCTGTACATCTCTGGGTCCCGTGGCACGATATATCAGAAAAGCCTTCAGAAACCTGGGAGTTCACTGTCAGTCACATGTGAAGTTTGCGAAGCTACTCTGGAATTTTAAATGCCTTTTGCTCAGGAACAAATGGGACAAGTAAAACCATGGAGTGATAATCAGTATAAGGTCACCGTATAAGGATCTGCTTGGAACATGAAATTTTAAGGAGAGCCTGTACGTGTTTGTTTGAAAAAGGGCTTCAGAGTAAGAGGTGGACAAAGTGTGGATTAAGGCCCACGTAAGGAAAAGGCTGTAATTCTAATATTAATTAGTTTCTGCATAATTAAATATTTCTCATTTTGAACAGTGGCTGTGAGCTCCCTCTGTCCTTGGCAAAGTCTGAAATCTAATTTTATGGCTTTGACTCTTCTCTGGTGCACTGCAAGTATATATTAAGCAGTTTTCTTTTTTCTTTTTTTTTTTTTTTCCACTTTCCTCAGTGTGAATGGTGCTCTGAAAGTGAGGCTAGCTATTTTGTTTATTGCAGGAGGTTGGATGATGATTAGAGAAACAATTAATGCCTTTCATCACTAAAATACATGAGAGCAAAGAGTTGAAAACACAAGGAAGCGTCCACCTTTCTTAGACTTTGATGTTTGGCATCTTGGCAGTCTGATACCAGTTTTGTGACTCTAGGTTATTAACAAAATTGAATTCTTTCCAGAAGTTTATGAAAGCTGATACATTTTCAATTGTCTAGACTTTGCTAGGCAACCTTATATGATGTTCTGACTGTGAAAGGTGGATTTCGTGTTAGTCAGCTATGCCCCACCTAGATATGAAGTACATGTAGCCGTGTTAATTTGTGGAACCTGAGGTAGATTGACCTGTGAGATAGTAGTCTGGGCTTTGCACCCACTTTTATTGTGTCATACACAAAGCAGCTAGTCTGAGTGGCACAAACTCTCCTCACACCCAGCTCTGCCTCGCTATTCCATGTGATCTTAGTCAACGTTTGAGACAAGTGTGTGGGCGGCAGCAAAACAGTGAAGGTTCAGCCCAGATGAGAGTGTCAGCGGTGAGAGTAAGGCTAGGAGAAAGAAACAGAAGTTGTGTTGAGAAACCACCCAGAATTAGGTAGCACAAATTGTGCTCCTTTCAGTCTGGACCTCACAAAATACCTTAAAGAGTTCCTTGAAATACTTTTCTCACAGGACGTGCATGTGAACATTGTACCAGTTTTCTTGGGTCCTGGGAATGCTGAAAAAATCCAACACAGTGCCCAGCTCTATCCGAAAGGTTTTCTTCAGTCTTCCATAGCTAAAAGGTGGCAATTGTCTCAGACCTTACTGTCTGCATCTGCACCCTTTCCACTTTGGGACTCAGGTGTATGCCAAATGTGTATGACTTACACCTTAAAATGATTCAAACACCGATTCTAGTGCAGAGTGTGGCTGTCTGTCCATAGAATGTTATAATGTACCTCTGCTCTTTGCAAGATGCTTGCTATTCAAAACTGAGTGAAAGTTATTGAAAATTATTTTAGCTGGTCCTTTTAACAGGCTATTTTTTTAGGTATCTGTGTATTACCATAGATATCATCTGCAGAGATGCATAAATGATCGAGCTTTTCTCTTAACAGAAAGGAAATGGTGATAGGGGGTTTCCATGAAGATTCTTTGATTTCAGAATTTATTCTCCCTGAGGTCCAAAATAGCCCAAATTTAACTTTCAGAACATGCTGCAGAGCTATTTTTTGCTGAGCTTTTGCTGAGGGTTGAAGAGCATGAAGCAAGCTGGGAATTTTTTTTTGTGATTCTGGGTTGATTTGATTTATGTGGGCAGGGAGTTATTTGGACTGAGCAAGTAATTTTGTTTGTTATGAATATTTTTAATTAGTTATAAGCCCTCAAAACTTTGGGATAAAGACATTTTGTTTATACTTGGGAAAAAATGAATGAAATAGATTATATATTTAAGCCTTTTTTGTAATGATTTACTCTTCCTTGTAATTGTGCGTAGTGAACAGATTATCTTTTATTTTATGATTCAGTTTTTCTTTAAGTGCTTCTTCCCCTTTGCTGGCACATCAGAGAGAATCTGTTGAATTTAATTGGGCTCTCCTTAGGCTCGTGATCTCTCTTGCCAGGTCAATTTTATAGAATCCTCTTACCTTTTGGGAAAAGTGATATGATTTGTGGCTTTGGCTAAAACAGTTCTGATCAGCCCTTCCAATTTCTGAGGGCTACTCCTTGGCACAGCAGCCTCATAGCTCCAAGAGGCCCTTCCCTTGGCAGAGAAGCCAGAAAGATGGAGGCTCATATCCTGAGCGACAGACTTGGCAAGCCCCGTGGAACGCCACGTTCCCCAGAAATTTCAGATTTGCGAAACACTGAATTAGTGGCTGCTTAGCGGAAAATGATCACAAAGTGATCACAGTGAATTGTGACACGTTTTTGAAAAGAAGGAAATGCCCACATTAATAGAATATCTGAAAAATATGATGCTGCCCACCCGCCTCTTTTTGCCGACGGGAGACTGTTCCTTACCAAGCAAAATTCAGCGCTCTGTTTTGTTTAATGAATCAATGATAAATCTATCACGAATAAGTCTTACTGTCTCTTCCCCTTCCTCCATACAGTCAGCTTCTTTGCTTCTGCTCATCCCACTTAAATCATTTAAATCAAAACAAATATGAAAATATTTCCCTTTAATTAGTATTTGTATTTAGCTTGCACTTCTTTCACCTTTCAGCTTCCATTAACGTGTATAAAGATAAAAACAGAATAAAATTTAATATTTAGGCTCATATGCTGACGTGTGCAATAGAGATATTGCTGGAAATGACTAACAGCAGTCTGGTGAAGTGGGTGTACGTAGCATTCAGACTATAGGTGCTCATTTTTGTGTTTGTGTATGTGGGTGGGCTTTCTGGAAGCAACTAAATGACTTAGGAACTAGAACTCCTAAACCGGGCTTTTTTTTGTTGCAGTCTTCTCATCCTACCCTAATAATATAAGCTGAACCCAAACCTCAAGTGTCAGTATCCTTAAGCACTGGTAGCAGGGTGAGAAATTCAGATTGGTACTTTGTCAGTTCAACCATTATAGAAATTTAGTGTCTTTTTAAATTATATCTATATTTGATATGTGACCACAAAAATTTGGGGCTTCTTTTTGATTCTTTTTCTGTTCCTGGATTAAGTTTATTTCACTTTTGCAGTCATCTGCAACTCAAATATAAGAAGTCCCGCAAATTATCTGTATGCAAAAGAATAGACACAGGGCAGTTAAATCAAAGAGAACTCATTTTCAGAGAATCATATACGGAAATTTATTCAACTGAGCCGGCAAGGTTTTATGAGTAAACTTCCCAAGAATGGTTCTCTTAGGCTCCGTCCTGCAGGGTGAAAAACTTGTGTTTTAGGAAGCAGTTTAAAGAGATGTTGCTTTTTTGGGGGGTTTGGTAGAAGAAGAGAATATGAGAGTCTAAAAAAATGAATTTACAGTGTAAGCTGAGTCAGAAAAGAGTCATGTGCAGTTCCGTCACACTAAATTATATTACTGACATTGGAAAGCGGCTTGTATCCTTTGTCAGTTGTTGTAGATATTTTGGGCATAAAGTTCAGGAAAGGCTTCCGTGTCTAAAATGTTGCCTCTTCCTTTTCAGCTCATTCAGTTCAAAACTTGCTATTGAGAAGGTTGTTAAGACTTCTTCCCTGTGATTTCTTGAGAATTGGGGAATTGTGACTTTTGCTGTGTCCTCACGAGCTGACTGGGCCAGAGCTGAGACAAGCCATATTGTGCAGACATCAAATATTTGAGTTTCAGCAAGAAGAGGTTTATTTATGTTTGGGGTTGGTTTTTTTTTGGTTTTGTTTTTGGTTGTTTTTTTTTTTTCCCCCCATGGCCATTTCCTAAATGCCTCAGATATTAAAACTTAGATATAATCCTGAGGAGATCCTATTTTGGATTATTTAATTCTCATAAAAACCCACAAAAACATTAATGTGTGGACAAATATGTCATTACATTAAGCAGACATCTGTAGAAAGAATGTAAATATATGAATTCATGCATATCATGTAAAACTTAATCTGAAATTAGGGCAGATCCTGCTAATGAGAGAAATGTCTTTCCCCTTCCATTGAGAATAGGAACCTGATCTGACACATTTTCTTGTTTTAAAAATGCCAGGTCCAATTTATTTCCTGTGACAGAAGACAAAGGGACTGCATCAAATCTATCAGAATGAGCCATTTTTAAGAACACATTTAAGTAAATGGACCTCTGGATATTCTCTGAAAGTGAAATAACAAGGGTGGAGAGAAAAAAAGGGGGGGTGACGATTCTAAAAGCATCTTATTATAGTTTTAATTTAGATGGGCTTTGGTGCTAATGATTCATTAGGTTATGCCCTTTAAATGGTCTTGTCTTGAAAATGCCAACATTTTGAAGCAGACTTGAAGATATTTCTCAGACATCAGATCTTGCACTTGTTATTAAGACGAGCTTTTTATTTTTTTAATTTAAGAACATCTTGTAAATTATATACGCTGCAGAACTTTTGCAGTTTTGCTCTATGCCTCTGGACTGACTGGGGGAAGTAGTAACACACTGAATTAATGTCTGTGTTTCATTACTTGGAGTAACGCTGTGGCGATGAGATATCTGCAAGGCTTGAAAAGATGAACATGAATTATCATTTCAAGTCCCAGCTACTTACAGAACACAGAGGAAAGCAGGAAAAGACTGGTATGTGCAGGACTTTGAGGCTGACTGGTTACTATTATTTCTTGAATTTTGGGTTTTTGCGTGAAAGCGTAAGTTAGCAATTTTCCTTGTTGCCTTAATGTCAAATCTTGTAGCGGTGTGAGGAAGGCAGCTTAATGTGGCCTGCTCCCTTGCCTTATCTTTCATAGAGACTTTATATTGGTTGTTAATTCTTTCCAGTACCCCTACGGCTCGTGGGAGCTGTGGTCACAGGACAGAACTGCCCTGTGCTGGGTGCAGTGGAGGCAGAGGGGAAACACAGAGAAATCTCAAGGGAAAAGGTAACATCTCTGCATGTGGTAGTTTGACATTGAAGCATTTGATTTTTGGGGAACCTTGGGAAGAGTTTAAAAGAAGGAAGGTAATTGGCTTGGCTTTGTGGATGTTTGCAGAGAACTCTCAAAACCTGTGATGTGCTGTGAGAGAAAACATACACTGGCAGTCTGGAAATGTGACAAGTGGCTTGTGAAGAATGACATCGTGACCTGATGGTGAAAGAGAAATCATAGGGTAGGGGAAAACAAATATCTCGTGTCTGATGCAATAGAAAGGAGGAACCAGAGGGCACAGTGAGAGAAATTACATGGGTCCATCCTAAAACAGTGGACTTCAGATAATGGACTTCACTGCAGTGTTTTGCATGAATATAAGGGGAATAAGGTTGCATAAGGTCAAGGCCAGAGGAAAGACAGTTGCCGTAACTGTGAAGTAATTGGCATGAATGTATAAAAAAGTGACTGTCAGGACTTGGAAGGAGTTTACATGTGAGAGTCTAGAGCTCTAAGTCGAAGCTGACAACCAAGTTATTGACCAGACTGACAAGACCATGGTCATGTTTGCAGTGATTGATTGCAAAAGGACGTGTTGAGTCAGCATTGCGGGTGAGACACCTATGAGAAGGAAACTGGCTCAAATCCTAACTCAGACAGGAGAGGAGGAGTCTGGAAAACAGAACTGGTAGATTCGTGAACTGCTTGGGTGGCTGTGTTTGTTTAGAGAGGAGAACACTCAGAAGGAGAGCTTGCTTTCACTGGAATAAAACCAAAAAATCTAGGGTGAAAGGTCATCTGTATTGGATATGGAGTGAAAAAAATGGACACTGAAAAGTCAAAACTTTATCAAAAATTTCAGTGAAGGTTTGAATCTGGAAAAATAGCGTAACAAGCTTAGACTGCTTGCTGAAAACACTTGCTGTCATGATGACCAGTTCCCTAAACTCTTTAACAATGATTGTAATTTAGGTTAAAATCTCTTAAGCTGTTCTTCAGTCTGGCTTCCCAGACCACCTGTAAAACTAAAAGTTTAAATGGTATTGATAAAAAATGAGACAGAGTAGAAAGTACAAAAATCGCTTTCCCTCCTCCGTCTGCTCCCTTTTTTTTTTTTTTAGAATGCAAAAATGAAAACACCTTAATGAACAAGAGGGATTAAAGAGAAAAGGATGTATTTATTTCAGGTGACAAATACAAAAATGCAGTTAAATTGTGATGTTAAACATTAGGAGACTAGCTGAGATAATTAAAAACTAAATCAAACTATACATGCAAGATGAAATTAAAACTCATCATCACAGAACTTCATCCCAAAGTCTTTTCCAGAAGGATGTTATTGAGAGTCAGGGCTGATTTTGCTGCAGTGAAGAAATTATTTAAATTTAACCTTTTCTTCTGATTATTATTTGTACATACTCCAAATGTATTCATAGCTTCACATAGATTTAATACATCTCTGTTTCAGCATATGGATAACCTGTGAACTGATGACTGTGAGTTTAGTTTCAAGTTATTTCTATTCAGTTATGGCATAGGAGCAAATTTTTGTTAGACAGATGATTGTAAGGTTTGGAATTAAATTTTCAGTCAAAATTTTCACCATTAAAAATTCTGATTTTTCTCTGTGCTAATATTTTGTGAGCATTTACCTGTAAAATGTCTTGTTAAAGTCCTTGTAGAAAGAGTTTATAAGGACTGGCTTTGCTGTCAAAGACATGCTAAGGAAGTTCAAACAAAAGTTTCCAAATAGATTTATCCTTTACTTGTTCATTTTCTGCCCTTAGCATGACACTTACAAATCAGAAAGTACACATGAGTTAATGTCTTTTAGTTCTCTCTTTGGTAAAATACAATATTAGGGTTGAATGCTAGCAACTGCTGGCTTTTCATTTTAATCTCTTAATGAATATCATACAACCTCTGCACTTTTCCTTCTCCTTTTTCTCTCCTTCTTTCCTTCCTCTGTACCCCCAAATCTTTTCTTCCCCTTATTCAGTCCTGTCCTTATTTTCAGTGTTACATTAGCACTGAGTAAGAATAGATGCAATAATGCTGGTGAGAAGTAGGCCTTTTGGCTTGCTTCTGCAAATAATTATTCTTCTATGATGTCCTTAATTATTCTACACGTAATTCCATTTAAAGAGTAAATTTTGAAACTCCTGCGGTGTTTAGACTTTGGGAAACATACCTTGAGAGGGTATTTAGGAGACTCAGTACAGGATGGCCTTTTCAAAAGGTGGAGCAAAACTGGATATAGCTAAAGATCAAACACTATTCTGCTGATTCAAAAATACAGTAACCTTTAAAAAAACCCAACCCACATTAAAAACATCATCCATGGGCTCATGCTGTGTTATGAGCAGTCTAGTTTCATTAAAGCAACAAGGTTGTTTCATTGACAAAAAGCTCTCTCTTATGACATTAGCAGACCTCTTGCATGGTCTCTTGTTTTATTGGAGATCTTGCTATGAAGTGCAGGTATCTAATGTAAAACAATGAAGATGCTTCAAGGTGTTCCTGTGGGAGTGGTAATTGACTACCAGGATGCTATAGTTACTTGGGCCTTTACTATATTAAACAGCTACAGTTATTTTACAGACCTCAGAAAATGTGTGAAATGGTCTTTGCATTTATTTTACTCTCCTGGGAGCTGCATATTTAGGACTTTAGATATAATCGTTGTATATGCTCTAATTATGTTTGCACAGTACAGAATTGTGAAGTAGCTAAACATCAGAAGCAAAGGAGCCTGTTAACATGCCCCTCCAGATAAATTGATAGATTTCAGAAACCCTTAATAATAGTTTATTAGGGCCTCAGCCAGCACTTATTTAAAGACTGGACGCCCATAAAAGTGTGAGAGTACCTGTGCAATCGTGGAATTAGGTATCCAGGTTGTACGAGGGATCAGAGGGGAACTTCTCATTAGAAAGCTAACCCTTTGTGATCATCAAAGTGTGATTTTTTGAAAGCATAGTGTTGACTTATTGTCACTGATTTCTGTGGGAAAGGAGTTAGGCTGCTTTTGAAAATGGAATCTATATTTTTAAATATATTGAATGGTCCAGAAGGAGTGCCATTTCAGTAGCAGTGAACACTTGGCTTTTACATTTCCATAATGCTCCTGTCAATACAGCGTGCAATCGAGTCATTGTTAAACAGTGGTTCTTAACATATGGCCAGTCTCGGGAGGTAACTCAAACATTAGCAATTAGCATGTTTTGTCACAATGTTATTTTCAGAGCGTACAGTTTAATTAAAATAGGTAGCAGTGAAACAGTCAGCTGTTTAAACATCAGAAAGATATCTCAGGATTTAAACTGGCTGAAGTTTATAATGGCACGCATTTTGACAAGCTTAGCTAGGAAACATTTCAGAAATGGTTAAGTTACTTCAAAATGTAAGTCCCTACGACTTTGAATTAATGAACTAGAGGGATTTTTAAAAGTTGCCCAGCTACCTAAAGTGTTATTGCATAACCCAATGGCTGGGTATGCCACTGTAATCGATCACGTAAATTTAACCTATAGAAAACAAATTCATTATCATGTGATATTGCTAGGAGTTTATATTGCTTTCTTGATCATTGAAAATTAATTGGTTCTGTGACTCAGCTACCTGCTCTGGGAAACAGTCTGAGTACGAGAAATAGGGAACCTAAATCCTTAGTTAGTTAGCCAAATAAGCCGTCCGAGATTTTGCTTTTGGTACCAAACGGAACTGGACTTGGATAAACATGAATATCTCAATAGTGTAAGGTTTATGTCTGCACATAAAGTTCCACTTCATACGTGATGTATAGCCACAGCATATGCCATATGCATTCACCTGTACATCTAAATATATGTGAGCATTTATGAAACAATTAATGAAACTTCATACATAGAAAAAAAGCATAGGAATTTTAAGTTTACAGTCTTTTAGGTGTTTTTGGGGGGAGAGAGTGTTGGGGAGAGTATTCTCAATGGACTAGGATTTCCAATATGAAATTTACCAGCAGTGTAAATAACTATTCCCAGCACAACATTAGACCTAGAATTTAATGTCATAACACAAGCACTTCTCCCTTTTTTTTTGTGGACATTTTATTCTCCCATATCATGAACTTCTAAGGCTTGATTTTTCAGAAAAGAAGAGCATCCACAGCTCCAGAAGAAATCAGTGGGAGTATGGGGGCTTGCCATTTCTGAAAATTGGGCTCATTTCTGTTCATAAAGTATTGGTTTCAAAAAAATTTCTGTACAGATATTTTTTAATAACTGGGGCAGATTAAATTAAGGTTTTTCAGAATGTCTCTCTTAGGCAGTTGTGAGCCTTTTAACAGAGGGAACAGAATCTGCTTGATATCTTCCCCATTTGAATCATCACTTTCTTCCTCCTTATGCCTGATTATACAGCCATAAATTGAGTAAAATTTCCCATTTACCTAATTGGGTTATTGAGTGTCAAGCCTGTTTGCTAAAGATTGTAAAAGATGAGGGTAATAGTTGCATTAAAAAATCCTCTCATACCTTTCCTTGGCTTTTCCCTTCTGCATTTGACCAGCTTCATGAAACAAGGGAGAAGATACTAGTGCCCTTCCCACTTTTTTTTACAAACAGTGAGAGTTTGACTGCATTTCCAAGAAGAAATTTTGTAAGGTTGGCCAGTCTCACATGCAACAGTCTATTGGTGGAACGAGAGCATGGGTCAGGTTAAGGAGAGCCTGGGATTGCTTGTCACGGGATGGGGAACTGCTGCTGCCTTCTTTTCTCTGTCTGGGCATCCCATTAAGGACAAGGGATGGATCACTTTTCCCTAGTAAGCTGTGCCTGGTTATTTGCACATCGTAAGCTGAACCAGCACAGCAGCACGAAGGGCAGTTACCAAAATTAATAAAGGTGTGTCCTGAATGTCACCTTACACACACATCCTTAGCTTTCGCCACTTCCTTACAACTAACAGGACCAATATTCTCAAACGCAGCTCAGCTGTGTCCCTGCAGTGAGGTTGGAGTGAGCCTGTATCACAGGAAACATGAATCTGCACACGTGTTTTGTTTTAATAGATGTACTTTTTAACCTGGAGATTTTATAGAACTGCATATCTGTATTTTTATAGCATCCACATGACCTTTGAGATAAAAAGAGGTCTTTTCTTTTAACTCACAAGTTCACAACTGCTCTGATAGCTCCTCAGATAAAACAGTGATGACCATGGTGTAAATGCTAAGATAGTTGCTATAGGTAGATAGATAGACTGAACTTTAAAAATTAATCTCCTATCTGTCATCGTACCCTACACTGGTAAGAGAATGCAATATTTAATATCACACTGTACTTTTTTAATTCCTCAACTCAACCTTTTTTGCTATTATATTGTAATTTTTTAATTTGTTGGGTATAAGTGCCTCAATTTACATGTGTCTCAGGAGACCCTCATTTGTCCCTGAAAGCTGGAGATGGATGTCCCCACTGAAAGCTGCACTGCAGGGTGACTCCTGCCCTTTGCTCCTCCTCAGCATCCTGGGTTTCCATGGGAGAAGATGCCAGGCGAGGGTCATCCATGCTATTGGGCACTGCACCCGTGTCACTGAACTGTGAGGAGAAGTGATGGGAGCGCAGTGTGCGGTGGGAGTGTCATGCCAGGGACCTACTGGAACACCTGTGTAAGGGAAATATGTGCATGTGTGGGGGCAGTGCTGATAATTGTCTTTAAACTGGGAGAGTAAACATTAAGAAAAGTTGCAACTCCACTGGGCATCAACCTGAAGAACTCTCAGCTGTGGTGGAGCTTCCAGACTAGCAGAGGAGAGGTCCTTCTGCAATTAGACAATGGGCAGCACTGGTGGGCCTGTGGGTTTGGAGCAGGGGCAATCTGGGCCTGCTTTTAGCAAAATAATTTGAACGGGGTTTTCTGTTCTTTCCTTTATTTTGTCTCTTACTGTGACTAAGAGTGGTTCTCTGTCTTTGCGTTTAAAAAAATAATGATGTGATGGGAAAACAACAAACAAGATGGAAGACCAGAGCAGAGTTGGAGAGTGAGATGCAAGCCATATAATACAGTCATTCAGTTAAAACACGTGATAAAGGACAAGAAAACAAAACATCTCTGCAAACAAGAGGAGTTACAGATACTGTAACTGGAACTAAAATGTTCACTCACATGTCTTTGACGTGTACATGTTGTGACATGTACGATGTCTTGTCTTTGGCTGCTGGTGACTGTGTCACCCATTTGTGTGTGCATGTAGAGGATGCAGAAATTTCACAGTACTTTTAGCCAACGTCCTCTCTAACTTAATCTCTTCCGTTTACACATCCCATCCAGCATAGGCAACTTGTGCTGCTTCTGATCTCAGACCCACTAGCTCAATATTTGGTTGCCTCCTGAGAACTTGGTTTGCTCTTGGCCCTCTCCAAGGGCATTTTAGGGTAACCACATTCATACAGTGTTTCAACACAATGGCACCATCTCTTTCCCACAGCCCCCGCCTTACACCGTTTGCTTAGGCTTGAATTCACCCCCAGTTTCAAGCTAGGGAAAACACCGTCTTTGGATTATTTCTTGCATCATTGCAATGTGATTTTTGACATTTGACCGCTTTCCAAGACAACCCGAGTAACCATGCTTTTACAAGAGGGAGCTCAGAAGCTTAGAGATGAAGTGATTTGTCCAAGGTCATGGCACATCTCCGTGGCAGAGAGGAAGGTAGGAGGCAGGTCTCTTGAGACCATTTGCATTTGTATTAGTGGTATACACTTTAGCGCTGTATCTGCGAACGGTAGTTGTGGATGAAGCTAGTGCAATTGTTGCTGTTGCTGGTATGAGCCTAGAAGTATTTCACTGGCTGGTGGGGAAAGTTGCCATTCTATTGCCGTGCTACAGAATTGTGCTAGGTATTAAAGCGATTTCTAGCCAGCCAGGTATTGCCTTCTGTTTAATGATTCAGGTACAGTGTGGCCACTACACAAAAGCAATAATGAAACTGCTTACACTGAAATGAGCTTGGACTGGATCATGTATTATTTGTTGAGTATACGGAGCATACAGTCTAGCCGGAATAACCCGAGTACTTTTGAACAATGGAATAGGGTTGTTATGTGGTTGTGTGATAACTAAAATTGTACATATTTGCTTCAAAAAGGCCTGTGCATTTTATTAGTCTAAAAAACTGTCATGAAAGAAAAATATCTTCTGTTGGATTGCAATCCACAGAAACACTTGGACTATTAAAAACTTGGACTGTTAAACACTCAGACTATTACTAATTTAGTTTTAGTTAATATTTTAACCACATTTCAAGGGCTGGAGGGGAACTGGTCTTTTTCCCCTTGTTGAGGAGCGTCCCTAACATGGTAAAGCAATGTTTATATTGCCTATTCATGCAAGTGTTTGTCAAAACAGTTTCTTATAACATTCTTATAGAGGAAAAAAGATGCATGAAAAGTAACACCAAAGTGTTTTCAAATAGAATAAAACTTTTATTTAAAATATATGCAAACAATAAAGCTGGCAAGAATGGTTCAGCCTTTATGACTTGCTCCAACAGTGATCAGTGAAAAAAAAAGAGCATAGCTCTTAAAAATAATCCTCGGGCTTTTCATGCAGTTTAGAGGGCTTAAAATATATCTTCTATAAAGACTCCATGACAAATCTGATATTACTTGTACATAGAGACGATAAGCCAAAATCTGCTTATATTAAGGTGAAAATGTGGACATTGACTTCAAATTTGTCTTTTCTTGATTGTCTTTATTGGGACTCGAGTGAGATGCTGTTCTAGCAGAGGCATTGTTGGCTCTTTTTAATGTAGACCTTTTTCCTCATGTGCAGGAAAAGCTATTCCACTTAGAGGAGGGCTTTAGTATTTCAAAATTTGACTATTCTATTGAGTACGTTTAAATCTTTCATGGTGAGATTTGAAAGGGAGCAGAAGGCCAGTGATATGTCAGCCAGCCATGCTGGTCCATCCAGGTTAGACTGATGGACTCTGGAACAGAAATCTGGGTGAAGTTTTAACATCCAAAACTTTCGCAGCTGGAAAAGGTTGATCAAAATTACTGCAGTATGTGGTAGACAATAAAAGCTTACATGCATTAAAAAATCAAATAGATCAATTCATGGAAAGAAAGTCCACACCAGCTATGAATTGTGGACACACCGTGTGTGTGCAAAGTGGGAGCTGGGACACTACATCTAGGAAATACCACAGGTTCTTCTGCTTGACAGACTACTGGCAGACATGGGATACTGGACCAGGTGGGTATGGCACAATGTGGCCATTCTTACATTTTTACGAAGCATGTATACCTTGCAATGCGTGTTATAATGTGCCAGTGTGAGTGTACGTAGGACATGGAGGGCAGGAAGTTCACAAAAATTAAAGCATCTCATATAGACACCTTTCAAATGAATAAGTCTTAGATTAAAATAATGAATCACTTCTTATATTCCCTTATATTTCACTGACAAACATGCACAGAAAGTTCAAGTTAAATGTTTCAGTTCAGGTGGATTTCAAAGACCATTATTTCTTCATTTTTGGAAACTGATGGTGCACTGCAAAATATAGTTATTCACATAGTTTTCTTTGGGCCATGAGGACTTATGGCCCATTTTGCCCTAAAGCTGTGATGCCAAACAGCTGAAGGTGCAGAGGGACTGGGAAGGTGAGGAAGGCCATCAGGAAAACAGTTTTTTCAGCGGTGGGTCTTTGCCAAGGAAAGCTGATGGCTTCCATCAGCTCTTTGCTGTGAAAATGGACTGTCAGCAAAACGTTTCCATTTTGCCACACTGTTCCAATCACATCTGCTGTAAGTGACCTTTCGGGCAGTTAACTTCAAAAAGCCAGAAATATGCTGTGAAGTTGAGGGCACGCAACCTGTCCTGATGAAATGGGATGGGTGCAGTGGAGGGAATCACTGCCAGTGTGTTTTTCCTAAGATTCAGCTTTGGCATCAGCTCACTAAGAAGGCAGACATTACCGTTCCGTGTCTGTACTGTACCAAGACCATGGTGCTTGGCTTCCGTATGTCTCTAGATTGCAAGAATTTACAATGTTTAGTATAAGTGTATGATATGATACTGGATGAAAAAAATCAACCTCCCACTTTCCTGTATACTTACAGTTCTGCATATATATAAAAATAAAAATAAAAATATTTTTACAGAGATGAACAACTGGAAAAACACAGGTACTGACAAAACCCAAGTCATTTCTCAAAGTGACTAACAGGGATTTTAAAGGATAGTGCTATGCTCACTGGTGGTTATGGCCATGTTACTGCCAACACTTACTCTTCTCTATTTTATCACAAGTCTTATCAGGTTTTAGGTTGTTTTTTCTTTTTCTTTTTTTTTTTTTTTTAATTGGTACAGGCACAGTCTGAGCTACTTTATCTTGGAGAGAAGAGTACTCAGATGGGATGTTCTAAGTGAACATAATTTTGGATGAAGTTCACTTTATTTTATTTTGTTTTATTTACTTTTCTTGGGACACATCTAGACCTGGTGAGTTATTAAAGAACGGGGTTATACCCACAGCTTCTCATATAAGTAGCAAACCATCCAAGGCAGGTGAATTAATATGACAAAAATCCAGTGGGTCGCAATGTAAATTAGATAACAGGATCTTGCTGTAGACATACAGCTCCTTGACACATTATTTAACCCAGGAAAAGGATTCCTACCTCCCTCGCCTTCTCCCCTTTTCCCCCTTGTGAAACAGCGGTATAAGGCGTGTTGTCTGAGCCACCAGGTTGGAGTGGTCACTTTTAATTTGCTTTAAGGCTTAGCTTCCAAAGCCCAGTGATGTGTCACAGCTAGCGGTACACTCTTGCCATAATGTACAGAGAGATTTTGTCGAGATCAGATGGGAATGGCAATAATAGCAAAAAAAAAATCTAAATTAAGGAAGAGAGAGTAAATAAATTTTTAATCATACAAAATTTAATACTTATGTTAAGGAAAAGAATATTAAAAGTCATTTTATAGAGAGTGAATTTATATTGGAGCTGATTTTAAAGTTGTGCAGCTTTGAGTGATATGATAATCATGTATTTTTCTCCCCCCTCAGCTGTACTAGGGGATTGAAATTTATATACTCAATAACTAGAAAAGAATCATAAAGGATCAGTCTGGAGGAATCTGTCTCACTCCATTTTTTCCTGTCACTCCCATAGCGATTTTAATATTTTTCTTATATCTCTGCTTATTTTCAGTGCCAAACATTGTTTTCAAATACAGTTGGCTTGGAAATGAGTACTTGAAGCTGCAAGCTTGTCGGCAAACTACCATGATTTCCAGGTACTACAATGAAATCTTTACCTATAAAAAATATAAAATACAAGTAGTATGCGAGAGTCTCCTGCCAGCTGTAAATGCAACTAAATAGTCTTCTTGTGTGCTTTAATATTTTTAACCATTTTAAGCATTTGACTCTTGCTTTTTTTGTCTTGGTGCTAAGGGAAAATGGATTTGCAAAAGCTAACATAACAGTGCATTTATTTCTTTCACCCTTTTCAGATAGGAATTAAAGACAGGGTAGTCTATTGAATAGACTGCCAGACTGAGAGTCAGAAAATAAGTTTTGTATTATCAATTCATTGAGAAAGCCTATTTGCTTTCCTATGCCTCAGTTTCCCATCTGTAAAATGAAGATAATGTAATTTATCATCCTGTGCAATGTGCTTTGCGGTCTAGAGCTGCAAGACAGAGCGAAGCATTATGAGGAAATATTTTGGGCAAAATACTGATGAGTTTTAATGATTTAATTTCTTGCTTGCTAATTTTTTTCGTACTTGACTTTTGATGTACAAGGTGCTCTCCAATCTTTTCTGCGAGCTGTGGCTGGAGATGGCTGATGTATTGAGCTCTACACAGAAAATGAGGTGGGTTTTATGTAAAAGCATTAAAGCCAAATGGTTACAGAGTTTCACCTGAAAGTGTCAGTGAACCATTTTCAGACACCCACAGCAAAGGCAGGAAGGGAAATAGAGAATATCAATGTATTTTTTCAGAATTAGTTTGGAATAAGTGGAGAGATGTTCTGTCTTATTTAAAAATTAGATAACTGGGGCAACAGAAAGCTATAATGTCCCTTTCCAGTAGTAAATGCCTTTTTTTTTTTCTCCAAAAATCTCAGATTTATGGGCGCCTCCCTGCTTTTTCCATGCCCTTCTTCTTGACGTGTTATGACGACACATGTTCACCGTGGGCATTTGCTTGAACGGGAGAGGTGTTTACCTTTGACATGGTGATGGACATCTCTAAAGAGTCTGGAAGATTACGAGAGCAAAGGCCAAAAAATAAAAAAGCTTCATGCTATTGCTTGTGCACTAACTGCATATACAGTCTCCAAGAAATTTATCCCTATTCAGTTTCAGATAGCTCACAAGGGCAAATATTTACCTGTGTCTTTATCTGTCTCTCATCTTTGTTGTCTGATCTACACATTTAGAAGAAAATAGGAGTGAAGGTGAAGCTACGGCAATCTAGGTGAAGCTGGTATAGGTAGTCCATGGGTGACTGTTGGTTTGTGAAATGATGTGGATGATGCTTGACATCACTGTTTCAACAACTAATCCATGGCCAGTGGATGCTTTCGCTGCTCTGAATTTTGCAAATGACTGTTCTCCCTGGACACCCTACACAGTCAAGGAGCCCTGGAGGGTCCACCAAAGGGTGAGCACCAGGTTTACTCTCCTGTTCTGAACCAGTCTCTGGGTACTGGCTCTAGAGATTGCCTGTGCACCCGTATTTGTGTGATGTGAACTTCAGTATCAGTAATATGTTCAGCATGTGCAATTCTAATATAATTTATATGTATTTTAGGTATAAAAATATATGACAGAAAATACATAAGCTAAAAATAGGTTTATAGTCAAAAGTCCCTTTATAGGAAGTTTGAGCAGAGATGAGGAGGCACAAAATTCAGTCAGAATATTCTGTGCATCTCTAAATTCACAGAGGCTATTAGATCAAATAACTTGAAGGGCACACAGATTTTCAGAAATAGGTATGAACTCTCGATGGACATCCTCAATAGCTCTTTTGAAGCAGTGTATGATGTCTGCGTTGGAGACGTTTGTCAAGAGGATTACCCTGTGTCGTCTTTGAGGAGCTGAGCGAATTTAATGCAGGGATTGTGGGGTAGATTAAAGCCACCTTTGTGTTACTTGGCAGGAGGTGATGGGTTTGGAAGGACTGGATGCACTCTCTCACCACCTATGGGCTCTGAGATGTACCTGTTGCCATTAGGGCTTTGGTATCTGCACCTTTTGCAGTAAAAGTGGATGGAGCTCTACTTAGGTGGGAAGACTTCCATAATAACAAGTCAGCCACCCAGGTCTACCAGGTGGGCTAAGACGGAGAGCAGAGAGGGAAACAGTTGAGGCTAATCATAAGGCTATCTATATAAAGTATTTAAATTCCTTTACCAATCAGAGAAAGCAGTGTCTAAGCTTACTGACTGAATGAACTTATCCTAAGGGGAAAGCATAATGTCTTCTATATACTTAATAGTTTCAATAGAAACAACAGATTTTGTACTTTGAAGACTTGCTTTCAGCAGTGTCTAAGGACAGGGTGCTTTAATCTTGTTAGATGTGGACTTGTCTGTTCTGCCTGTTGTTAAACAGGAAGCTTGAATATTTGGAGTTAAAAAGCTGAAGAAAGCTGCAAATCATAAATCCACTGAAGAGACCGAGAAATAATTTCTGAAAGATGGTCCTGTGCTAGGTCAGTTTTGATGCCAAGTCTCACTCCCACTGCATCCTTCTCACCTTTTGACTTCTCCCTGAACATCTGCTGTTGCATCACCTCTTGGCCATCTAACCACTACCCCGGTGCCTCCGGGAATCGTTGCCTGCTCTCTGGGGTCACTGCCAACTCCTTCTCTCACTTTTCCCTAACCCTAGGGTTAGGCTTACTTTCTCCTTGCCCCTCCAGTGGTTTCTGGCTCTTTTCTGAGATGGTCCTACAAGCAGAGATCTGGCACAATTTATTGGCTTGTACTTTGAACCTGGGCCCCACTTGTTAAGAAGTTGTATGCTAAAGCACTGCAGTATAAATGTACTGTTTAGATAGTATGTTTGAATGTACGAAACAACAGAAAAGTAGAAAACTTCTGATACAGGGATTAACAAAAGATTTATTATGTTACAGGCTTGTTTAAAAGCTGTAGGGTTCATAGTACAATTTATTGTGCTTTTCAGTATGTACTGTTTTTCTACATGCATTCAGTCTTGTTCTGCTGAGACACAATTTGTCTTCTCTGTGAGCTGACTGCGTGCTATTAATATCTACTCACCAGGATTTTCGTAGGCTAACACTAGGACTTTAGCTCGGTGTAGCTTCTTTTTTGTAACGCATTTCCCCTGCACCCCCCAAGCTCTGGCCTCTGCCTTAGGAAAGGATGATGCTGGGGTATGGGAGGAACAAGTGTGTAGTAGCTAAGATATTTGTCTTTGCACCTCCTAACTGTTACACAATCAAATCTAGTATTTTTAAAGAAGCGCTTGCTAATTGCTGTTTATCATTTTGGCATAATAGGAGGTGGTGAGTAAGTAAGTAGTAGCAGTAGTAGGATTTAAGTTAGAAGTAGTAGCAGGATGTAATCCATACCCCAAGGAGCTCATAGGGTACAAAAGTAGGAAGTGTATTTTACTATTGCCTTGCAGTCTGCCTTGTCACTGAGTTAGCACAAGCAGGGAGAAACCTGGGAGTGGTAACATTGGTGTAAGTTCTTCAAACAAGAAAACATATTTTTTCCTACTTCTTGAGAAAGAAGTGGTTTTCACAGAGCTGCTTGTGCAGCAGATTGCGAAAACACTTCCTTTCACTGGGCATGAAGTATCCACCCTCCACACTGAACTTCCTCTCAAGGTTACTCCTTGAATCAAGGACTCTTCTTGTCTTGTCCTCCACAGAGGCATAGTCGTCATATGTTACTATATCATAAGTATAGGGTTAGGAAAAAAAGGGTTCTTGCTTAACAACAGGCAAAATGGACAAGATTAAAGCCTCCTGTGCTTAGATACTGTTGAAAACAAGTCTTGAAAGACCTTTTCTTTTTTCTCCCCCAAGGGCATTGACTACTCCCTGTCAACTCCCTATCTGTCGGCAGTTTACTGTAGGGCTCCTGGTAAGAGTGAACCTTGAAAGAGCTTTTGGACTAGCAGAAGTGACTAAAGCTCACTGGGAAAAGCCTGTGTTTGTACTGTGGTCTCTGCTGCCTCAGCCACATCAGGACAGGATCTGCAAACAGCAGAGCCCAGTGGAAAAGCTAGAGCAAAGAGAACCGGGACATGCTACCTCTGCACCGCACCGGGTGGCTGAGGTACGCCAGGCTGACTCGGTGGGAAGCACGCTGGTAAACTTTCAGCTTCATAGAAAAGCTTTGCAGGTTTCTTTTATTCAGTTCTGAGCTGGGTTGAAGAAAATCTAACCCAGCTGAATTCCCAGAAAACACTCAGTGACCGCTTCAGCTGACTAGCCCAGCGGTAAACCCTATGGCACAAAGGGAAGAGAGAAGGAAGCAAGAAATGGCTGCAAGGTAAGCAACAGGATGTGGGATTGGTACAATAAGAGGGAGCAATGCTGTGTCCAGTGAGATAGAGGAGAAGTACCTACAGAGCCAGAAATGTGCTGAAAGTACCTTTTGTGAAAGGGGCCATGGGCTATTTGATGATGAACACTTTAGTTTTACACCTCAGCAGGCACATGTCAGTACTTGATCTGGACCCACATGATTTTTTTCAAGGGACGAGGTTCTCTTGGTGAATTCTCAGTACCTGGGATCTATCGTCTGCAAGTCTCCCGCTCAGGTACTGACACAGCATTATTCTTTATCAAATCAGAGCTAACACCTCCACAGTGAAAAGAATATAATTGCAGACCAGCTGAAAATTAATGTTATAGTCTTAAAATCCATGTCACAATCCTGATGACATTTGTAGTACAATATTATAATGATGTGGAGGAGGGAATAATTTTAATGGTTGACCTTGGCATTCAAATAACATCTAGTAGCTGCAGCTTTGCCCAGAAGATATGTGTCAATGTTCAATTTCCAGGTGTGGATTTAGAATGCCTGAATTTAGTGCCTGCATAGAAAGTTTGGCTTTGTTCATCTGAGGGGGAAAATACAGTTTATAACATTAAGGTACGCATTTCTGTTCCAACTGCATTGTGCAATAAAAATGAAAGCTCCCAGCTTGAAAGTGAGAAGCTTCATACAGACTTCCACTCTCTCTCATGTTAAAATGAGAAAGGAGAAGGATTATGAACCCATACTGTTGAATTCAATAAACAGAACAAGGGAAGTCTGTCCTTGCAGAAAATAGAATTGTAAATCAATGGGAGAGTGATTAAGTGCAGAAGAAACAGAGCACTCAGTAGGGTTTGCACTAACCACACAAGTTTAGTAGCACAGTCTCCCGTCTCAAACACAACTGGGGTTTAGTTAAACAATATCTAGTGGCATAATGCCATGCATAAAAAATGGCAAGTCATGCTCAAAATACTCCCAGTGAAGCCAAATTCAATTTTTCAAAGGGAAAAGTTGAGGCATAGTAAAGGAGAAAACATTCTCAAGGAACTGCTTTGTCACCTAGGTCAAATAGGTCTTGTTTTTAACTTAGGACATCAGGCTGGTCTCTGAATAGACCAATGGTCCTTCTTAGTACTGAATTCCTTCAAGGTCTGGATGAGGTGTAGTCAAAGACCTTGTATAAAAACTAGAGATTCATAAAGGCAACTCTGCATATCCTAGTCTGACTAACGAAGACCTGGCAAACGTGCACCAAGATGGACTGTCCTTCACAAGAACAAAATATTGCCCGTTCTGAACTGATTTTGGTACTTTGATACTGTTTAGAGCTGCAGTTTCAGTAGACAACTGTCTGGGAAAGGTTGATGAAATGTTCTCTGTATCTGATGCATGTTAAAGCCAACGCATTTAGAAATTAGTTTAATCCTGTTTCCAGTGGACTGCCTTGTGGACAGAACTAAACTGGAACTAAACTTGTCAGAAAATACCAACTGCCATGTCTGTAACAATGTCATTGCTTCTTGTATGCGTATTCCCTGCAGTCAGAGGTGGCTTTACCAAGTGTCTGTTTCAGCTAGCATCTAAAAACTTCATATGGTTTTGCTTTGGTTTCTGTTCTGGGTCCATATCCTATTCTGACAGGTCACTGTGAGGGGGAAAAAATCAGCTCGGGATGTGTAATTTGTGAACACATCTGAGAAGTAAAGAATGCCATGACAATTGAGAGAGGAAACGAAGGGTAGAGCATTTATCATACGAAAGAAAATATTATTCTTTACCCAGACATGATGTCATATTCTCTCATGATACGTGAAAGAGCTAGGGAAATGTAAAATATCTGTAGCCATAAGGGCTTGAGAATTCCCTAAGGACAACTCTGAATAGATTTTTGTGATTAGTCATACTCCATGTTTGGTTCAGTTTCAGTTTTAGTGCAAGACTGAGGACAATAGAGGAAGGGTGAGAAACAGAGTGAGTGGAGAACACAAAGACGTCTGTCAAAAAAGGGGCTTCAGCTGAGAGCGGGGAGCAGATGAAAAGGCCCTCAGGAAGACGGTGGGAATGGAGCACAACAGCATACCTCCAGCACTACCACCTACCCTTTTGTGACACCTCCTAAATGGTTTCTGGGTTTTTCTGTCTGGTGGAGAGAAATCTATCTCATGTTAGACAGGAAATTAAGGAGATACCTTTTATCATAGGGTCCTTGTGAGATTAAGCTACCCTTTCCGCTATTGCATACTCTTTCCCCTTTGAAACAGAACGTATTAAGAATGCAAAGGAGCACAGGTATAAAAGCAAAACACGACAAGGAGCACAGAAACATTTCAGATACTTGTCTTACTCTTTTTCACTGGGAAGCATTGCTTATTCCTCAATAAATCTCCATTATTACTTTTTTTTAAGCTTCATTGCTAACCAATGACAAAAATTTTGTCTTATATGTCCCATCATTACACATTCCATTGACATAGGGACCAAGTGGCATTACCTGGAAAGGAGAGCTCACTGTCTAGATGATTTCAGCCAATCGGAGATGATGATATTGTATTACCAGTTTCATAATATAAATGAAAAAGATGGCCTTCATTTTGATGAAAGCTGTAAAGTAGCTATTGTGCTTGTTTTGTATTGCAAGGCCCAAATGTATTATTTATGCAATTTTCCTTTTGAAAGGAAAAACTGAAAGAGACTATTTCATTTTACAGCATTCAGTCAAAGCTATTGTCTCATGAATGTGAACATTCCTGCATTTTATCAGCTTCGAATGTAGAAGGCAACTCACAGATCATACATAGAAAGGATTTCTGAAAGTTTGAAAACTGCTTTTTAAAAAAGCTAGACCCTAATGACTCAAGATATTATTTGTGCGTGTGTGTAGGCTGAATCAACACTTAGCCTATCAGAATGTACACAGAGTAGCGTCTTTTTCAAGGTCTTAAAAAGCTTTGATTGAATCTTCGTGTACATTAAATTGATAACGCAAGCAGCCTGTAATACACAATATTCATAACAATAGAATACATCTTCATTTGTAAATATACACTTATATGTCAAGTCATCATCTATCCAGGGATCTCTAAGCCACTTATCAAAGTGACAGCAGCCTCATGTTATTTCTCTAATACAATAGATATTGCAGCTATTTTGAAGTTGGGGAAACTGAGACACGCAAACATGAAAAGACTTTCTTGGGCTTGTACGGCCAAGTGTTGATAGCATGGAATAGGTTCTTGGCATCAGCCCATTAAACAGTCTGTGACACATGGAGTCTCTCCCTTGGACCTGGTGATACTCAGGTCTATGGAGAAAACACTTACTGTAGAGAAAAGCTGAGACTTTTGCCCGTCCTTGACTCCAGTAGAAATTAGATTCTTGCCCTTGAACATCCATACAATGAGGTTGATTTCTCCTTGGTAGAGGGCCACATTAAAGTTTAAATTGATATTCAACATCTTCCCCTATGCACCTAATTAAAGGCTCACAGGCTTAGATAAATCCTTTTCTTGCCTATTTTTTTTCCCCTAAACCCCCCCCACTTTTAATGCAATGCTTCTGAAATGTGCCAGTAAAAAAATACCTGGATGTTGTCATCCACCTTTTGGTGGACTCAATGTATTTCCCCATGCTCTTTCTTGTTTTCAGGGATAATGTACAAATGTATAAATAATATTTATATGTATTTAAATGTTTGTTTTCCCATTGCTCTATCTTGAAATAAAAAATTGGTGGAACCACTCATATCCCCAACTAAGTTACACAATTAACTTCTGCTAAGGGATCACAGTGGAAGTGGATGACATTCGGTAAAGTTAAATAGAAGTTATTAAATTAGAATAACAAAATAGAAATTGGATTTATAGTTGCCGTTTTCATACACCGATAGATATTTCTGAGCACTAGTGTAAGAAATAAATTGTTTATGTGGATGTTCCTGCACAAAGTCCATGACCATAACCAAAATCAAGTGTATGGTAGGATTATTTTCAGCTGGATGTAGAGGTGCTGAAGCTGCTGTTTAGAACAAAACCCCTTATATTCAATCAGATTAGGAGACACCAACATTGCAATCTTTGCCACATTTACAGAGGGTCACCATCCATTGTTTTTTTCTCTACAGTTCCTGCTATATTTGGCTTCCCAGGAGGGTAAGTAAATACGATGTATTTAGATATACTTAGGGATTGTACCCAACGTATGATGACTTTCTCCTACGGTTTGTATATGGAATAACAAATACAAAAAAAAAAAAAAGAGGGTTACACTAAAATATGGGACCAATCCTGTGCTGATCTGTACAGACGTGAAAATGAATAGTTGTCATGTAATCAAATGGAAAAAATAATGTAGAAGAAAACTTCTGATTCACTGATTGTAGTTGTGCTAATGTTAGATTACAGTTGCCTGTCAGCTGTAAGTACTGGCACTTAATACTCTGGATACTTACTTTTTTCAACTACCTCAATTTGTATTTAAACCTTTTTTTTTGGTGATCATTCTTGCCATGGGAGTTCACTTGCTCATATATCCACTAAGTGAGCATGCAGAAAGTGATAATGCAGTGAATCTGATCTTTTTAGAAGTTCAGATAAATGCCCATCTGTTTTTTTTATGATTCACCTTAATTCATCTTTTAGTGATGGCATAAACAAATCTGCCATTTCCATTCCTGTGTCTCTAGCAATGATGAGAAATATGGATGTAGGAACTGGAATTATGTTGATCTAATAGCTTTTCTTAAAATTTCAGTCTGGCTTAATTGTGTTAGTTGTATTTATATCCCTTGAATTATAGAAATCACATATATTGCTTTTGTCACAGGTATTTCTAGCATTTCCAGGGTTAGCGTGCCACTGAAATGATCACAAGTGTTTTACTTTGGGTGGTGGATAAAAAGATATACTGAAAAATAAAACTGTTGGCTTACAGTGTAAATTGCTGTGGACTAGCAATTTAGCAGCAGATTTGGGCAACAGGTATTGCTCTCTGGCCAACATTCCTGTCATTGTCTGAAGCAGATGGCTTCAATTTTATACTCAGTTTTTCAGTCTGTAAAACAGAGATCGTATATTTATTCATCAAAACAAAAAAAGTCTTTCTGTGACTGGTCAGTGATATAGGCTTGGAAGAAAATATTGTTTTCTTTGGAAAATAAGTCTCCATTTTGCATTTGAATGCGAGAGCTAGAACTGCCTGAAGAATGAAGATGGGTTTCTTCTCATAAAATATCTTTTCCTTCATACAGAAAAATGTAGCAAGAAACACTGGATTCTTTTTAATCAAACCTTCAATTGTTAATGGTTTAATTTAGGAAAGAGATCCATTTAATACCTAATAGTGGTCAATAAGGGTTGTGATGCTGTCCCTGCCTCATCTGGGTGCTGTGCCTTTTACTAATATGGAATAATGTCCCCTTTCCTTCTACAAGTTTTTCTTCTTCACGTATTTCTTCTGAGTAGCTGAAATTTCTGATTTTGCCCTTTTCCCCCCCCTGCACTTCTCTATCTCCACCCCTCTAATAAAGAAATAATAGAATAGGAGAGCAAAACAGGAGCATCTCTTGTGTTCAGAGCAGTCTGAATGTAAAAAGGTGATGAGGTGTCACGCAGCCTGCGAGAGACGGCGCAGCTCCGCGTGGGTGGGAAGCCCTGTAGGGCCCATGCTGAGCTGTGTGACGTGCAGCCAAATGAACCCAGGCATTCAGGACGGGAATGGTAAAGGAACCCTCAATATCTAGATGGTAAAAAGCCTTGAAAAAAGACAAAGGAGCAGAAGACCCTCACGGATCTTGAAGCTCTGGTTTAAGCTATGCTGTCCATCGTAGTACAACAATCCCAAACATTGAGAAAAGGTACGTAAGAGCCCAGTCTTTCTGTCTCTGACAGGAAAGACATTCCCTCCACTGAAGGTAAATCCTAACAAAGAACTGCTTAATAAATCCTAGATGGGATGATAGAGACATCTTTTCTTCTTGGGAAGTTAGTATGTATTACTTAAGACTTGGCAACAGCTTAGCTACAGATATACTGTTGCTTCTCCGTTAGGGTAACTCACATCCCGGTGAGAAAGTTTACTTCCTTCACACCTGGTCTTGTGTGCTATTAAACCATCACAGCAGCTGCTGAATTATTTATCTTTTTCCAGTGGACAAAACTAGCATTCCACCTGACGCCCTCCTTGTCCAAGAGGAAAAAAGCAGTTTGAGGGAGAGAATGCATTACAAAATCTGCAGTACAAAAGTTTACATCATTAAGCATTTAGGGTTTACACAGGGAGCAGTGGCATGTAACAGCAGGCACGTCCCTAAGTGATTTTTCTGCAATCAGAATTTCATTCATTACCCAATTTTCATGCAAGTCCCCTGGCATTTGAAATATGTTTCAAGGTAGGCTTCCCAAGGGCTTTCCCCCTCCCATAATAACAGATTTGCAGCGTTCAAAGACAGATCTAAATATCTTTGGCTCAAATTACTGAAGGCCTGCAAAGCAGGGCTCTCTGTCATCCTCATCGCATCTCACACCTACAGAAGAGATAACAGATTAATATCTGGTCTGCAAATATTTCATCAGTGTCTCCGGCTAAGGCACCTTACATTATTTTGTCTGGGGACACCAATACAAGGAGAGGGAGGGGGTGAATGGAAATGTATTTGCACTCTACAAGAGAATGAGGGTGTGGATGGCAAAGAGAGGAAAAGGGAAAACAGGAGAAGGTTTCTCTTGGTATTACAGGAAAAGCAACAAAGCTAGTCCTGGCAAAGTTCTCTGCTCCGATTACGTATACACTTTTATTCAATCACCGTATCGCTCTGTGTCTGACACTTGGTCAATAGTGCAATCTACCACTGATCAGAATAAAACAGCCATCCTAGAACACCTTGGAATTTCATTAGTTTCTTTTCAATGTTGTCTTTATAACTAGATGTTTACTTGGAAACGCAAACTTACAGCATGGTTCTGTGCATTTTCACATAAAAAGTGAGAGACTCTAAACAGCGATGTAAATATTTTTCCCATCAGAAAACCTGCTCTTAAATGATTTCCCTTTTGTAAAAAAAGCAAAAAAGTATTAATATAATCAAAGCCACAGGTGGATTCCTCATCTCAGAATTTTATCTGCTCTTTCCAAAGTTCAGAAATTTTGGAGTTTTTGTTTATCACCTAAATGATCTCATAGTATAAGTCCATTTTGAAAAGCTTTTCTTTTAAAAAAAAAAAAAATTTATAATTTCTATTCTGTGATCCCTGTAAATGTGTCAATTAACAGAAATTCCTTCCATGAGTTGTTATGACAAGCTGGATAGAATTTTGTTGGTCCTCTCAATATTTATTTTGTAATTTTGAGGTAAATGGAAGCAAAGCGAGAAACAGACCATTGCTTAGGTTCATCCAAATGAGACACTCACTGCAGTTGTTCATAACTGATTGTAACATGGGCACCTTTACAATTTGCTCATCGGCTTTAAAGGAACAGCCAGCACTGCATTTTTACCTGTGTAGAAAATCTGGTAGCAAATTTGCACTGTTTTAATCTATTGATACTTTCTATAGAACTGTGATTAAAAAGACAATGGTTATGTTACATGATGATGATAATTCTGACAAAAAGCACTGTCTATTCCCAGGATAACATAAACAGAATGTGCAGCTCGCAGTGCTTTCACAGTGCTCTTTTACCTGTTAATTTTTTTTTGCTTTTTGATTATTTTTTTTTATTTTTCTCCTATCTCTCTTACCCACCTGGCTGCTGTATCTCATACTAACTCATTTCATTTGTTTTTCTATTGCTGCCTCCTTTTCCTGGCACCCTTTTAGCTCTACCTCTGACCTTGGTTGCACCATGCCCACTGCAGGATGCACCATGACTCCGTATTGACAGCTGCCAACTGGTAACTTTTTCCAAGATAAGGTGAAAACACTGCGGTCTGGCTGGGGGCTGATCCAGGGCAAGTGACTGGCCCTGCTTTGAAAGGTTGTCTGAAAGGGCATGTTTGTCCCCAACTCTGAGATCGAATCCAAAGTAAACCTGATTTCTCTCTAGGCAAAGGCTAAGGCAATCCTGCCAAGCCCTCTCTAGTCCGCTGCATTAATGTCATCTATAAGCATCTTTCTTAAAGTGGGTCTGTCTACTGATTCACTCTTTCTCTATCTAGCTACCCCCTAGGACAAAAGCAAGGAGCACCTTTGACTCAACCTATTCCCCAGGCTGAGCCAGGGAATTTGACTAAAAATAACATAAATGGATCATCCGTAAATCCCCCTGAGATCATAATCTTCTGCTATCACCCTCAAAACTTTTTTTTGACATGAAAGAATGGATTGTCTCACCTTTTCAGTTCCTATATTTCTTTCTTTCTTTCTTCTATAGCATAAATTCATCCTTAATTTTTGAAACATTCCTTCTCTCCAATAGTTTCACTGTTTTATTTGTCTCCTGCGAAATAGCCCTTATTCCATGTTATGCTTTTTCACTGTAGTCTCAGAATTCCTATTCAGCCACCAATGTTTTCACATCCTGCCATTTTCTTGGCTTCTCTCTTTTTTGTGGTCCTACCTTTCATTTTCCTACAGCCTTATTCATGGTCCAGAGGAGCTTTTATCTCTCCATTTTCTGGCTGTAGAATAAGTCTTTCTTATGGTATTTTTTCTTGTTTCTTCCTCATTTGATCCTTTAATCTGTTTAGTTGTTTTAGTTTCCTTCTGTGTATTTCTTTCCTCACTAACCTCCTTCTCTGGGTTCTTCTTTCAAAACGCATCTGCCTTTTCCAGATCTGCCCTCCACGTTTCACACATTTCTCTGCATTTCTCCCCTACTACAACTCACTTATCTCCAATAACTTGAAGCTACATATTAAAGTGGTGTTTAAGAAAAAGTCTGCTTAAAAAGTGGGTGAGGATACTGACATCTTAGTGGCTAACCTTAAGTGTGATTGAGGCATTTCATTCTGTGGAAGCTGTAACATTCTTCTATGTTGATAGATGAAGAAGAAAGTCCAAGCATCAAAATGTAAAGAAGTAGGGAGGAAGGGCAGTGACCTTTAAAATCCATTGTGGATAGGTCAAGTCAATTATTTTTGTTTGTTTTTTTTTTGTTTGTTTTGTTTTGTTTTGTTTTGGGGCACGGTCTTTTACCACTGTCTCATGGACATATATTGAAATTAAAATGCAAGCTATAAGCAGGCATCCAACCAATGCCAAGATCAGTATAGCCACAGTTCTTAGGTGAGCTGGGTAAGTGTGCTGGAAGAGGCTTTATGCAAGGTTTGGTGGTTGGTTGTTAATACAGCTGTTATGTTGTGTCTGTCAGCTGCAGCGCACTCCCCAGTTTGCTCCTTAAGTTGTTTAGAAAATGCAGGGATGGTACATCTTTTTGTCCTTGCCAGGAGATGCAGCTGTTAAGCAGGACTTTTTTTTTTTTTCCCCCCAGATGTGAATTAAATAACAGTGATATAGCCTTGGTGCACAAAAAAACCCCACCTCTAACTAGGTAAAAATAAAGAAGAAACTAACCTCAAAGCCTTTCCCAAGTATGAAGAGGTAGCATTTTCCTACTATGCAATGTCTTGCTGTGGTGTTTTTTTACCATGCCATACCATCTAAAGACCTAAAATGTATAATGAATGACCTCTGATTTGAGCGGCTTCTAACCTTCCTCTTGTGGGGGAAGCATTTTGATAAGTTGGCATCCCCTTGCATCCTGTTTCTTTAGCAAAGTCAGAGTCATACCTGTGCCTGTATGGAATCTTACATAAAGACAGAAATGTAGGACCTCTAGGTTAAACCAAATAGCTCTTCCATGGACTGGGCATCTGCAGCACTTCTCAAATAAAATTCTTCTAGCCATCAATTGGAAAATGTAGAAAGAGTTTTATAAGGAACAATTTTCTGCCTTGTTTAAACACTTAAAAAATGAAATAGAAGTACGTATGCCTAGCAGAGGATTGCAGAAGTTGTTCACCTTGTTCATTTTGCATTTGCTAAGTTTCGGAAAAAAATTTTTGTCCGAAGTACTTTGAGCTTGAAACTTTTGATCTAGCTCAAATGTCCTGCAGAAATCATTGAAAGGTGAATAATGACACCTCCAGCTGATGGGGTGGGAAGGTGCGAAGCAAGAGTTCAGTACCTGGGACCACATCTTGCGTAGATGCTTTAATATTTTGTACTCCCAGGGGGATACACTGGCATACCCCAAAACCTCATTTATTAAAATTGGACCTGACGCATGAGATAGCTGGTGGCAAGGACACTCCACTAAGAGAAGATCTTATTTAGGGAAGGCAGGACACTCCACTAGGACGGGCTTGGTATAACAGTAGTAGAAACCAGACAATTAAAATGAGTTTAGGATTAAGTTGTGAAACTCAGTGCTAGGCATTCATCCTTTTGTGATTTGCTTGAAGCAACTCAAGATGAAACAGCAAAAACCTCTGCATTTTACCCGGTTGAAATGGTAGTTCAATTTATCAATCAGTCCAAGTCTGTAAATGTAAATATATGTATGCTTGTGATCATTTGAACTCTTAAACAGCTTTGCTCTTGAAACCCACCATATCAATTATGATCTGTATCTTCTTAAAAGCAGATTTGTGCAGCTTTACCTAAGAAAAGCTTGTTTTCAAATTTAGAGTGTTGGTTTTGTAAATGGTTATATTGGAATTGGCTTTCTTCTTTTGCTATTTTTTCAGTAAACCACTGCATAGCAACATATTTGGGCAGAAATATACGACTGTTACAGGTATTAAATGAAAATAATTTGATGCTATTATCAGGCTAACAGACAAAACGATTACTGTGTTGACTACAAAAATTATGTAACATAAAGAAATAGAAGAGGGGACCATGTATTTTTCTTCACTGCCTGTTCTATACTAAACCAATGTGTTTTCTTTGGACTGTGAATAGCATAGGATGCTTCCTCAGCAAGATTTTGTAAGCTTTCCTACTGGACTGCATTTATTTTATTTTTATTTTTATTTTTATTTTTATTTTTATTTTTATTTTTATTTTTATTTTTATTTTTATTTTTATTTTTTACTTAATTTTGTTTCCAGAGCAAATCTGAATTGCAGATGTCTGTAGCAGGCAACTACTGCAGTTTGAAAACTGGTGGTGTCTTTTTCTGGTTCTGATAAAACTATGCTATAATACAGCTTCTGCGGGTGAAATTTGCAGGTATATGTATGGTGAGGATATTGTGAGAAATGACTTCCACGTGCTTTCAATAGATTTATTACTTTTTTAGTATGGTGGCATTTTCCTCTATTTGGTGCTGGTAGTGCTTTCAGAAAGACAAAATAAAAACAAAAAATGTGTAAATATTAGCTTTTGCTGAAGTTTATAGACTGAATCTAAAGTAAATGCTGGTGTTCTAAAAAAAAATAAATATAAGGTTTGATCTTTAAAGACAAGACAGGCACTTCACCTATAACTCTTTCAACAGTGGAATGTGATGAGATGATCCATCACTATCAATTTGTAGTGTCAAGATATTCTTGATGGGAAGTTCATTTTTTGTAATTTGCTTGATCTGTTTGACTACAGGAAGATTATGAAGGTGTATCTAATTGTTCATAATTTTATTTTCTAAGGAGTTGGATGTGACTTCAGATTATCACTTGATTTCTCTGTGATCTGTCAGTCTTCCTCTAACACTCTTTACTCCTAATGAAGTTTAACAGAGCTTATTAAGATAAATTAATGTTTTTGAAATGCTAAAATACTAAAGTAAGGAGTGCCACACAGCGAAAGACATCGAATAAATACAGTTAGATTTTTTTATAAAAAATGAAAATACAGGTAGGTGATTCTTCAACATACAGAGATATGCAGAAACTCACTGTACAAGAATTGCAAAATATTATTGCCTATAATATAACTCCAGACTTGAGGTATTTAGGTTTTTAACTACTTCAGTATAGGAAAAGTAAGTCTTCAATACAAATATGTAAGTAGCAACATTACTATCTAGCATATGATGATATTTCAGCTGCATCGTCCCTCAGTAGTTAACCCCTCAAAAAATTATCTGAATACCCTGTAAAGAAAAAAACCTTCTTAAACACTTCTTCTGCTTTAGCCCTTCAACAATCTGCTTTATCCAAGGGATACAAAAATGTCAGTGAGAACCGTGGCTGTGTAATCATCTGCCCAATATTGAAGAATATGCATTGCGTTACTAGTACAAGCTATAACTAGACAATGTAGCAGGGAAACCTCCCCCAATAAACGCACTTCTTCAGTGTCTGTCCAAATCTGAATGAGGAACAGTGTGTTTGAAAACAACAGTAAAATATTCCATCATATAAAATAGTTTATGCTGGACAAGTAATAGAGTAGAAAAATGTTTTAAACTGCAACCCTGATCCTTGTTGAGAAGTTTAAAATTTGGCTGAGTTAACTTTCCTCTCCTTTCTCCCTTGATTCAAGATGCTGTTATAAATTGAGATATATGAACGGAGGCATCAATTTGGTAGCTTCTTTTCTTTTTTCTTTCTTTCCCAGCTCATAGATATTAAATTTTGTACTGGGCATTCAAAGTTGTTTTCTGCCATGAGGCTAGAGGCCTTCCCACCATACTGAGGTCAATTGGTTTAAAATGTGCTGGAGGTAGGAAATATATAGTATTTTCTCCCACCTTTGTGGGGCTTTCAAACTATTTTACCTCCTTAGAGTCAAGAGTAGAAAGTCTGTAAAGAAATGAATTATTAATGTTTGATTTTTCTCAGCAACAGAATCTTTTTACCCAAGGAGCAGCGTTTCTTCCATGCTTTTGGACGTTTTCTTCCTTATATCAAATTCTGACCCTTTGGTAAGGTGTCTTCTTTTGACTCACAGATTTGCTGACTTTCATAAACATACTGCCTTTACTTTTAATCAGTGCAAAAGTTCAGTTTGGGGAGCTTGGTGGTCAGGTTACAATCAGAACTACATCTAACAGAGTGCTGGAAAAATAAAATAAAACCAGCGATCCAGTATGCAGAAAAACGTGGCTTCCAGATGAATATGGATGGAGCTGTATTTTTAAAAAGGTTCTGCCTGCCCCCATTTGCACAAATCTCCATGTGTCAAAGAACAGAGGGATGACGGAAGAGGTGGTAGCTCATTGCCAAGTGTTACATACGCTTTCTGCTTGTTCCAGAAAAGTTATAGCAGCATTGTAGGATACTCCTTTTGACCTGGCTTGTTAGCTGGTGTTAAAATTCTGTGTAAAAATGCTGATGGTTTCCTATTGAGTCATTAGAGCATGTGAGACAAGTTACGCTACCCTGGAGATGAAGGAGAAGACAAGGGCTCATCAGGAGAACCTTTCAAGTTGTCCGAAATGGGAAGACATTCAGACCCTTACTTTTTTTAATAATATTAGTTTCTTCTCATAATCTATATCTCCACCAAGGCATGAATCTTGACCTTAATTCAGACTGTATGAGTTGTAGTTTGAAGCTGTATTGGAAAACAGCTTGCTTATAAATAGAAAATTAGACAGACTCCTATGCCATACATGTCCCAACACCTCAGTCATTTCCTTGCACTATTTACAAGCGTGTAAACAAGGTTTCCGCCAAAACTGCCACACGGGGTGAACCAAGATACAATTTAAACATTAGCCTGGAAGTTAGCTACCCTGGTCGTGACCAATATGATTGTGAAGTCACGGTCATCTGATTGTTTGTCTTCATATTCATGAACTGAAAAGTCATACTTTGCATGTCAAGTATCAGACCACAGAGAAAATGGTTAGTCCAATGATCCTTGAAAGATTTTGGGAGGAGAAAGAGTTTGAACCCAGAGTTCTCTAAATTGGAGTCTAAAGCAATCTTCTTTCCATACCTGGTTAAGATGAGAGAAGTGGGCTGAGATACATTCAGGTAAAACCATACATAAGATAAAGAGAAAGCCGGAGTGGCTCGAAAGCTGCCTGGTGGAGAAGGACCTGGGGGTGTTGGTGGACAGCCGGCTGAATATGAGCTGGCAGTGTGCCCCGGTGGCCAAGAAGGCCAATGGCATCCTGGCCTGTATCAGGAATAGTGTGGTGAGCAGGACTTGGGAAGTGATCATCGCCCTGTACTCGGCACTGGTGAGACCCCACCTCGAGTACTGTGTTCAGTTCTGGGCCCCTCACTACAAGAAAGACATTGAGGTGCTGGAGCGTGTTCAGAGGAGGGCAACAAAACCGGGAGGGGTCTGGGGGACAAGTCTTATGAGGAACGACTGAGGGGACTGGGGCTGTTTAGCCTGGAGAAGAGGAGGCTGAAGGGAGACCTTATCACTCTCTACAAGTACTTGAAAGGAGGTTGTAAAGAGATGGGGACTGACCTCTTCTCCCTAGTGACAAATGATACGACGAGAGGAAATGGGTTCAAGTTAAGCCAGGGCAGGTTTAGGTTGGATATTAGGAAATTTTTTTTCACTGAAAGGGTTATTCAGCATTGGAATAGGCTGCCCAGGGAGGTGGTGGATTCGCCATCCCTGGAGGTGTTTAAAAAAGGGTAGACGTGGTACTTGGGGACATGTTTTAGAAGCAGTTTTTGTCAGGTTAGGTTAATGATTGGACTAGATGATCTTAAAGGTCCCTTCCAACCTCAACAATTCTATGATTCTATGATTCTATCTAACCTAAAAACAAAACGCGAGAGAAATTTCCTGTAAATCTCAACCACAGGGTGCTCATGATTTCCACAATCTCGACAAATATTGGAGTGCTGATTTGAGAGGGTGGACTTGCAGAACAGATCAGTAATGCTTTAGTAATCACTATATTTAATGAAAGTACCACCTTTGTCTTTGCTTCACTCTCTCAGTAAAAGTAACTGATCAATTTCCTCCTATACAGATGTTTTTATCCCAATTTAATATGTGAGGTGCGTTTCTAAAGTCCCGACATTTTAAGATGTAATAATTTCGTGTTTACGTTTCACACACATCTGGGTGACAATGTTTTAGCTGACACTCATTACTGTGTGTCTTACTCTTCAGCAAAGAGAAAATAAGGAACAGCAGGAATACAGTCCACGTAACTTTGTCTAATTGCATGATAAATCTTGCTGGATATTCAGTCTCTGTTCTGATTCTGAGTGCTTCAGTCAGTATTGCTGCATAGCTCACTCATAAACTACTTTAAAGGCTATTACACCATTTTTTAAATATTACTTTTTAAAATACTTTAAAAAAACCTACTACTATTGAATAGGCCCAATCTTCCAACAATGAAGAGAGAGAGGAACAGGTAGAGTCCAAATGTTACTCCACTGTAAAGTATCTTATACTTTCTTTTGTTAACACTGTCAGCTTCCCAGTTCTTTTTCAGAATTTGCTCCTCCACTCCTGCTCAGCCTGGGTGCTTGCTTTGCTTTGCTTTGCTTTTCCGTGTATATTAGGGTACAGCTAGAGACAATGATATGACATGTTGCAGATAACATCCTAACATATTAAATAAGGACGTTCAAACATAGTGACAGATCCTGTTGTATGATGATGCATCAGGGCAGCTCAAAGATAAAAATTTTCATATATTCTATTATGGAATCACTTAAGCTGACTAAGTGATAGTTGTGAGGGGAATGGAATAACTTGCAGCTTCTGGAAAGGGTTAAGAGACCTAACAATTGGGAAGAAATACCTGGGTGCTATAGGGAGACAGAAGTAGGAGTGATCAAAATTAACCTGTTAAAGAAAAAGTCCTTGATCTCTTTGAGGAGTTTTGAGAGATGACACAAGGAATGTAATTTTCTCCTCTAGGTGGAGGATAAGACACTCCAGCATATGTGACCTGACAAGGCAATCTTTCTGAACTGTCTCCAGCAACAACTTTCCTACAGTTTCGCTGAGAATAGGGCTATGAATACATACCATTAGATCGTAGCATCATAGGATCACAGAGTAGTTTGGGTTGGAAGAGGCCTATAAATGACATGTAGTCCAACCCCCCCTGCAATGAACAGAGACGTTTTCAACTAGATCAGGTTGCTCAGAACCCTGTCCAACCTGACCTTGAATGTTTCCAGGGATGGGGCATCTACCAAGGTCGTAGATAGGCAACCTGTTCCAGTGTTTCACCGCCTTCATTGTAAAAAATGTATTCCTTATATCTAGTCTAAATCTACTCTCTTCTAGTTTAAAAACATTACCTGTTGTCCTATCACAACAGGACCTACTATAAAGTCTGTCCCCATCTTTCTTATAAGCCCCCTTTAAATACTGGAAGGCCATAATAAGGTCTCCCGGATCCTTCTCTTCTCCAGTCTGAACAACATCAACTCTCTCAGTCTGTCCTCATAGGAGAGGTGCTGCATCCCTCTGGTCATTTTTGTGGCCCTCCTCTGGACCCACTCTAACAGGTCGATGTCTTTCCTGTGCTGAGGGCTCCAGAGCTGGATGCAGTACTCCAGGTGGGGATCTCATGAAAGTGGAGTAGAGGGGCAGAATCACCTCACTCAACCTGCTGGCCACAATAGATACTCTGGTAGTGTCAGCCTGCCCCATTTTTCCTAAACCTCTGAACCCCATCTTTGCCACATGGTGAAGGAGCAGACCTATCTCAGGATGATGGAAAAAGGAAGGAAGAGAGTGCCAGGAGTACTTGGCTTATTGTCCTGCAGCCTGCTCTTTTCTTGGATCTGATAAGAGTATTAGAGAGTCATGGGGGAATTGCAAACTGGAGGCTGGATAAATCACCCTGGTGGTCTTATCTGTTGTTCACCCTCCCTCATCCCCCACCCAGGATCCTTCACATCTGATGAAGGAGCTGGGGTGGGAAGCATCCACAATGTACTTATTGCACTCACCCAGACTGATGCAACATGCCTGTAGAGAAACATGTTGTGCTCTTTTGGTGTTGTAATAAGGGGGCTGTGCCATGCCCAGCAGGGATAGTTAGGTACCACTGAACTAAATGGAGAATATAGTGTAGGATTCATACCCATACAAAAGCTGGGCTTGATTGAAAGGCCTACTAAATCTATCTCATTTCTAATTTTCATTAGATAATCATCATTAAGAACACTATTAGTTGTATTAAAATGTTTTCTTTCTTCAGCTGCAAATTATTTTTCCATGTTAAGCTAAATTTTATCCACAGAGAAAGCATCCACCATAAATTTGGCTTCCAGAGTAACAAAATATCTTTCAGAATTCAGTGTTAAAGTACAGCTGAAGACTTTAGGCATGTGAAGGGCATGACCTTTCATATTACGAAAGGGCCTATTTGCCTTTCCCTTCATAACGAAAATAAAATACTTCAAAGACCGAGGCCTCACTTAAACCAGATCCCTGGAAATAATGGCAGAATGTGACTTCTGAAATGTGAGTAGGAGCTGGCATGGCCACAGCACACCTACTGCAATTACTGCCATAAATCCTACTGGGTAACATCTAGTGTCTACATCTGTAGATGTACACAAGAAGGGTGTTGAAGCACCACTGGAGAGGCCTGGAGTCGCTTCTGATTGATTGGTAAGATTCCCTGAAGGCAGCTTGCAACACCTGGTCCACCCTCTTCACACAGACAGTGGTTCGGGACCTGCTGTTTTGGTGAGCTGAATTCATGACACCTTTGTGTCTTAATTCCTGTACGACACAACCACATAATGTCACCTGCTGACCTTTGTACAGAGCTTCATGGAGTGGGTCTACAATGCCATATGCCTATGGATTCCTGCCACTTGGGGTACTTAAAGTATTTAACAGTACACTACTCTTGACCTTTACTGCAGCATCCATTTTCTGAAGTCAGTTTGAACAGTCAGACGGCTTATATAATATTTCAAAAGCTATCATCTGAGACACCTAGAATTACAAGACACTTTGGTTAATGTATTTTAATGATTAAAAGCATTTACTTCCAGGATTTTTTAATAGGAAAATAGTATTATATTTGAATTATGGAATCTGTGTATAAAGGAAGAACCAGTTTCATCATTGGGGACACGTAACTTAATTCAGAAATATTACATCATTGTTGAATTTGGCTCTAAGTACTAAAAGCACCACGCTAACTGTATTTATATTTGGCTTTCATGTATACTTAAGTCTGGCAAGAGTATCTCGTGGGCACCTGTTTGACGCAGAGATTTATGGAGAATGCCAACATTTGGTCTTGATATTTAAAAACAATTTGTTAATTGTCAAGAAAAGTAAACTGTTAACATCTTTATTTACTGATGAGACAAGGCGTCAGTACTGGAACCTATTCAAAATGGACAGCCATTTATTAGTGCCTAAAGCATTGAAGTTTTAAACGGCAGGCCTTTTTTTTTTCTTCTAAGTTTTGATTTTGATTATAAACAATCCTTAAGCAGCTGATTCATTTTACCAAGGGGCTAGATACTTCCCTTTTTATTAAATGTCATACATAGCTTGGTTCAGAAGGAGATTTTAGGCCCCAAGAAATGCTAAATAAACTCTTTCTGGTTTACCCTTCCCTTCTATTCACTTCCTTTTCTTTTCTTCCAGGTCATGTCTTAGTGCATCTAAAAGCTATGGTTTTCCAAGTTGCAGCCTTTATGTTTCTGGTCATATGTATGCATGTATCGAGGCGCTGGAATTATTTACAAAGCTAAAATTACAAAATCAGCCCCATGTGCCGGGTGGAGCTGTGGCAGCAGGGAAAGAGAAGGATTATCAGAAAATAATGTGGTGAAGACGGAGTGAACAAAGGGAAGAGCAGTCAGCCACAGCCATACAAGCAACCTAGTGGAGGGCGCTTCCAAGTAAATCAGTGTTTCAGCCGGTGTGTGAGGGCAGCTTTGAACCAGTTCCCTTGAGTACTTGATAACAAGCTGCCTGGAGGTCAGTGTGGTCTTGGTGAGCTTTTGGATAAGTAGCTCCATGCTGCTGTAGCTACATGGCTATCTGTTTTCAAATTCAGGAGTTTTAACGCAGATCAATCTGTATATACAAGCTGCAACCACACCACTGAAAGCAGCGTCGTCAGTCAGTCGCTGTGGTCCTTTTTCACGGAAAGGTCACAGCGTATGCAACCGCCTTGCCTGAAACAAGAGGCTGACTGTAAAAATAGCTATATTCCAGCAGAATGGTTCTTTCTCCAGCACGGCTCCTCATGTTTTCCTTCTAAATTATTTCCCGTCTCTCCCTCATCTTGCCCTTGCATTTGCAGTGCATTTTATTTTTGTAACCATCTTCATGCTCCTTCCTTGGATAAAGAATGCTAAAGAAAATTGGTTTCTATACGGTACTACTTTGCATATATCTAGTGTGCACAACCAGTAGCAAGGGAAAGAACAAATATGAGCCCCAAGTGTGATTCTGGTTTAGATTTGCAGCAAATCCTGCTCAGTTTGCTGCTCTGATCGCTTTTAGTCAGTGAATTTTTCAGATGAGTAAAACTTTGG
>VZSZ01003428.1:706280-738780 GCA_013398815.1 Ibidorhyncha struthersii
GAGTTGAAGGTGGGAGGAAATGCTGCAGACGTTCTGAATGTGGGCAGCCTGAATGTGGGAAGAATGAGCCAAATATTAGTTAGCTAGTATTCAACTGCAGAAGGGTTTAGGAGGGAAATCTGTGAGAAGACAGAAGTATTTGAATACCAGCTAAGAAAATAGTTTGCATCCCAGTTTTATTTAGCCAGCTGTACTATAAGACACAAAATAGTTTAAAAATTAACTGTGCTGCAGTGTGTATGTGTGGGTGGGTATAAAGGGCAATAAAACATGGGAGTGTGCCTTTCGTACCTGTGTCTCTTAGGTCTGATGCAGATGTATAACTAATATTTTCATTCTGCAAATGTCTATGTGTAGGAAGAAAATGTAGCTGGTTAAGAGGCTATAAGCAGTTTTAAAATGCTTTCTTGCAGATCTGTATGAACTTGGTGTTTTTGAATGCTGAGTAAGAAGATATTCCCTCTACAAACGTGATTGAGGTAGCCATTAAACTTAAAGTTCAGGGTTTAAATACAGGACCTCTGTATAATGTTTTCTAAAAAATGGATGCTCTCCTGCAAAGTGATGGTTTGGAATACGGAAAGATAATGACCCATGCATATACATGTTGGATAAGTGACGGGGGTTTATAGGCTGTGTATATGAGGCCCTTCCTGTCAAATGATGCTAAAGGTGCTGTAATTTCAATTTATTTGTTAAAGGACAAAATACTAAACAGCGGCTGTTTTACCGAGTCTTCAAGAGATGAATCTGTGTCTTAAACTGGTATTCTGTGTACACTATGGATACAAATGGCTGAAGCAGAGAGTTTCGGGCTGGGGTAAGCGTACAGGGAGGTACCCGAGCCATTTCTCTTCCCAGTGTTGGGTAGCAGAAGCATCTTTTGCCCCTGGTGCAGATTCTCATGTGAGCCTGACCACCTGAAGATGCCTGGGTTATCACTCACACCCCAGACTTAGGTCTAGAAGAAGGAACAGCTCTCGCACTTGCCCTACTGCGCTCCATGTGAGCTGGGACACGCGGCTCACACAGGCAACTGGGAAACTGGGCTGGCACAGAGCACAGCGCTGGGGGGTGTGGGGGTGTGTGGGTTGTAAGTTTGCGACAAGATGGGGTGCCATTTTGGGGTGGAGGGTTTGCATCTCTGCACCTTGAAGTGCATGGGAAGAAAACAAGGGCAAAAGAAGGGCAGGGTGCGGGGAAGGATGGAGGGTTGTCTAGTGGGCAGATATATGGTGGTAAAGGGCATGGGGTAGGGCGTCTAGTTTGATCAGGTGGGATGTGTGCAATATGTGGTATGAGTCAGGGGCAGGGGCGATTAGGAGGTATGATACATGTGGAAATCAGTGAGATTCCTCCAGCTGGACAGGTTGTTGGGGGGAGAACAGGAGGAGGAGTATTTGCGGTTTAAGTGAATTAACTTTATAGATGAAGAGAAAACCTTTCAATTTTCATTAAAGAAGATGGAGCAAGAGGAACAGTGCTATCTCTGTGAATAGAGGCAGAGAGGCAAAAGCAGGTGCTTGCCCAGTGCTCCCAGGCCGGGCACTGAAGGTGCTGCATTTGGGAGCTCCCAGCCTCATATTTGCAACACGTCTGCTGACAGATGGTCTGAAGATGAGTTGTCTGTATGGAGAATACAGTGAAAGCAAGGTATTTTCTCCCTCGTACCTACATCAAGGAAGAGTGGAACAAAATGACAGTAGAGATATTGCTTGATGAACAAACTTGATTTTCAAAAAGTACTCTACAGGCAACTCAAAGACCTTTTGAAAAGTGTAGTGTCTTACAGAACATGCCTTTACTGTAAGCAATCACGCAATGCTTGGGCTCCCAAGCAACTGATTAAGGCCATGGCTGCAAGTTTAAATTCTTTGATGAAAGCTATTGCCTGCTGGATGGGTTGATATGCTATGCAGCTTAAAAAAAATCTTATTATGAAGATGGGATGCCATTATGTCAGTTATTGTGGCCCAAGACTTGATGTTTCAGACTGCAGCCTGAAAATTAATATCTGAAATAGTGATTTGACAGTCATCTACAATAAATGCAGGTTGTAACCGTCTATGAGGTAGATGGTATACTTGCAGAGTCAAAAAAACCCTAAAACTAGTAACATAGGATTTAGATTAGCTTTTGTGGTATTTGGGGCTACTGCTTCAAGACACAAGACATCAATTTTAAGGATATTTTTTTCTAAATTAGGTGTCATTTCACAGCCTGGTAAGAATTTACCTTCTCCTTCTATTTTTCTTGCTGCCTTTGGAAATGAAAAAGAAAACCGCTTTTTTGTTTTGTTTAATCCAAATGTTTTCCCAAATACATGATTTGACCATGGCCAAAGTGTATTTATTATGTTTTGAACAACACTTAAAAGATGGTAAGGCTATTGTATCTGTCTTCTACCTTGTTACAGAGCTTCTCTAAAATCAGCGTGATAATGTGACTCCCTGTCATAGAGCATTCACTTTCCAGAGACCTGAACCGGAGAGACATAAAGTCATGGTCACTCGGGTTGGAAAGGACCTCAGGAGTTCAACCAACCTCCTGCTCCAAGCAGGGTCAATAATGAGTCCAGACCAGTTGCTGCACTGGGATGTGCCCAGCTGGGCAAGGTTGAAAACCAAGGTTGAAAAATCAAAGCAATAGGGTCTGTAGGAGACAGGAAGCCATTAGTACTGGTAATTAAGGACAAAAATATTTTACATTTTAGTGACTTGGCATGTTTAAGCTTAGCACAGGCTTGTTCTTTTATCTCATGATGCTGTGCTAAAATCTTCTTGGCAAAGCAGGTGGCTAAGAAGGGTGTCAGCAAAGAAGCAGCTGCAGTCTCATCATTTAGTCTCAGAAGTGCCTTCCACTTCCTTATTAAAGGGGCATATAGGGCAGCGATATTCCCCTAGAAGGACTTGCCGCCTCGTTTGCTAGGGCCACAGCTTGCCTTTGGAGCTTGTACTGAAACCGCCCCCTCCCCAACGCCCACACGCACCAACTTTTCTCTTTCTATGGCACAGCGTTTCATGTATTGCCCCATTAAAACACTTTCCTTTGTTAGGGAGCTCTCATTCCTCTTTAATTATGTCCTCCAGAGTGGCATTCAAGGATAGGTTATTTTCCTTCTTTGTAGAGGATGTGGAATAATTTTCCCAAGGCAGTTTTAGCTTCCCCTTTCCTTTAGTAATCCTAGTGTTTTAAATTACTCCTTTAATCACCTTCTCAAAATAATCACCATGCAATAACCTGTCCTGCGATTCTGACTTAGGAGTCAGAAACTTCCCCTTTTCTGTGGCTGAGGAGGTGACTGAGAATTTTGTGGTTTGTTTTTAAAACATTTCATTAATTTTGCTCTTTTTTTCTTTCACCTACTTTTTAAGAGGATCTGAGTTGGAGGAGGGACGATGTTTCCTGGATGCTTCAGATTTCCCTTCTTGTTTTAGGATTTTTGATTAACTCCTCAGTTTTAATGATTATCATCCTCTGCAGAATTCACTTCCATTAAAAACCATCTTTGCCAGATCTGATTAAACTCTCTTTATTTAGCTCTTGTTGAGCCCTTTGTGATATGTGGAATCCAGCAGGGCTACAATTAACCAGCTCTGCTCCTCAGAGAGTAGCTTGAAGCCACCTTTTAAAAAACCTATAGAAAAGAATTAAATGTGTGGTCTCCATCTCTGTGAAATGGCAATGCTTACGATAATAGACTACCACACTTGTCTAAGAATGCATGGGGCAGCTTTTTTTTTCCTGCAGAACCAGTTCAGCATAGTCTTTCCTGTGTGGGCTTCACTTTGATTCTTTTCTACCAACTTTGCTTTCATGGATCCCAAACAAAGAGAAATAGTTGATAGGGATGTTCAACATTTGTTCCTGGACTATGGGTTTTTGTGCTGCCAACTTACAAGCTTTGGCATGCAAGAATACCAGTACAATTTGTTCAGAAAATTTTAAATACCTTGGGATTTCTTCCCACTTTTTCTGCAGTTTGCATTCACAGTTCTTGATTTTAATTTAGTCAATTTTTAGCTATATCCATAGGATGGCAGCTTTACGTGGAATGTAGGTGGTGCTGAAATGGATGGTGAACATCTGTGTGGACGAGCCATGAAGACAGAAGGTGCAGCCTGCTTTGGCAGATGACAAGAAATCATTCAATCTGTCTTGAGGAAGCTGCCTTGTTCTTTGCCCATTTTTAAGGGGGTGATTTTTCACAACTGGCTAGTACATGATGAACTCCATTTCCCTCTCTCTTTTTTTTAAAGCCTTGGGAATGTGTGACTGCTGGGGGGCAGGATGCCTTCCTTATCTGAGTGGACTTTTGGGAAATCCTTCTTCTTGTGGGAAATCCAGACTTCTCTCATCTGGATTTGGAGATGTCGGGGAATTTGCCAGTGAAGCTTGTTAAACAGAAGAACAAGTTTCAAAGTGCAGATGGACATGACTGATGTTTCCTATCTGAGTCATATTCTTCAAAGCAAGAAGTCTAGGTGTTTTCAGGGTATGTACTGAAGGAAATGATGTGAACAACCTATGCGTGATCAAGTGTGCACAGGCTTTGCTTCTAAGGCAAGGACCATCCCTGGGTTGTAAGGACGGGGAAGACATCTTGCATTCAGACAGTGACTAGCATAATAGGATTTTTACAGTACAAAATTAAAATAAATTGTACAGGGAACATTTCAGGAAAAAAAAAAAAGACATTGTGTGCAAGCTAAGAATGCCTTCTACGGAAGAATGTTCTCTCTCAAAGGAACACACGTTGCCTGCTGATTGTAACAACACCACACAAAATATATCCTTTTAGAAGGACTATGCAACTGCACATCGGATTGTATGGTAGAATACCTGGCACTAACATGGTGCTAATTCTTCTGTGCTCTCTGTCTCCTTGGTTTCACCCCACAAATAAAAAGATATTCTGAATTGTGATGGAGGCTAACCTGAGACTTGCCCTCTCTTAAGTCTGGAAGGACCAGTCCCGGGTTAAAAGTTGGATGGTAATTTATGTATTGGTAATTAGCAGTGGTAAAGTGAGTTCTGACTCTGAGACCTATTTCCTGATCATCTGTTGTTCTCCCAGTTTATTCAGGAAAAAACTGACTAAATCCCATTATAAGAAACCCAAGCAGACTAAATCTTTCAAATCTCCTGATAGAGATCATGTCTGAGAATGTTGCTTGCTGAGGACTTGTTCAGACTCCATGTGCACATGCACAGAAACCAGTTGTACTGGAGACCACGGGACAGTCATTCATGCCCAAGGTTTTGAAAAAGAAATTGAGTTAATATTATAATAACCGGTTGTGAAAAATCCCACTCTTAAAAATGTGCAAGGAAAAAAATGAGCAAAGGAAGATATAAGGCTATACTGTTCACTGGAGTCTTTCCTATGCATGCAAAATTTCTGTACAATAATTTCTTATATGTTATACTATATGTTTCAGTATTCCAGATACTCAAAGATAGGATCATTCTCTGTTTCTCTTACATGTATAACAAAAAACTGGGAGAATGAATCCATTCCAGAAGTGAAATTTGGTTTTGAAATGAGTAACTTTTAGAAGCAGCAGATGGCTAATAATGAAAAAAAAAAAATATGTGGTCACATGATGACATTTGCTTTTTTAAAAAAGAGTTTCTTTTGCTGTTATTACATATGTTTTCTATGAAACACTGTCTTGTGGCCACTGTCACTTTGAGCCAACATGGGCTGACACTGCCACAACCCTGTGTTTTCCCTCCCATATCCTCACCCCTGCCAGTCATTTCTACATCTACATTTCTGTGGCTTAAGTGGTGAACTGGATCTCAGAAACTGAGATGAGTTAAAATAACAGAGGAAAATATTAACTGAAAGATGCATTTCTAATGAGGGTTCAAACCAGGGTTCATTCCCACTCCCTGGTCCAGCTCAGATAACCCTCTTGAATGGCAGTGACAAACTCAGTGTGGGGTCAGAGAGTTGATGGGGCAGGTGGGATGCAGAACAGCTTCTTCTGAAGGTACCACAGTTAGAAGACTCTGAAGCAATGACCTAATTAACATGCTGAGAGCTCTGAGCCAAGCTAAATTTCTTGGCAGCATGTGAGGGTTTTTTGTTTGTCTGTTCTGTTGGGTTTGTTTTTTTTTTTTTTAATTATTATTTTTTGGTAGATGACTGCCTTGAGAATTTGGGGTTAAAGACCCATCATTGGTTTGGTCTCATGTGGAGCACTTCAGATGTAAAGTCTTTTCACCCCTCAACCCCAAATTTTGTAGCTCTGACATAACTCCTGGGTTATGCATGCATGCATGTCAAAAATAAATAACTGAGCAACAAAGAACTAACTGGGGTCAAGATATATAAGAAGTTCAGCAGACGTATTACAGCAGTGACTCAGGAGGACAGCATATTAGTAAATTAGGCTTTTGCCAGATGTAAGAACTGATCCTTTTTCAATTGGGTATCATCTGAAAGGTCAAGAAGTAATGAAGCATGGGCGTACAGATCCCCTATTGCCATGTGTTGCTACAAACTCTTATCTCATAATGCACTAGCAGTTACAAGATACCAAACATAATAAACCAACATCCTGTGGGTGTCCTAGGTGCAGATCAATGGTCTAAAGAGTATTCTGCAAGAAATGACAATAGATGGAACAGCAAAGAAGGGGCATTTTATAGTGAATTCCTTAATTTTATTGTTTCGGTGTATTTGCAGTTTTCCAATATTTCACATTCCAGTGCTCTCCTGTGATGCAACTGAGTGCTGTTTACTCTTGAATAATTATAGAAAGATCAGAAGCCAAATCCTCTTCTGATTTACACCAGAACATATTAAGCTACCTCTGTTGATTTTTAGCTAATTTGGAGGCACTCCAAGTACATACTGGTGTAACCGACAGGAGAATTTGGCCCGGTATCTCCACAAGAAATAATTTCCTAGATGGATACGAGTCCTGGTACTAAGGTAAATGTGACAGAAAATCTGTGATTAGGTTGGATTGACTTCCACACTAGAAACCTTTTTTGTAAATACTATATATAAATACCAGAAAAATGCTGTTTGTTTTATATATCTGTGGATAAACACAATTTTATTAGAGCTACCAATATGTAATAAGGAAAGCAGCCATTTTAAGTAACAGATGTCCTATAGCAGCCCCCACAAAACAGAGGACGGAATAAAACAATCCTAAAAATATCATTGAAAAATAAGTTCCACTTTACTACTAAAAGTACACTTTCAATGTTTAGACCTCAGTGATTTGAATTGTATCACCTCCATTATTAAGAAAAATATAGTTAGGATCTCACTTGTCCCTTGGGTATAATCCCCCTGTTGAAATGGGCACACCATTTCTGGAATTGGGGAGCAGATTTTGGACCGTATTTCCTAAGGGTTTTTTTTCTCAATTCTTATCATATGTAATAAAGTGATTCCACTTATATGTAGTTACTTATATTGCACACTCTAATTGTTATTTCCTAGTTTTGAGACAAAAAAAATAAGTTCTCCTAACATCCTCTTCAGTCATCAGTGAGTCAGTAAATCGTTGCAACTAGTCTATTTCTTTCCTCAAAAGAAGGGGAAGGGTAGAAACAAGCTTAATCTGTTAGACTTGGCCACATTAGTACAATTCAAATTAATATTTTCTCTTCCTCGTCATTACAGATTACATATTCATGAGGGTTCGTCAAGTACCTTTGTATGATAAGATAATATTTAATGTCCGCCATGACCAACTCCTCTGCTCCTGTAAGTTTTTGTGTACAGTAATGTCTCTTTTTGTAAGTTAGTGATTATTTCTGCTTCACTTGAATGTATGTGTATTACCTCTTCTAATCTTGTTGAGATCAGTTCCCCGTTCATTGAGATCATTGCAAAATCCAAACCCTTTGCGTAGCTGGTTTACTCTTCCACAGATGCTGACATATACACCACTGCTTCTGTGTCTGTTCAGTCTCTTCTTGGTCTCTTCTTGCTTGCACTACTGGAGACTGTGTTCCAAGTTCCCATTTGCTACTGCAAGCGGTAATGTTTTGGAGGTTTTCCCTCAGGACCAATACTCTTCCTCACTTTGTCCTTAGTGAAACATAAACCAAACCCCAGCTAAACCCTTAGTATGAACTGCATGCTGCAACAAGATGCAGGAAACTTTATCGGCATGGTCTGGATGTTTGTGCAATTCAGACATTACCAGTAAAGTACCTCACTGCTGAAGGCCAGACCATCAGTCTAAAGATTTTTCTACAGCATTAGCTGCCTGTCTGTTAGCTTTTTAATTATGTGGAATGGACTGTGAACTGTTTACACCTCTACCAATAGCGGTTAGAGTGCCCCACTGAAGTCACTGATGGAAGTAAGGAGCTCCATATGTGATTCACTGGGATGCGGTTCTTATCTTACTGCCATTGGATTTATACTTTCTGCTGTGTTTTCGAGCTCTGAGTGTTTATTCCACATGAGTTTTACCCCAGTCAGCTGTTTTAGCCCCAACATATTCTCATTCCCCAGCAACACAATCTTAAACCCCACAAATAATACTCTAAATCAAATGTAATGTGCTGGAAGACATGAATCATAACATTTGAGACAGCATCCCTGCCTGCATCTGTAATTCTTTCTGATTTATTGAGAAGAAAACAGGGTAAAAAAATTCTGCATTTTACTTTGGTTCCTTTCATTTTTGAAATCCAGTGTTAGTAACTAAGCTGCAGTTTATTTATGATCAGAACTCTATGATGGTTTACCTGTACTGTCAAGTACCAGTGAAAGCCACTCTTCTGTGCAACACAGACACTTACTAATCCATACAGTTGCCTTGAAACTGAAGGGTTGTTTCAAAATTAACCTTGACTTCAGCACATGGTCTCTTAAATTGTGTTCATTTTCTGTGTATATGTTTTAATTCCCACATTCTAGTGCACAAATAAACTATAACTCTGGATAACATGGGACCTACTGAATGCACTTTGATATTATGCAAGATCTTGTTAACTTTATCTATGTTTCATTGCCTTTTTTTTTGCAGAAAGGGAGAAGGGGAAATTGGAGCAAGGTCTTAGTTTACTAGTATTCATCAACAGTGTGAAAAAAAATCAAAGCCACATTAATAAACTAAATATTACCTCCCACTGATCGCTGGCTACCAGGCAGATAGAGTTCTTTCTGATGGACTCCTAAGAGGGTCTTCAATAAAGTAAAATATTGAGCTTGACGTTTCTCTTGCTTGCTGCCAGGAAGGTCTAAATTGAGTCCCAGTTGTTTTTCAGATTAATCCATTTGAGAGTAAAGAATCTGGCAAGAGTATTTTACAACTTTTTGAAAATGTGTTTAAGCTTAATATAGTTTGGGGTATTTCCTGTATGTGTGCTTAATTATAAAACACTGATCTGATATCAAGTACAAGGTATTAGCGTGAATGTCTAAAGAGACTTGGTAGAAATGAGCAAAGTACAGCAGCAAAAAGCAATGCTCAGCTTGGATGAGGGACAGCGCCAAAGCATCTGCAGTGTTTTTCTGAAATGTTGCCATGTTTTAAGTGATGACTGCTCCTGCAGTACTTCTGTTCCTGGGGGCCTGGTTCTTCCTCTTGTTTACACCATTTTTAGCTCAGTTGACTTGAGAATTAATTATATTCCTGTGAATCAAGAGAAGGAGGAGACTTTGGCTCAATCTTCCCTGTCAACTGGAGAAATGTAATAACTCTCCGGTGCAGACTGTAAAAGAAATCTGAATATTGAATGAAGGGTCTAAGAGTTTAGCGGCCTTCTTCAGTTCCAAGCCCCTTCTTTTGAAGTTTGGTGAAGGATATGGCAGTTGCACATATAAAGAAGTGCTCAGCTTTATGAGCAATTAGCTTTTGAGCCCTACATGACTGTGTTGGGAGGTACAAGTGGTATGATCTAGAGCTGGCTGTTAAGTTTTCAACCCAATGTTTCTCCCTTAGAAAAAAAAAAAAAAAAAACAACAAACCCACAGTTCACTGAAACTGAAATTACTTATTACTGAAGGGCATTGGTTATGACTGAACTTGTGAAGGGAAAATTTTTTCATCTAGGTTAGAATTCTGAGGGGAAATAAAACCCCATCCCAGAAGGGAAAATGTCCTTCTGTTTGGACGAACCACAGGCGGGGGTGACCGAGGTGCGAAGAGGGTCTTGGGACACTCTCACATTCCAAGTGCACAGCTTGCGCTCACATGCAAACACTGCACAACTGATCATTCTGATCTTCATCCTCTTGTCCCTCCCTGTGGTCATCCTGAATAGGAAGTGGCAAGGAGTTTTTATTTCCTGGGAGTTGTAGACATGTTAAAGCTCTCTGAAGACTCTTCTCTTAATGTGTTTTCTGTCTCTGCGGTGGAAGCCCTTGGATCGCTAAAATTCTCCTGCTTGTGTTCTGACCCTTTGAGTATTCTTGGCCATACATCAAAGACCTACCATTATTCCTCAGGTTACATGATGCTTTTTGAACTTACATTAGAAAATTGTTCCACCTTTGTCAACTCTCTTTTTTTTTTCTGAGGCTTTCACAAAGCTCTGTCCAATTTTGATCTGTGTATACAGTCTAATATATACTCGTGTAAATAAAGCAACATGCATGTATATATATACATGACATGCAAAAATCATCTACTACCTCACATTCTGTCTGTGGATAGACATCAAAGTCTCTGACAAAATGTATCACAGCTCATTGCTTGTTCTGACCATAGTAACATGGAATTCTGCTAAAGGCAACCAGAGGAAATTTGTTGAAGTTACCAAACTTCCTTCCACAAAAAGCATAGCCACTGTATGATGTTGGTACGTTGCCAGTGTCATCAGACAACTGAGTATAACAAATAATCTAATGCTGATCACAAAAAATAGGAGGGAGAGATGTGTTTTATGGAAATTAATTTAGTTTTTAGAATTAATTCCTTAGCATAGCTGGCAAGCATAAGAACCACAGAGATTTTTGCCTTCTCTGGCGCTCAGCTGAGTTTAATATAGCACTGTTGTTAGCCCTATAAAAATTACTCCTCTATGGGAACACACTTACCGCATGATAAATCATATCACATGGATGCAAATAGAACAAGGTTGAATTGGCACGTAGCATGTCTTTGTAGAAATAGCCAAAACTGAAAATGGTTTGAAATCCCTAGGTGAATGACTGTGCACGTGGCTGTACAATAGGCTAAATATCTACTCAAAGACAATGAGAAGCCGGGTACTCTCTTTTGCTTCTGAAACTTAAGTGAAATTTCTCAAAATTATGATATCAAATGGCCAAACCTGTCCTTGGATAGAATGTATTACTTATTGAATTTTAGGTTTGGATCAAGATTGATTTGGAAGTGTGGTAAGATAATTAAAACTGTTAAAAAAAAAGTATCTTGGAAATATTATGATTATTAAACAATGGAATTTCAGTAAGTGCCTATGAGAGTGGTTACTGGAAAATCAGGTACTGGTTATATTTTGAAAACAAAGTTAGTGCTGAGCTTGCCTTATAAAACAGGAATGAATTGTATAATTTTTGTTTTTCTGACTCCTCAAGGCATTGGAGATTTTATTTTAATCTGACAGATCTTAATGGCTTTTAGAAAGATGCTTTATGAAGAAAATCTCAAGTCATTGTCCAAGAAAACCAATCCAAGATTATTCTACCATCTGTGGGCAACTTGGATGCACACAGACATTAATCTATCTACTGGTCATGTCTGGGTTTACTGACAGAAAAGGCTCTTTTATTAAAAATGCCACTTTCTGATCCTTAGTGCTCAGGAGGGCTTAAGCCATAATGTGACATCTGTTGGCTCAACCAATTATGTATAAGGCATTTTTGATGCAATGGTTTTGTTAGAACATGCCAAAATCATTGAAACTTTAATTGGAAAAAATTTCACAGGTCCAGATTTTAATTTCCAGAGAGAGAGGGAAGAAGAAGAAGAGAACCGAGTTTGTTCATTTCAGAAGAGTCAGTAGTTAAGACATCCATCTGCTGCGAGAACCCAGATGCATATGCCTGCTCTGCCATATTCATCTTCAATGGCCCATGTGAGTCCTTTGAACGGAGGTCTTGGAAAAGCCTGGCTTGGTGGGTAAAACTGATGTTGGAGTGAAAAAAAAAGTGTCTTTACTTTGCATTAGATAGTAAATAAAACGGACAACCCTGGCAAAATAAAAGTCTGTTTGACCTCCCTCTAAGCAGTTTGGCTAAGTTCTGGAACAGGCTGAGAATGAGTTGTTACAGAGATAAGAGTGCGAGAAGAAAGAAAATATATGTTTAAAGTAAAAGCAGAGAATTGACCCATAACCTGATAGTAGTACTATTGAACTATGAATAACACCATAAACACAAGTCAGGGAAAATCCTACTGAGAATAGAGCATGCAGAGTCAACTTTTTAGGTCACAGGCACCCTAAGATCTAAGTTAGAGCCATGAAGGTCAGTATCAGTGTGTCATGTCCACTTAGCTGCAGAATGGCTAATCTGAAACCAGATAAAAGTAGCAGTTCCTGATGTAGTAGAAAATATCTGAAGCCCTGAACTGCCTCTGTGCATCTGCATTAGAGTTTTAATCCTCACCAGGAGTGTGGTTTGATGTGAAAATTTTGGTGTACCCCCGCCGTGGTTTACACCATGGTGAGGTCTCCAACCACAGAAATGTATTCCTTTCAGATGAAGCTAAACCGGAATATGTGCTCCACAAACATGCTTAATGGACTCTAACCACTAATAGAAAATCTGTCCACAGGCTAGGGCTATTTACTGCTTATCCTGGCAACAAGCCATAACCAGAGGTAGCCCAATGTCAGATTTTGGTTTATTATTCTATTCTATTCTATTCTATTCTATTCTATTCTATTCTATTCTATTCTATTCTATTCTATTCTATTCTATTCTATTCTATAGTTCCGAGTTTTTCAGATGTACATAATTTTAAACCATAATTTCCATAATCAAGGACTCAAAGAAGACCACTTCAAAACCACTGAACTATATTTTTCTAAGTATGTCATTAAATGATATAAAGACATATTGAAAAGAGCGTTCTACTTATACAGAGGTGCGCTTTTATAGTTCTGAATTTTTCTGTTCTATCCCAAGCCATAGACTTTGGAGTCCTTTTCCGAGGATTTTAGGTCCTGACCCCTGCCTGCTTTGTACGGACTGTGGAAATTCAGGAAGGCGGGGTTCCAGTCTTGTCACTCAGGCTACCCGAAATCCTGCCTCACAGCTCTCAGCAGAGCCAAGTTTTCACATGCCTGGCAGCTTGTTCGTAGGTCACAACCTGCCTGAGGCTCAGTCACAGCTTCTGGAATTTTGTGGTTATGAACTCTACAGTGGTCCTGTAGGCAAACCTCGCCTGGACTATGCAACCGTGGATCACATAGAGTCTCCCAGAGCTTAGGCTTTCCTTTTTGAGCCTGAGAGAGCCGGCTCGATGAGTCTGCCACATACACCTTACACCCTGCCATGCCCTACACCAGGCACCTGCCTCTGGAAAAGCCTACAAAAAGTTCAGGGTTGCTTTTGCTGGCATTCAGGTGGTCTCAAGCTCTTCTTTGTGAGATCCTCACAGGTAACTGCTTGTCCTGAGAGGTTCTAGTACTGATACTTGCAGGAAAGGAGGATGCGAATATGGCACATATGAGGCGTCAACTAACTCTCTTCACTTAAACCTTCTACAGCAGGAGTTGGAGACAGCAGAACTCATGTCTCTGCTCGTCATCCATGTCATGATCTCAGGCAGGAATTTGAATTTATGAGCATAAAACTCAAGATATCAGGGGACTCTTTCCTAAAAGGCAGAAAAGCAGATGTCACATTTTGGAGCATCCACTAACTGTTTACGGATGGCATGATAAAATCTGAAGCTGTGTTTTGATGCAGCCCTTTAAAAACATAGTGGCCAAGAAGGTAGGTATAGAGAACTTGGACAGAAGATGTCTGAACACACTCTAGGCCAGCAAAGGAAAGTAGAAGCTAGTTGCATTTGATGGGTACAAGTTGGTTAAGGAAGGACTATTTCAAAGAAGAAACTGAAGATTAATTCCTTGGTTTTTAGAAGACTGACAGACACGTAAAGATTGCTTTGAAAAAAGGGGAGGTGGTGATGGTGGCCTTTCTCTAGGGCCACCTGAAGACCATATTCAGTGGCAGGATGACCACTCCACCCCTGTGTGTATTCAGTATGTATGTCTTCAGTCAAAGGGAGTCCTCCTACAACAGATGTGAAACTTTTAAGCTGTCCTCCTCATTTATATTACAGAGAGATCTTGTTTCAAAAAGGAAAGAAAACCACCCCTCATATCATCCTGTCAATTTTATTAGAGCATCTCTTTTTGCCACCTCATCTGCCATTCTATTCTTCATTTTAAATAAAAAAGATGCAAAGGTTGAGATCCTTGAAAAAACAAACAAAAATGCAAACCACTAATGAGAGTGGAGAGAGACATAGACATGTTATAGTAGTAGAAGAAGAAATAAATGGTGCCTGTATACTCTGTTGTTAACTACTTTCAATAAGAGATTTGGTTTATAGGTGTTTCTACCTTTGATTTTTTTTCCAAACTCCTACTGAAAGGAAAAAAGAAGCCTTAAAATTTAGAGTATCTCTAGCCTTAAATAACTGAATTTTCATGCCTGTACCAAAACTTCTAGGCAAAAAACCATCCCACCTAAAAAAAAGAACCTGTTTTTATAACCTAGCTATTTACACTTTTAAACCATTATTTTCCTGAATAACGGGTTATGCAAATATACCTTTTACAGCCCATCATCTTTGTTTTCCTAGCTTCAGATCGGTCTGATTTTTGAACTACTAATCAACCACACATCCTACCAAAGCCAATGTGAGACACTTGATTCCTATGATAATCATGGTATTTCCAAAGAAGTTTCTAAATAAGGCTGTAGCCCAGCTGACTGGAAAACTAAAGCCCTAGATATGAGGTCTGTATATACTATCACTGCGATGGAATAAGTGAAACGACATCAATAAAGAAGTTTTCATATAATATGTAACAGAAGTTAAATGTCACAATAACAAGATTTGCATGAAGCATTTCTAGCACTATGTATGTACCCAAGGGGGGGGGGAAGGTGGAGTTAATAATGTTCATTAATTACAAAAATTTCTTATATTTAAGTTTTCCTGTGTCCTACATTTTAGAGAGCTGCCTGCTTTGAAACTTTGTTGTTATGAGATAGTTGGATATATTTTTTTGTTATGGTGAATAAACTTGTAGCATCTGTGACGTTCATGTGATTCTTATTCCCATTGGAGGATGAAGTTTCCTTTGGTGAAATGGGATTCTGGCAAAAAGGGCTATTAATAAATGTAACTTCTTATGCGTAGCAAAGTATTTTGTGTACTTGCAGCATGGGGAATTCTTCAAATGGTTTTCTTTTATGAATAATTGTAAATTTAATGTTGGCATCAATAACTTCTTTAAATGGCTCATTCTGTATCTGAGTTACATACTTCTTAACAGCACAGCTCAGCTTTGATGAATCTTGTGCATAATTTTAGTTTCTACCGTGTGAATACAAAAGCAAGGAAGATGCTGGAATTGTTCAAATTACCTGCCTTTTAAATGGTTTAGGGAAAAAGGAATGCATTACGCCTTGGTCAATGAGATTGTAAAACACAAGGGAATCACCATTTTTTGTTTTATTATTCAATTGCAAAATAGATTTAGAAAAATATAAGGGCAGAACACCTACTGAGGAATAAAAGTTCTCAAAAATGAATGATCAGATCTAGACAAGAAGGATTTTCCTGAAAACAACTTTCTTCTAGAGTCTGTGGGTTTGCTATAGACAACTCCAACTGTAACTAAACAGTTACTTGAAGCTGTGATGTTATTTGCTCATAAGGCATCTATATATGCTAATTACAGTTTTCTCCATGTCTGATACAGCACAGGGTAAAGGAAGGTACAGCTACAGCTTGAACTATATTGATGTCAGTGTTTATAACTGTTATCCTCAGAAAGGAAGTTTCTGTACATGGTGTCATTCCAATAGTTCAATGCCTGTGAAGAACTTTTGCTGTTAGGTCTTTAAACACCCCTCACACCCCATTATGGTAAACAGCCTAAAACTTGATGTCTCAAGCTGGCTTTAGCTGAAGCCATTGCCTCAGTTCCTACCAAACACTTCAGGAGCAGGATCAGCTTCTATTCGAATTGATCAACATTAACAGAATGGAAGATAAACATTCAAATGCGGGATCTTTTGGGAGATAGGCAGCTGAGCAATGAATGCGAGCCAGAAACCTCTTCCTTTTCTCAACTGAATAACTGAGAAGAATAGAGAAAACAAGAAGAGAGAAAAGGAGAAGAGAAAAAACAAGTTTTCCTGGGTTTTACTGAAAGGGAAGTGGTCCTCTGCAATCTGCTTTAATGCTCCCTTTTATCTGTGTATGATGTGAACTCCAACTACAGAGATTTTACATATAAATATCAGAAAAAAACAATCACAGAATACTTGAGTTTGGAGGGAAGCTTTAGAGTCTGTCTAGCTGGACCTCCTTGCTCAAAAGAGCATGGGCTACAGCAGGTTGCCCAGGGCCATTTCAGTCAAGTTTTTAATGCCTCCAAGAATGGAGACTCCACAGCCGCTCTGAACAACCTGTTCCAATGTACAATTTCCCTCATAGTAAAAAATGTTTTTATCTCAAGTTTGATTAGAAATTCAGTTTGTGCCCACTGTATATTTTCTTGTCACTAGGCACCATTGAGAAGGGACTGGCTCTATCTTCACGCTTTCTCATTAGGTATTTATACACATTAATCAGATACCCCATGAGCTTTTACTTCTCCAGGCTGAACAGTCCCAGATCTCAGCCTCTCCTCATCTGACAGGTGCTCCAGTCCTTTGATCACCTTTGCGGTTCTTCACTGAACTCTCTCCAGAACCTCACTTGTTGCTCATGTACTGGTGAGCCCACAACTGAATCTAGCACTCCAGATGTGGCCTCACCAGTGGTGAACTGAGGGGAAACATCACCTCCCTCAACATGCTGGCAGTGCTCTTCAAATCAACTCAAGATGTTGTTGACTTTCTTTGCCTCCAGGGCACACTATTGCCTTATGTTGAACTTGAAGTCCACCAGGACACCTAGGCCCTTTTCTGCAAAGCTGCTCTCCAGCTAGTGGGCTCCTGGTGTGTTTACTGGTGCATAGAGTTAGTGGTTGCAGGACCTGGTAATTCCCTTTGCTGAACTTCATGAATTCCCGTTGGCCCATTTCTCCAGCTTGTCAAGATCCCTCTGGATTGCAGCACATCCAACCACTCGTTACAGTTTTAGATCAGCTGTACATGTGTTGACAGTGCATTCTGCCCCATTATCCAGACGACTAATGAAGATGTTAAACAGTGTTGGCACCAATATCGACACTTGTGGTACACCCCTAGTGACCAGCTTCCGGATGGATTTTGAGCAGCTGATCATAACACTTTGAGCCTGGCAGTTCTTCCACTTTTCAGTTCACCTTATTGTCCACCTATCTAGCTCATAATTCATCAGCTTTTCTATGAGGAAGTTTTGGGACAGAGTATTCAAAACCTTGCAAAAGTCAGAGTAGACAACATCTAATGGTCTACCCTTACCCACCAAGTTAGTTGTTGTCATAGAAGCCTATCAGGTTGATTAAGCATGATTTCCCCTTCATGAATCCATACTGACTAGTCCTAGTCACTTTTTTGTCCTTCATGTGCTTGGCAATAGCTTCCAGAATTGGTTGCTCCATCATGTTCTTAGGGATCGAGATGAGCCTGATAGTCCTGTAGTTCTCCAAATACTCCTTCTAGCCCTTCAGGAAGACGGGGACTTTGCTTCCATCCAGTCCTCAGAAACCTCTCCCAGTCACTATGATCTTTCAAAGAGAATCAAGCGTGGCCTTGCCATGACATTTGTCAGCTCACTCAGCCTTTATGGGTGCACCCCATCAGGCACCAGGGAGATGCATATGACTATGTTTTTTAAATACACCTTAAGCGGTCCCCTCTTCCCTGAGGGTAAATCATGTTTGCTTCAGACTTTCTCATGCATCTTAGAGGCCTGAAATCCCTGAAGCCAGGTCTTATTAGTAAAGGCTGAGGCACTGAGGACCTCAGCCTTTTCTGTAAACCTTGTCACCAGTCTCCTGTCTCATTCAGCACTGGGCTCACATTTTCGATAGTTTTCCTTTCACTTTTAATATACCGGTAAAAGCCCTTCTTGTTGCCCTTACCAAACTCAGCTCCAGGTAGACTTTGCCTTTCCTAATTCCATCCTGGCATACTTGAACAGAGTCTCTATAGTTGTTCTGACCTTACTTCCACCTCCCGTATGCTTTCTTCTCATGTTTGAGCTTTATGAGGATCTCTTTGTTAATCCGTTCAGGCCTCCTGTCACCTTGGCTTGATATTCTGAACTTTGGCATGGACTGTTCTTGAGCTTGGTAGAAGCTGTCCTTCAAAATCAACTAGCTTCCCTGGACCTTTTCTCTCTCATGGACCACACAACATGGGATTCCCCCAAGCAGGTCTCTGCAAAAGGCACAGTCTGCTCTTTTAAAGTCCAGGGCTGTAATCCTGCTTTTTGCCTCATTCCTTCTTCTCAGGATCCTGAGCTCCACCACCTCATGGTGGCTGCAGTGAAGGCTACCCCTGACCTTCTTATCCCCAACCAATTCTTCTTTGTTTGCAAGTATGAGGTCCAGCAGAATACCTGCCTCATTGGCTCCTCAATTACCTGTGTCAGGTGATCCTTCAAAGCAGGAAATATTTAAGGATCATACGTGCACTTGAATTATGCCATCCAGCATCCTAGATGATTCAGACGTCTCTCATGTAGATACTATGACATAAAGCCATTAATTATGTATCTAGGCTTAGAAAGTATGACTGGAAAGTGCCAAGACATCCTATTTCACCTCTCAGGACTATCTTTTATTTTTAGTTGCACATTAGAAAGCACTATTTACATGGGACGTCTTTGTCAAATGATGTTTATTTTTATTTTGGAGGTAATGTGGTTCCTGCAGTTGAGCTCATAATTGCCAATATCTTTACTGAGCAGCAAAGCAATGTCACAAAAGTGCAAAGAGAACAACTACAGAATGAAATAGGTACACCCCTAAAAGGCTTAAAATATAATCAGGTCCTCTTGAAAATGGTTGGGTTTTTTTCCCTTGTCTTGCCTGATCTTCCTCCTCCTGCCCAGTATATAGTAGAAAGGCTGGAGTTTCTGGGACCCCAGGGAAGAGTTTAATGAATAAAGGTCTTGTGTTCTACATTGTATGAATCCTGCCTTAAAAAAAAAAAAAAAAGTTGTTAAAGTTGATGAGCTATAGATTTGAAGTTTTTCCCTCAGCTCACATATGCCTTGAAAAATAAGATAAAAGACAAAATAACCTCCAGCTGAAATTAATAAAACTATCCTCTTGCAGTTTGGATAAAACGTAAGGGCTAGACTTTGAAGAGCTGGAGTCTAAGACATGCTCCAAAATTTAGACTGAGGTTCTTTAGTCCTGTTTTTTTTCTCCAAGCAATGAGCTCTCAGCATTTCTTACTAAAGAGGATAGAAATTTCTGAGGGCTGATACATCTGGAAAAATGGGTCTTTTAAAAATGGATTCAACAACTTATTTAAGAAGTGAAACACCGATTTAAATATGAAGCCTGAGGTCTATTCCTGCAACAGATCAAGTGTGAGCACATCCTTTGCACTGGGTCACTCCCTTACTAAGTCCTTAGTGCCATGGCGTGAGATGGAAGTGAAAGGGAGAGGGACTGACGGAGGTACACCTTAAGCGTCAACCTTAGAGAGAGACATCTTAGTCTCCCTTTTCCCTTCTGTGCCACCCAGAAAACCTGCACTGTATTTTGCACTTTATTTTAAAGATTTGGTTAAATATTGGGAAGCAGTAGTACACATTTCTTCTTACCCTTGAGTCTTTGAGCAGTCAGAGAAAATAAGATTTTGCAACTTTTCTGGTTCCTATATCCTTTACAGGGCTGAAGCCAGCTGTAGCCCTAGAGAATGGTAATTTAGTGACCTTGATACTTACAAAAATCTGGCAGACCTACAAAACACAAAATATCTTTAGAGTATCTATTCTAAGGTTACATTAGAACAAACGCCAAAAGTCTTGGTGACCACTGCCAAATGAGGGCAATAGACACAGACACGAACCTAATTCTGGGCAGGTATGTTTGCTATGTCACAGCGTATCAGGGTGACAAACTTAATGAGATTTGGTATGGAATTATGAAAGGCTAGAACAACGTGCCAAGAAGAACAATCCTCCTAGCTGCAGAAACCCACAAAGGATGACAGACAATACATCATACAACTGCATACATATAAACAAAGGGTCAATACTACAGCAAAGCTTTTTAAGCCACTATGGAAGGCTAAAATAACAGGTGTTTTACAACCAACATCCTGGCAGGACCATGGTTTTGGGGCCTGCACAGCATTCATTCAATGAGATACTTCCAGGGATTTATATTATTTTGGCTGTTTGATTCTTGGCAACACGTTGGCTGGATGTACAGGCTGAGCCAGTATAGTTCCTATGGTGTAAGAGGTGGCTTCTGTCAGACTTGGTCCTGCTCTGATCCTCACCCTTTTTGCATTCCCAGTTCTCAAGCAGTGAATGAGGTCCACATTTCTGAACATGGAAATGAACTACATTTTCTATGAACTGCATTTTTAAACTTTGGAGAGTTTATGAAACATACTGCCACTTTTTTAGGTGGTACTTATGCAGCATATTAGGGAAGACGAGCACCGTGCTTTCTTATGGAAAGTTTACTCCTTCCTTGATATGTCCCTTAGCAAACATAAGAAGGATTTTGTGGATGTGCATGAAACAAGGCAAAGCTACAACAAATGTGACTTCAGCCAGTTCCACTGCCAAAGTCCTAGCAAAATTATTCATTCTCAGATAAATCTTTAATTGGTTCCCCTCTTAATACTGTTTCTGGACCCCAGAGTCCTTTCTAAAAAGCCTCTGTGGAATATTTTTCTTCATTTTTAATTAATTATCTGCAATGTAAATTAATGCACAATAGCATTTTTTTAAAGTCAAGAGGAAGGCATTTTCACTGTAAATTAAAATTCCTCCATCAACAATTTTACCGCAGCTAAGCTACATCTTTTCTGTTCTAAGGCTCCAGACTCTCCTTCGTGATGTTGCTCTGCAGCAGTAAAGAAAGAAACCACCGCTTCACAATGCTAAGCACTCCAGTGGGAAACACAAACAGAGTGCATAAACCAAAGCATTCATTTCATGAGATTTTATTAAAAGGTTTCACCTCTAAATTGAGCTGTCATATGCTGTTGGGAAACTTTTTACCACAGTTTATTTTAACTATGTAAAAAAACATTAAAGGAATGAAAATTCTGCAGTCTTTCATATAAAAGACGTGACCTCTTACACACTACCAGCAAGCTATAGTGCATTTAATCAAATTGGTTCGAAAGTAAAATCATGCCGAATGTGAGGATTTTTTATTTTTTGCTCCCCCCTCGATTCTTAGAAATGACCCCAACCTTGTTAACATGCTGCAGATTTCTGTGTATCTCTGCAGCAGGCTCTTTGGAGTTCACTCAGAGAAAACTACAGCGCATGATTAAAAGATATCCTCTGGATGAGAAGGACGTTCAGTAATTTATAAATCATTCATTTGTGACATAGCTTTATACAGCTTTTCAAGGAATTGCATTAACTGCTTTTGCAGTTTCCTCAAATGTTGCTTTCAGTAGACAGTGTCATAGGTCATTACCAGTTTTTCCCTTATGTAAGCAATTCGAACTTTCTATTAAAAATACTAATTTCCACCCCACTACAGTATCTTTTGAAGTAGCATGTATATTAAAAAAAAGTCACAAGTTGCTTTGAAATATTAAAGGAATATATTTAAGTGAAGGGCTTTCAGGCAGGTTGTTTTTCTGTATTCCTGATGACAGAAAGATTTTAGCCTACAAAGTCAATAGTAAATTTTATTAAAGTCATTATTTTCCTGTTACAGGCCTTGTGCTTTAAATAAACTATAGCTGACAATGCTGTCTTACATACTGTCATGCTGTAAAACAGCCTTTCTTTATTACCACAGGGACAACTCATTTAGAACTTTGAAAGCGTTTTCACACTGGAGTTGCTCATTTGTGGTGCTGGCCGATGGCTGTTCTTGACGAATACCTTTTATAGCTGGAACTTTCTCCTTTTTTCTTTTGAAGATACAGAGGAGGAAAAAAAAAAAAAAGAACTTGCAATCCCAACATTTTCCTGTTAAAGATAAATATTCTGCCCCCTCCATCGAAGACATATCTCAATCTTTCCATATTAAATTTTGCTATGACAGCTTGAAAAGTCTTGCCCTAACACAAATTTTTCTCAATTACTCTGGTGCAAATGGAAGGTAGCTCCAAGGAAATAAAAAGGAGCCATTCCTGCTATTCTAATGTTGTTATTTAATTAATATTACAGGTTTGGGCCCCTGGCTGAGGCTGTGGTTTCCCCAAGACTGTTGTTTTGATAGGAAGGCCAGCACAAAAAATGTTCGCCCTCTCCCTCTCACTGTACTCACGCCTTCTCTGCTGCAGGCCCCTTTCCTAAGTGAGACTGACACCACTATTTACAGGACCTTGGCTTTTTTGTAAAATTTCTATTGTAAGCTCAGATCAGTTCAGTCTGCTGTTTTACCGCATGGTCCTACAGGAAGTGGTACACGTAGGGCTCAAGAGGAGGCTGAACAAGGAGGAGGTGGACAGGGCAGGACAGGAGGTTTTTTGAGCCAGTTTTGCCGCTGCTGGGGTCAGTTTTCTGACCCTGCGGGCAGAGGCGCGGGGCCCGTCCCACTGGGCATCATGCCGCGGTGCAGTGAGACGTCCATCCCTGCTTGCTGCAGGGAGGCCAGCTGATAAGCGTGAAGTTAAGCGTGAGTGTTAGCGTACAGACTCCAAGCCCTAACAATCAAAAGAGGTAAAGGTGGGAAGAGATGGCATAGGCACTGAAATGCCTTCCAATTCCCAGTTTTGTGCCCTCTCCCTAAATAAAATATTTCTTTTAAGGCTACCTGAGTATAAGAGTAGGTTTTGGCTCTTTACATCAGATATATCCGCTTGCTCTTCATGCAAAATGTCTATTTTCACCCCATGAGAAGGGATGTTCTTGATTGCCTGACTTAGCTCCAGGCCTCCATCACAGAACCATCCTTCCTGCTCCCAGAACTTTTGTCAGCTGTTGTTATCATGCAAACAGGACTACAGCCAGGCCAATTTTGTAAATTGTCCAGATGAATGAGTTATATGAGCAAATGTTGCTTGAATTACAGATGGATAGTTCATTCTTTGTATTTTACTGTTCTGAATATATTTCTATGAATTATGCTGTCTATCTTGATATCTGAAAAATGAAGGTTATCCCTTTGAACCTGTATTAGAATAGTACTGTTAGAGTCATCCGAACATAGAGTTGGAAAAAACCACAGGAGATGATGTAGCTGATGTCTCTCCACCAGGAAGGAGTAACATTGCCTAGAATCTCCCCAAAGTGTTTATCTAAGCTTGGTCTAGCTTCATAGCTAAAAACCTTTTCCCTCCACCACCTTTTCAAAATCACCTTTGAAGCAAATTAAACCATTTGTTTCTTGGGTTTTTTCCCCACTTTTTGAGCTTTGGGGAAGAAGTGACTGTTACCTCTTTGTAATGACTTTTTATGCATCAAAGATGGACTTTTTACTTCCTGATTTCCAAGCTGCCCAAACCCAGACTTCTCTTACAAGTCAGAGTTTCTAACAGTTCAGTGTTGCTAAAATCTCCCCCTTTCCCTTTCTCCTCACTACCTCATCTCCAGATCTTCTCTCACCGTCTGCTAGCACACATGCCCGTATGATCTCTGTTATAGCACGCCTAAAAAGAACACGCCAGAAAACCAGCCTAGCAAAAACAGCCTGATAGCTTTCCACTGGGCTATTAAGTTAAAGTGGCTGATGACAGACTCTAGTAAGGATCAAAATCAGTGCAAAGGAGTGGATATGATCACACAGCCCTGAGTAAGAAAGGACTGTGAATTAGGGAGTGTGGAGCAAGCAGCAGGCGGTTTGGATGGCTCTGGTGCCCACAGACCTGCAGCCTCAGAGCACGGATTCACGCTGCATTTTATACGGCATAGCTGAAGAAGAGAGAGCCAGCCCTTCTCTCCCCTTTCCATAATGCTGTATTCCCATCTTTTCCTTTAGGGCTGGAGCAGTGAATCACGTACCTTCATGATCTGTAATTCGGTGGGCTAGTTTTCCATCAAGCCAGTAACCAACTCGGCTCATAGCCTCCTAGGTGCCAGATTGGATACCAGTGAAACAGGAGGAGCAAGTGGACAGACACGAGACTCTCTCTTAGGAGCAGCCAGAGTTGATACAGATTAAACATCAAATTGGACAGGACCAAATTATTCCTTGTATTTGTGCTGATTTACTCCAATCTGCCTATCATTTTCTGAGAGTGTGGTACTCTGTACTGGATCTATTACTCCAGAAGAGGTCTTTCCAACACAAAGTAGAGACACTCTCCCAGTAAAACAATCCAGAAATGTGATTTTCCTTTGCTAAAGTAAAGGCACAGGAGTCTTGACACAATACAGAAAGTTCGTATACATTCTCAGGTTATGACATTTTAGTCATCTAATTCAGAAACAGTAACTATCCTGCTTTATTCTGTTAGTCAAATTAATTCTGAAAAGAAACCCCAACCCAACAAAACCCCCTCAACCTAAATAGCGGCTATCAGACTAAAATTTCACAGACTAAAGTATGCTGAATCACAAATACTGAAAGACAGCATTAGAAATTGGAAGCTTCTCATGGAAAAACTCTCAAATGGAAAGAGAGAAGACTAAATGTGTCCCGAGTCCTTTGCTGTGAGTATTCTCTACAGTGTGACCACACCACTCACTGAATTGTTCTTGTACACTTCTAGGAACTGTTCCAAACACAGAGGCTATAAATCTACCTCTTGTCAGTTCAGGCTTTATGTAAAACATGCATCTGGTGCTCTGCTGATGTCCCAAAGCTTGTGATTCTTGACAGAGGATATGTATTTGTAGGTAACCAACCAGGAGGTCATGTTTAGAGTCTTAATCCATGCACTGTACTCATGATTTATAATAAACATTCTATCTTTGGGTCATCTACAGTTTAATTTGCTGCTTGTTGAATAGACTTGTTTTGTACGACAGAGTTTAAACACACATCAATGATTTTTAAGTCTCAGTACATCAGCTGTCTATGAATAGCAGTAATATTCCAGAAATTATATTCCTGGCACCCACGTTACAGTGATCTTTAAGAAGTGCTTACTTGTGCTATTGTGTTGCAATTGTTCTCTTGGACATCAACAGGTATTTTCCCACTTCAAGTTGTGGATTTCAATAGATTAAAATGCTCACAAGTGTCATCTATCTGCTGCAGAACCATCTTTCCCACCTGCAGAACTGCCCAAGAATTGTTATCCAGACAAAAGACATACAAAGACTGTTTCAAATTCTGACTTGATTGTTTTGATATATAGCAGTAGCTATCCAGCCCACATTTTGCAACTAATTTTTTCTAGGTCTCCCTGCCAGAAATTGAGCTTTTTTTTTTTTCCTTCTTCCCCCACAGTAGCATCCCTCATGCTTCATGTAGTTAATGTAGATTCTATCAAAAAGCATGATTTGTGATGTTTGTGTGTTACCGTTTACTTAAAAGTGTTAAAACCACCTTTTCTTATCAACAGGAAACTTTCAAGATATTTAAAAGCATGCCTTTAAACCTCTGGCAGCAATAAAGTAAAAATGGCAGGTGGCTGTATGAAAGAAGCAGGATATGTTTATACTATGGCTAACCATGGGGGGGAAAGGGGAGAATTATACCCTATACAGTGGGCTGGAGTCTCATCTCATTTGTGAAGGTGCAAATCCAGAGTAATACTCTGTTAAGACCAATGTTTTAAAAAAAGTCAGACTTTATCTCAATGTGTGAATATAATATTGGGCTGTGTTTGCTGTGAAAAAAAGCTGTATTACATTTGTTTGGGTAAGGCGGGACAAAGGGCTGTTCTCCCATTTTCCTGCTGAACCAGGCTTGAGTGTGCATTTGTTTGGTTGCCAGCATACCACCAAAGAGCACATAAGCTATTTGAACACCTGCATTTCTCAATTTACGCAGCTGAAACTTCAAGTCTATAACACTGCTTAGATGCTTTATTGTTTTGATACACCCATGTTTTTCTTGACACTGCTTACAGTGGTTAGACTATGAGAGCAACTGAAGTCCAAGAGCTCTCTCCTAACCCTGTCTGGTGCAAGCCTAGACCAGATTTGGTGATTAACACCCCAACAACACTGGTATTCCTGCTACTTTTCTACCAGTGCTGAAACATTTCTGGGAAGCATTAAGTAACACCAACTGGCTCTTGTTATACCAACTTGTTGTACTAGAAGGTGTAAAGTCTGTGGGATGGGAAAGCTGAAAAATTCAGATTCCTTTTGAGAAATAAAAGCTGAATTCACTTTTCAAATAAAAAAGGTTAAAAAAAAATTATAGGTGTCTTTTTTCCATCTGTCCAGTCCTCTCAAACCATGCACAAGCAGAATCCACAAAAAGTGAAGCAACAGCTCTCTTGGTTAGATAATCCCCATACCTGCAGATTGGAAGTGTTTACCATTACGCAGACCAGTACATTGATAAGGACAGTGGACAAGATTTAGCTTTTTGTAATACTTTTTACTTCTGCAAAATCTATGAGCTTTTTGCAAACCAAGTCCTTGGTGCTGTTTTCCTGCTTTTTTTTCTGTAGTGTGCTTAAGTGGAGTAAGGACTTTAAGGGAACTTAGGCAGTCTTTGAATCACAGAGGATTAAAATGCCTCTGAACTGGCAATATTTGAGAATTGTTTCCTTTATTCTTGTAGCTGGCTATGGGAAAGGGGGAGGTATCACACCTGTTTTGATGCTAAAGTCCCCTTCTGTTACAAAATGATTGTTCTTTGTTAAAAAGTAAAATAAAAGTGCCCCCAAAGACTTGAAAGGCAGTAGTTTAACAAGCTACATTACTTCAACTGTTTTTCTCCCCCTGTCTTTTCCATCTAATAAACTCCTTGGTGCTAGTGACCAGAGTGACACTGGAGGCAGCAGGCAATGACACATTACAGGCATTCCTCTAACTGACTTTTATCCAGTGACTTTGAGTGCAGGTGCGAGCTGAATTGTGTAAGGTAGCTCAAACTCCCTCTCTCTGATTTCAGTCTTTCCAGGGGGTCAACTGCTTATGAAGAATATCCATTATTTATACCTTTCAAGAGAATTACATCAGCAGGAACATATGTATTCATGTAATAAAGCTAGAAAGTACCGTGCTAAGCCACGCTGCTTTAAATATGTATGTGAAATACAGTAAGCGAGGTTCTGTATTGACTTGTACCTCGCTTACACCACTGACTTCAGCAGAAGCACGCTGGCTGTAGGGCCGTAAATTTGGCTTAGCGGACCTAATGTGTGCCCAATAAAGCTACCCTTGTTGGACATAGAACCATGTACCCATGTGTGATGTGTAGGCTCAGGACTTCAGTCCCTCCTTTACCTGCTGGTATCAGGAACGATGTGTGGTGACATGCTTCCCTCCTGGGCCTGGCTTAAGTGTCAGTAACCATGTATTGCATGGAAACATAGGGCATCCTGTGTCCTTCCAGGAGATGAGGTGGGTCTCTGTCAAGGACTGTGTTCACACATCACACAGATTTAGTCCCCACCTGCTGATCAACAAACAACTTGGCCTTCATTACAGAAATCAAATTTACATCTCTGGAAGCAATGGCAACTTAAACGTTGCTTCAGCCTGACCTCTGGCTCTGACCTGTTGTATTACTTACCCTGAGTAACTACATTTCTCTTCGCTGAATTAATCAATTGCCCTTTATGGGCAGATCCCTTTCTTTCCTCAGGGAAGAAATTGCATCACATTAGTTACCAGTCAGCTTCAAACCTTTCATTTTGGAGTATGCTCAAAGAGCCTACCCGGAAAGAACGGAAAGAAACGCGTAATCAATACAGTAGGCCAGCACAATCACCTGGATTTCAGGTCAGCATGTGGAGAGAGAAATGGCATTTGTGAGACTGATGGCCAGTGAACTGCTGTTTCTGGGCGAAGGACAGACTTTTATCCTCAGTCTCCTGGACCTGTCTGCAGCAATCGACCTAGACATTATGACGGTGGTTTGCATGAGGGCTAGCGGCATTCACCTTAACGGTTGCAAGTCTTGTTGAGAGATACATCCAAACCTCCAACTTCAGACCTCCCTAATTGTGAACTCCTCCAAGGATCAATTTTATTTGTACTATTTCCACTACCAAATGCAGTCTGAAAGAGAAAGAGTTAAAATGTGACAGACAAGTGCTAACAGGTTGATGCATATCAAGCAAATGGAAAAAACATTTGCATGTTCCAGAAACTAAGGGAGTGCTAAAGACAGCGATAGCATAACTGAGATTGAATGAATAGACATGCTCCCACAAAAATCTTTTCTATGGGCTGGAAAAAAAGCAAGATTTCTGGTGAGTGACAGTTTTCTTTTAATTTCAGTCCAAGCTGAAAATTCATAGCCACCTTTATTTTTGTGGTACCAAGATCACAGTTCACCTTCTGGTATACAGGTCAGGCTCTTGCTTTATATTGGGCAAGCTTCTTTTTCACTGGAAAGCCTGCAGCTGTCTCTAGCCTACAGCCTGAAGTGTTCTCAGTTTCCAGGACGTGCCAAAATGAGGAATTTCAGTGAGAATGAAATTGCTCCAGTTTAAGGATGGCTCAACCATTTTCTTTTAGATATTGAAATATAATCATTTCCAATAAAGTCTAAAGGGTTGGCCTTCATATGTGCAGTACACAAACAGAAAATCCCTATCAACAACATTTACTGAACTGGAAATCTTTCTGGATAAGCCCTCTGAAAATTAAAACAGACATTAGGTTACAAATCTAGATGAAAGACTTCCACATACAGTGCACTCAGTTTCCAAAGCTTCAGTAAAAACAGCTAATATGTAAGTCTACATTGATAGCCCCATACATGGAAAATACAATATTTACTCTGTCTTATGGTATTACTTTGGAGTCTTTATCTCACACTTAGAAAATAAGTGGTAAGTCCAAACCCTTTCATCAAAGGTATTTTAATGAGAATTTCCAGATACCTCCTATGACCAGATGAAAATCTTTTGGCTGATCTTCACATAAGAGATGGTACCCTATTTACATTACTGATTCAGAAACCTACTTCTCCACTCTTAACCAGTGTCATCCTGTATTTGTATTTCATCCTGACATGATCTTTTGGCTGCCTTATAATTTTAAAATTCAGATAGTTAAAATGACTTGTTTTGCTTCTTCCTTCCAAAGTGTGGCTGTAGTAGACAATACTGTTGTCTTGTTGTTATTCATATCTAACCGAGGCACCGTTTTCTGACTCTGCCTTCCATCTTTTCACTCAGTCTTTCCGACAGCAACCCTGTCTTGCTACTGATCTTCCTGTGCTACCAAAATGCGCGGTCCATGTGTGGTTTTGCTAAAGACATTCCACATTCACATCCATCATCTTCTGCTGCCTTGACTCAACATTTACAGTAATCTTCTCTGACCTTCTTGAAGACAATGAGCTTCCCATTCCCATGACATATTCAAAATACCCCTGTTTAATGTAGCTCTTCTAATCCCTAATTCTGACTATATGACAGTATATGTAGATCCTCCTGTGGCTCCACCGCTTATGTTATATTTAAAATTGTTCTCAAAACCTCTGCTCCTACCTGCCTCCAATTTCACCCTTGTTTGCTCATAATTTTACTACCAGCTGCGATGCCAGTCTCAGTAATCAGAGGTCACAGATATTTTCATATCCGCTGTATTTCATGTTGTCTGTTCTCAGTGCATACAGATGACTATGTCATTAGTGTTCATGTTATGTTAATTAATGTTGATGTAAATGTTTCATCTCAAGATTCTCTTCTATTGTGACAGCTATAGGAATTATTATCAGGATTGACTGTTGCCGATGAGCAGCCAATCTGACCATTAATATTTACTCATTTTACATGTTTAAATAGCTTATACAAACAACCCAACTATGTGACCTCATGTTCCTGCCACTCACATATGTTTTTTCCTTCTAGATTTCCATGATTATAATTCAAAATTGAAAGAGAAAAAACTTTTCATATATTCTCATACCACATGTAAAAATCATTTACTGTGTTTTATCCCAGGGGAGACTGTAAATTCATTGAGAAAGAGATGTCAATACATATTTCACAGCATTTAGCACAGTGAGGTATCAGTCTTATTTCAGAATCTGGTTTTCCTAAACACATTGCTGTAACTAGTCTAGAGAACCAATGTTAAGATGTCAAAATCTGCCTAATTAGGTGTTCTAATTTTTTGAACAATTGAACGCACAGCATCTCTTCCTGTATTGTCATATATACATAATCTCATATATGTTGTGGGATGCTGAGCAAGCAGTTTCACATCTTGTAAATGTCTGAAAAATGGGTGTATTTTGGTAGATATGGAAAAGAATCTTAAGGGATTATTAATTCATGTACATAACCTCCTAAATCACCTAAGATCAAGAAGCCCTCTAATCAAAGCAGTGACTCGTATCAAGTATTGCATGGTCTTTGTATTCAAAAAGGCATATATCTATTATTTATTTCAGACTAGCTCCTTACCTTTAAAGAGGCTATATTACTTCAGTAAACTATTGGGGGTGGTGAGGGAAACAAATCGAAGGAGGTATTATTGGATTATTCACTCTTCTAGGACAGAACCTGTTTGTATAATCAGAGATATGCCTTAAGTGGTCTTTAAAGAAAGTCAGATTTTGTTTAAAAAAGGGGAAGGTGGAGGCTTCATTAACCAGACTGACAGGCTCCATAGATTTCTCAAGTGTTTAAATTAAGGATTGTGAGTTCTTGAAACTTGACAAGGAAAGCGGGATTGTCACTGCTGGCTGTCTGAACCAGAGGTAAGTGCAGATTAAGCTTTTCCTATCTCTATTATAAACATATTGCTCCTGTTCTCAAAAGTTCAGTGAAATAGAAAAGAGACTATTGTTTTTTATTATTTGGAAAAAATAAGCTACGTTTTTAAAGTGTCAGCTAAAATCCTAAAGTACTGAAATTGCTCAGATGCCGCTCATTATTATTCTAGTGGTAACTATTTGGCACTTGACGCAAATTCCTTAAAGAAATAAAATTAAAATCATTCATACCTGGACACACAGAATTAAATTGTAAGAGCACTCATGATGAGCATGGCATACTTTACAATATATTCAACCATTTCTGTTGATCTTTCTAGAATTATTTATGTATCTGCGTTCAACCGATATTGAATCCATGTTGTGCTTCTGCAGCACGTTTTCTGAAAGACCAGTTCTGGCATAGTGTGAATCTCTCTGCATCTTCTTATGGATGTAAGTATGGCAGAGCAGCATGAATTTAGGAAGTCTTAGAAAAAATTTACATTGTTTGGACAGATTTTTTTTCAGATGCACTTGGGAAAAGTAGGTTTTGGTGAACTATCAAGAGTATGCATCTCGTGAAGCAAAGCCTGGTCAAACGTTTGTTTATGCAGGCTTTGCGCTCAGAAGAGCTAGAGAAGAGCTTCCTTTGACTACTCAGTCCTACTCAAGATTCATGAAAACAGAGCCATTTTGTGTCCAGTACAATTATTGATTCAGAATTATAAATTAATCAGCCGGTTGTTACAGAATTAGATTTCAGCTAGCAACATGGATGTCAGAGCACATAGAGGTGGCTCAAAGCAACTACTGGATCCCTCTCAAATTGACATTGAAATGGTCTCATGCCTTCATCACAGCTGCCAAGCAGTTTTGCTGAAGATGCTGGGAAGTAGTTATGTTTGTTTATGCCCCCTTCTGCCTGACAGAAAATTTTAAAAGCTGCAAAAATTCTTTTGATTTTTTTTTTTCCCAAGAAATAATTAGGCCCATACACATTCTAGGAAAATGCAGTTTTTATAACAGTATCCTGTTTAAATTCGTACTACCCCCTGCTACCCAGAGGATGGAAAAGCTTTCATTTGTTTGTGGGTTCATTTTTTTTTCATTTTATAAGAAAAAAAAGATATATGTTGCAGATGTTCATGGGTCTGGTAACTTCTTACAGAGAACACCTTACTCACATGCTTTAGCTAGACAATGGCCAAAAGCAAATTAAACCTGATGCTTAAGGAGGTTCATACTGTGCACATACATTTGATTTTATAATCACCCCCTAAATGCTTCTATTTCTTTCAGTAGGGGAAAACATGCTTTGGCTGCTTCTGTCACCTGGCTGAAGAATAAAAAAAATAAATAAAAAAAAAGTTACTGTGTGCAGTTAATATCGAACAGCAGCCATCTCCAGATGATCCCTGCTGCATCCAATTTCTGCCAAAATGCTTTCTGTTAAACCTCCATCAAACAGACACACGGC
>VZSZ01003428.1:741280-844344 GCA_013398815.1 Ibidorhyncha struthersii
CTTTGTTTTATTTATACCTTTCTGTATGTGTGGTGTTATAGTCATCGTCAAAGGACAGGCTAGAGAACAGTAGAACACAACATACTTTCATTCAGTGTGTCATCAGAGGAGCCTCAAACAAAAGGAAATAAAATATGAAGTTTTGATATCCGAGCCTCAGAAGGTTCAAAGTTCAAGTCTGGCTCTTATCTATGCTGCCCAATCCCTTTGTCTGCAAGGCAGAGCTGGAAACCTTGAGAGAAAAAGCATGCTAGCTGAATCAGTGCTTGTAAAACTTGCAAAATATCTCTGCTTCGTTCGTAGTTCAGCCAATGACTTCTCTCTATTCCATCAAAAAGATTTTTTTTTTTTTTTTGTCTGTATGCCAGGAAGTTTAAGCCTAACCAAAACTACAGTAAAGCTAATCCCAGCTCAAACACTTCTTCATGCTGCAGCTTCTACCAAAGCCCAGGTTTTAATAGAAACCTGGGCTGCACTGATGTTAAAAAATAAAATAAGAAAAATACAATGTACTTATTAAATTAAACCCTAGCATAGTTAGGACTGAGATTTCTGGTTGTGAATTGGGCTGAAAATACTGCACAGCATTACCTAGTTAATTTTGTAAACTTGGAAAAGCACAATGGAAAGAACTAAAACTAAAATAGGCAAGCAGCAAGTGGTCCAGTTCCTAAAGAAGCAAGGAGGATTTTCCGTGTTTGACTTGATTTGTAGTGGCTCAGCTACTCCAGTAAAACATTTTGCATAAATACCTAGATAGATGTTTCCTATGCTTACTTGCAGTTCACAAAAAGAAATAATTAATGTAAGTATTTCTTGCATTTAAATCATGCTTGCCCTAGTTCCAGAACTATTAGGGGAATAAAACTTGTTTATACAAAGCAACCCCCTTTATCAATGTTGCCAAAAAATGAAAGCTCACAGCGACTAAGCATCGAGATTACAAAAATTACGGAAGGGCAAACAAGAATCTCAGTGGCAGAATACCAAAACTTCAGATAAGGACAGAGGAAATCCACATGAACGTCCTGAACCTGAATTACGTATTGAAATCTTGCTCCTGAGGGAATCTCCTGGGTGCTGAGACAAGGGTGAAATGAGCTGGGAGGGTGAGGGGTGCTCCTCGCTGCTGGAGGTAGAGGATGGCATGGAAGGGTTCAGCTTTGTGGTGAGACAGCAGATCCCAATTTTGATTGATAGCGGTACCTATATTGACAGGCAGCTGAGATCCTGGGCAGGAAAAGGGCTTTTGAGTCTGATTCCCATGTGGGACCATACGGGCAAATGAAATCCAAGTTGTTATCAGACCCTTTCTATCTTTTCTTCAGCAGGAGAAGACAGCAGAGGCTGGAGATGCTTATAAAATACCTCGCCTGAGGCCCTTGGAGGGGAAAGAGCGTGTGAGTAGATGGAATTACTCACTTACTAATTTAAGCTCGGTTCTAACTCCAATCTGTGTCATTTTTGGGGTGGTTGTTTTTCTTGCTGTGAATTTGGAAGTGAGGAGGAATGTAAATGCAGAGCAAGCGTTGCAGTGGCAAGGAGAGAGGCGAATGGCACAGGGTAGGAGATGCGTTTTGTCATGGTGTGGTGGGAACAAGTAGGTGGCTTGTGGAGGAGGTATGTGGCTGTGCAGGAGCAGTGTCGTCCGTGTGAGGAGAATTCACTGTGGCAAAGGCGAGCACATTTCAGGACAGAAAGAGGAGATGCGGCTTTTGTTTTCTGGTGTTTTGCAGGACTGGGTGGCTGAGACGGGCCAGGGGCAGCACAGCCAAGAGTGGGGATGTGTTAAAGGCACTCTGAGATGTGGCCAGAGAAGGCCTGCATCCACCATAGCGTAGGTATGAAGGTGAGGGGGGTAATACCCCAAAAGAACCTGCGCAACCTCAATTAGCCTGTCCCTCACTGCAGAAACTATAGGCCTTGCTCAGTGCTAATGGCTGCAGGGACTTGACACCCCAGTATCAGGCAGCCAAACCCCAACATAAGGACAAGGAAACTCTGGGAGTGATACCAGCCTTGGAAAGACACAGTCCACTTGCATCAAGGCACATGTCTCCTTTCTGGACACGTTGGCACAACCTGCCATGCTAACACGGTGCTGCAGCTTCTCCCCATCTTCCTAAATGTGGAGCGTGTGGTGAGGAAGGCAGAGAGATGCTGCAGCCTGGCACTCGCAGGGAGAGGGAGCTCGGCTTGCCAGCGAGCACCCAGCGATCGGAACACAGTGGGTCCCGCATTTACATAGATTTACACAAATTTGCATACCGGTGTGCAAAGAGAGCAGCTGGGAAAGAGGAACAGAAAGACTCCAGAGTTTCATTGTTTTAAGAAACTGCTCCCCCTCAAGCACTTGATTATTTAACCAACCCCTTCCTCCTCCAATTTGCTGTTTGCTCTATTTGCTGAGGAATTAGGGATGGCCCTGCACAATTCCTATCAGCTAACCCAAAATACAGACGTCTGGATCGTGGTCCTAAGGCATGTTCCTCATTGGCTGTGATCTTTGCTCCTGTAATTAAGTTCAAAATCTTTTGTGGGTTTAGTCCTCCCCCCGCCCCCAAAGGCTTTATGACTTTGTGAAATAGGAACTTCCTTTATTTTAAAACAATCCTTTACATACTTATGTATGCCAGCTTTGGAGCAGGAGAATGTATGGATGCTTCAAAGAAATCAGTGTGTTGGGTTTTTTTTCTCTAAATATGATGTCAAAGACTAGTTTTCCTTGATGCTCTCAGGAACAGATTAACTTAATTACTGAACTCCTCCTGCTTTAAACCAGCTTGAGGCATTGTTTTTGGCAAAGTTATAAATGATTGAAAATAAGAGGTTATAATTGAGAATGTTAAGCAGCCATAACTTTAGTTTTCATTATCAACTCCATCTACAATACTTCACAGTACTTTTTGACATAAAACGTAGGCCGAGGCCATGAAAAGAGCAAAGCAAAGAGGGCTTGTATTTATCACTTTGATATCATTCTTATTTAAGCATTACTTAACTAGCAGAACGTCAGGCAGAGTTTGTTGCTGACTACAGCTTGCAATTCAGAACCACTGCCTCCCAAAAGAAATGATGACCTGGTAAGTGTGCCCACATCCTTACATAACAACAGGAATTATAATCAAAGGGTAAAATTATATGGCCCCAAATATGCTTGGCAACCAGAGAGCTTTGTGAATCATCTAGTGAGACTCTCCATCTAATAGAGGGTGGTAAGGATCATGTGAGTGGAGGGTAATGAAAAAATGGTAGTCACGTATGTTTCTCTTCAAGAGCCAGATGCTGGAGGCAAGTGATTCCACTCTAATTTTCTTTCTCTTGCTCTATTTTTTTCTCTCTTTTTAATGTATATTTGTGGTCTTCATTGCTGTAGAGGAAAGCTGGAAAACGTGACCCCGATGTACTCTAGAGGCTCAAAATCTATTGCTTTTCTTAAAGAGAATTTCTTGATTTAGCAGACTGTTGTGTCTGAGTTGTGATTTAAAAAAAAAAAAATCCCTCATGATGTTGTGTTAGGAAGGGACATGAGGCTTGGCAGCATGAGAACAGAAGCAATGTTGTAGAGAAGTTAATACGTACAGCTGTAGCTAATACAGAATTGGATGCTCGGAGTTGCACTGTAATGTCCCCAATACAACATAAGATTAGATATCAAGAACATCTAAATCGTTGCTCTGACACTTATGCTGAGTTGCTGTTTAGCCAGAAATCACACACACACTAATATTCCTGGGTTTGTCTGTTGGGGTGAATATTTTCCGTCTGCACTGGTGTGATGTGGTTACTTGTATTAATCTGCTCCTTTCTGTTCAGTCCTTTTGGAGGTATTATGTATATATAATCCTCAGCACCCGTTCTAAGTACCTTACATGGATGCCTAGAAAGAATACAGGAGGAAAGCCAAATCCTTGCATCATGACCAAAAAGCAGTAACTGGGCTGTTTGGCAGAATCTGTCAATGGGTGCTGTATTACCATCAACAGCTCCAACAAACTGGCATGTTGCTGGAGGGAGTACTGTGGAAAGTCTGCCCAGCTGTAGATCCTGGGTGCAGAGGAAGGTGGTGAATTTTAACAGCACATTTCTGAAAGACAGAAAAATTGTTTGCAGTATATGCAGCAAGTGGGATCGGAACGGTTTTACAATATACCTTTATGATTAGCAACGCGAGTCTGTGTTTACAAGGAGGCGAGGGATTTGTCAAACATTCTACTATAAGCATGGGATTGATTCTGCCTGACATCTCAAGCCCAAGAGTTGGATGTCTTGAGTTAAGTGGATTCTCCAAATTGCTTTAGTCTTTGAAGAGGTGAACAGGTGCACAGTAAGGGATAAGTACCTAGGTGCATCCCAAAGTGTCTGACTCTCCCCCTTGATTACAAAGGGAGATGCATGACACCGTTAGACAGTTGTGGTTAGGTGAGATGAAACTGGGCCCAAGCATCTAGTTGCAGGTGTCTAGGAGATAAACTTTCTGCATAGTCAATTGAAAGGAGATGTTTTTTTTCTGAGAATAATTACGACAACTTCAGGTAGGCTCCCATTCTATATAATTCACTGAAAAAACTATGCATACCTTTACCTGTATACCTTTATACCATGTTACACCTGTATACCTTTACCCATCCTATAGGATGTTTACATTCCTAACTGGGTGTCTAAACTAAAATCTGAATACCCACTGACAGGACAACTCATAACAGGATGCATATTCTTATAATTCCTGAAGACATGCCTACAAAAGGCAAGGTTTTGTTGCAACACCAATTTCTAACCTCCTGTTGATAGAAGCTTTCATATCAGTCTCCAGCAAATAAAGGTATATATTCTTGACCATATTTGTTCTCTTAAAGAAAATTCTTGGTGATGATTGCATGTGTTTTTATGTTAGTGATTATCAACAAATAAACACTTTGGGCTCTTTCACAGTTCCTGCAGAAACTGAAATACTATATTTTATGTCTTGATCTCTTGCAAGCACCTAGTTTCATGAGTGCATGGAACTAAATAGTCCAGGACTAAAATTAGGGCAATATCCATGCTTCCCTATCAGCTACTCTCAGGCTGCTGCGGGGCGAAGGGCCTTTTCGGCATTAATTATGTCCAGTGTGCTGAAAGGTTTGGCTAGGGCCTTAGCCAATACAGCTTGGCGAGGGTCTGACACAGCTAGCCAAGCCTTTCTCCCCACTGACTTGACTACCAGGGCTGACAGCTGCCAGGTCCTGTTGTCCTCAAATGGAATTTTTCAAAGGTTCCTTCTCAAACTGTTGTCACTGACTGTCATGGAGCGAGCCCTGCTTTCTAGGTCAGTGGTTTTGTGTATATCGCATGTATTTGCCAGGCCACCCTCGTAAATTCTGTGCCCAAAGAGACCGTTTTGAATGAAGTTGCTCAATAATTCACGTGTGAGCGTGCGCAGCATTTAGCGCCCTCATTTTGTCCCAGTCGAGTTGATCCTTCAGACTTGGCTGAAGTAAGCAGCTGATCTGTATATCCATAAGACTGGCAGGATGGTGTGTAATGCAGTTCACACAGCATATGGCCTGATGGTTTGAGAAGGTGCAAAGTGGTTAACCCTGTCACTGCCTTCCAGAGGTGCTGCATTTAATAATAAACCATCACTGCTGCGACACTGCTGCTGTTTCAAGCAGTATTTCTTTAGGCAAAGAATCATGTCCCTCTTTTGGGATGACAGAATACATTATGTATATCAGTGACCACCACCTGTGTGTCTTGGATAGTATCTTTATTGGATAATGTAACCTCCTGAGTCTCTGAAGGCCGAGAAAATACCTGCATGGGTAATCCTGAACTCTGGCATAAGTAGGTCACTTGCTCTGCTGGTACCTTTCTCCTTTGTGGGCTGACAACCTCAGACTGTCCTCTCATCTCATTCAGAATTCTGGTTTTCATTATTAATTAGAAGTCAACTTTATACTGCCATTGATTAAGTTATTCAGTAACACCTGTTTAAATTATCAGGCCAAATTTGAAATTTTAGTAACGAACTTGCCCTGAGTTATGAGATGAAAGTCAAAATCAAGCCTTCACCTAGGCAGGAATTGTACTTATAATAAGGCAAAGAAAATGTTGGGCACAAACACCTGGATTCTGCACTTCAAGTCTAAGTTGATGAAAAATTATGAAAATGCAGGGTGGGTGTCATGATATGTGGTAGAAAAGGTGAGGCGGCTGAAGATTAGACCAGTCGAAGAGAAGGATAAAAATCATCATCAGCTGTGAGAAGAGTTGCTGTCCTGTATAAATGGGAAAGTATCTGTAATGGCATGGTTCTTAATATGAGGATTCGGACTCATTTCAATATTTATCTAATAACATGAAAAGATGGTTGCAAGAGACGTTGCTTGGGAACTGAAGACTTGGTTGATTCCCTGAACAGGGAAAGTTTAGCCATACTGCTACACAGTAACCAATTTTAAAAGTACTGCTATCCTAATGTAATAACAGTTTATCACTTGTTAAGCCAAGATATCAATAGTTGTGTTGGTATGAAAAGGATATTGGCTGCTTCTTATGTCTTTCAGTCTGAGGCAAGCCCTGGTGTCTTATGCTCTCTTCTCTTGGTGAAAAGGGTAAAATGCTGCCCCAGGGCTGTTTGCATAGTGATTTGTTCAGAACTTGAGATGAACAGAACGACTGGAGGGGAAAGAGCTCTCCGCTTCAGTCTGTGGGTGAACAGAAATGAAGTGCGCTACAGAAAGGGCTTCATTTGCATAACCTATGTAACCATAGTTAACATGTTGGGAATCTCTGTTACTCACTCTGAAACAGTTACACCTGGGAAAGGAAGTTAAAGGGGAAGGAAAAGGCTGCTAACTAGTTGGAGACTACATCCCTGATAGTGAGTCATACCTGTAGGCTTGTAAAATTATGTTTGGTTTTTTTTTCCAATGAAGATTGCACATAACTTGAAAAAAATCTTACAGAAGAAGGGAAGTGGCAGAGAGGTTTGTGTGAGGAAATTACAGAGCAGGGCTGAAGCCTCTCCAGCTTTTGCCACTGCTGACATCCAAAGTCATTGTAATTTTGCTACGTGCTGGCAAGAAATTAAGACTAAGTAACACTTTCCCAGGGCCTGGAGACACACCTGAGCAAAACTCCTTGTCTTCAGTGGTGCAATATGTGATGTTCTCTTCATTTCTTACCACAGTGGCTGGAGAAAGGAAAGCAACATTGTCAAGGCCGCTTTCGCAAGGTCAGTTACTAAACCTCTGTTAACATTTTTCTGTGTATAGGTGCAAGTATAGATATAAAGCAAGTGCTGTGCTTCTCTTGAAGATAGTGAGTTTCTTTCACACTTAATAAAGGCTTTCTAGTTTTATCCACAACGGATGGCTGCAAGTATAAAGGTATTGGATGTTGATGATATTCAAGAAAAATTTCAGTGATCCTAGGGATTTCTTGGGGGATCCTCAGAGGTGTTTGTGCAGATGGTACTTTGTTTTAGAGAGAATTCCTATTTTTTATCTGATTAACGTGGCTTTTGATTTTTCTTGATCATGGATTATGCTTTAGATACAAAGTTGTGTCATTGAGATAAGACATATTTAAAAATACTAAAGAGCTGATGGCTTTGTGTTTAAAGTGGTTGCTGTTTCAAAATAAGCACTAGCCAATATGCTCAACAGCAAACTTCTGAGACAATTGTTCCTAATTGAATCAATTTTAGGGAAGGGAATTGCAGGATATCCTGGAGTGATCTAATAAGTGATAGGGCAAACATCAGTAGGATGGCTAAAGCCTGGTTTCATTTCAGAAAATTGTGGTGAATAGCAAAAGTAGTATGAAGGAGAGAGGTTGAAAGATAAAGAGAGGCAAAACAGTAGAAAGAAAAGCAAAGAAAGTGAGATAATTTATCTTTGCAAAAAGTGCCTTGTGTCAGACTTTCACAAGAAACGCTGTCTTTTGTTGAAGAACAGTCAGGAATCGGGACACAGCAACAGACATAAGAGAACAGAATCCCCCCAGCTGAGAAAAATGTTAAGCTTTTTTGCTATTAAAAAAAAAAAAATAAGGCTTTTCTAGGGGTTTTTCCCCCCTGGCTAGCCGCTGCTCTAATAGGGCCCTCGTTCATGTAGTGCCCACATCCAGCTACTGGGAAACACAGATTTCTCCTTCTATTTGTAACAGTCAAGAAGAGCAGCAGCACTGTAGCATGTTTATGAGCGCGTATTGTTTTGCCTCATTGAGGGACACTTCTCCCTGGGGATGGAGTTCATTTATCTTCATGTTAGCTCCAGAGGGAAATTGTTTCGAGCAGAGAACAGTTAGTTGTAGTAAGCCGTGTATGTATGTGCCGTGTTTTGATGTAGTTCACTGACAGCTAGTAACCAGACCTAATCTGTCAAACTCATTTCACCTAAGACCTAAAGTATAACTACAGTTCTGATCTTTAAGGTAGAAGCATCACAAAGCTACTTGGCTCCTAACCTTATGTTTTTCAGTAAATAATACCTTTTATTCTTTCCTTATTTTTTTTTTTTTTTTTTTTTTTTCCTTNGTCACTGATGTTTTGGTGTTCTGTGTTTGTTTGGGGGGAAAAAAAATGCAGCCAGTAGTACTATACGAACTGTTTGAGTATAACTTGTTATCATGCAGTCATTGCACTAACACATATTATGTAGCCAAACCCCTATCCTTACCTGTTACAGTATTGTTCCTAATTGGATATTTCTTACCAGTTTGCTACCTTAGGTTATACCTTGCAGGTTAATTAGAAAACTGGAGGCCCTTACAGTTGTTAAAGATACCTTGATAATTTTACAAGAACAGGAGTCTTGATTGTAGGAACTGTTTGTTATCTACGTAATAGTTATTAGCAAATAGGATTCCTGACTACCGGCTCCCTTTAGCTACTTCTGTTTCCTCTGGTGGACTCGGAAAAAGCAGAGAAAGAAATTGCTCCACACCTCAAGTTCTACCTCTGAGTTTAAGAAAAATCTTTCTCACCCTCTTGAAACAGATCTTGTTTGTCTAGTCTCTGTTTTCAATTTTATTTTTTTTTAACTGTTGCAGGGTTGGAAATGCCCTCTTTCTTCCTCTGTTTTGAAAGCTGTTAAAAATATTCTGGGTGGAAGCTAAAATGCAACACAACATTCTCTTGATGCTGCAATGCTTCATAACAAAAAGCTTGTCTTCTTCCCATGCTATTTTTATTGTTTCTGGTGGCACTATAGCACACACAGAGATTTGCACTAGAAAAGAGGGAGAGCAGCTGACAAGGATCATTCTTTATAGACTGGACCTAAAAAGACCAACAGAAGATACTGTTTCTTATCTCTTCATCTGTCACTTCTAAAGAGAAAATAAGGCTCTTATATAACTTTATGAATATTAATAAAAGGAAGTGGCTGGTGGGATGATAAACCGGTGGCCAAGGGGCAATGCTGTGCTTCCGGAATATGCTCTTGCTAGTGTCAAAATTGCCTAGATGTGACAGTCTTTCAGAGTATGTTGCACTTGTTTCATCTGGCTGAACCAAAGATTTTCAGTTTGAGATCTTAGCCCATGTATGAGGTTCAGGTGTTACATCTAAGTTGATGATACAAAGCACAGTTGCTAAATACCATTGCAAGAACTGTAGGGCAAAACAGAAGTGGTGCTTCACTAAACACAGCTTGAGTGCATGAGCCTTGATGATGTTTTCAACCCAGAGAAAGCATAAGCATGGTGGCTTTCAGTACCATAAGGGATACCAGCACTCTGCTGAGCTCAGGAAGCACTTGGTGCAGCTTTGAGATTACTCTCATGCAGGAGAATTTAAAAAGTAAAGTGTTCTGGGTAACTCCTTGGAGAAGGTAAGCCACTTTTTTTTTTTTTTCTTTTTTTTCTTAGAATTTGCATAGCTGTGGGGAATTTTATTGACAATCTTGTATAATGCAAGACTTTTCTCCTGAAAGTCAGGGTTTTTTTATTACAAAACTGTGCTAAGTTGCTATATTTACAGTAATTACAGTGATTGATTTAACTAATATATATATAAAGGAAGTGTTAGAATTAAAGAAGCCAGTAGTACCTTGATTTGGTTCTCTTTTGCATGGGCACTATAATATAGTCTTTAAGTATGTGGATATGTACTATTTTATTCATACAACTGTATCTCTGCATGTATCCAGAGTATTCTGACTACAGTACTTACCTGTAGGTCTTCTACTGCCCTGAAGTATTGATATCACTTCTCTGTTTAAATGCGGGTACACAGTCAGACTTTGCTTCTACTCTAGGAATCTGCATACCCAGCAAGCATGTTACTTCTGTTTTTATTTCATGGTTTATATCTGTCCTGTGCTTTCCTTGTTCAGCTTCAAGCTGAAGTTGTGCTTGTGTTCTGGATCTCTTCGTTTCTGGAGGTGTGAAGGTTTAAATTTTGTAGTACAGAAAGCTTTTGGGCAGTGCCAAGTTATTGGTCAAGCAGGGTGATACCCACAATTCTGTGCAATGCTGGGTTCAAACACATGTTATAGAGGTAAAAAGATGGACTTCTGCTGGTGCATCATCCATTCTCTATCCAGAGATGAATCAGGAGGAATTTTGTTACAGGACATCTACCCCAGATTGTGCTAAGGTGTGATGGTGCCCTTGTTATAAGGGTGATGACATCAATTGCTGTATGATATGGTGTCTGAGAGCCATGGGTTCTTTGATAGACAGGAGACCTGGCTAAGACATTGCTGTGATGGAAATGTCCCTGAAAGCTCTGCTTGCTATCAGGGAAATCTGTAGGGTATGATTACATTAACCTTAAAAGTTGTTGTCTGCATAGCTTGACTCACACCTGGTAGATATTTTCTCCTGAAAAGAGTGAATGTAAACCTCATAAAATCCCATACTAATTTTTGAACTTTTGTTCCTCTTTCCTCTAAATTGCTACCTCTCTCAACACGTTAAAATGATGAGGATATTGTTTGGGAAGATACAAGAACTAGGCTGATAATAATAGCACATCTCTTTTTCCCAGTATTCTCTCATTCCCTCCAACTGAACACCATCCACTCCCATTGATATTGGGGATCCTGAAGCAGTTGCTTGTTACTTAATCTATTCAAACATATGTCCCCCGCCAACATAGTGTTGGTGCATATGCTAACTGTACTAGATTAAAAATAAGAACTTATCACTTCTGTGTTGCTTGAGAATCACAGTGTGACTATAAGATCTCATAGTTATCATATACATAGTGCATTTTAATCAAACCAACAATTAACTTGGATTGTCTGTGCAAGTTCATTATCAGTAAGGCTTCTTTATCAGTATAAATCTCTGAACAGTGATTTTTATCACTGCAAATGTATTTTTAAAAAAGCAATTGAAGTAAGAGATAGGAAACACATTGCACAAAGCCATTAACACCATTAACTCCCAATATGCTTTAAATTCATTGAAAACCAGAATTAACAGTACAGCTAATTTCTAACATGTCTGCACAAGACCTAAAATTTTTGATATAAAATATATCTAAAATATAGACATAATTCTAACTCTGCAAAATCAGGAAGCCCTCTCTGAAGCTCTCAAAACTGTGGCTATCCCCTTCCAACTGCTCGTGACAGTTTTACAGCCTGGAAAATCTCCTTAGCCTTTTGGACTGACTGGCCATACAAAGCCAAACTCTCTGGCCAGAAATGACAGTTGGTTATTTTGTTTCTGGTTTTTTTTTTAATAGTCTAAGCTGAGCTGTCTCTTGCCTTTCAATTCAAGCCTTTGCTGTTTGCACAGCACATCTACTTTAAAAAAAAAATCTTTTATTTAATTCTAGAATTCCTTTAGTTTCTACTTTTAAGTCAGTGTTGCAAATCAGCAAAGCCTTATCCCACATTTGGTTTCACAGTTCCTGACAGATCCACAGAGCATGTGTACTGCCTGCTGACAAGAAACACCATCATCCCCAGGCTGTGACGCTGACAGTGCCGAAGCAGAAGCACAAGTATCACGTATTTAGAAACTCAGGAAAGCACACAAAACATACGTGTCAAGAACACCAGAATGAAAAGAGAGAACCTCTAATGTCCCTAAAGGCAAGGTCACGTGTTATCACTGATGTTTGCTACCCTAGTGGAAATCATATCTGCCTTTCTGCATAAAACTGCATGTTGGAAAAATGTTGAGATATCTTCCACCATGAATTGATATCTTCCATTCTGTTTAACCTTAAAAAAGCCAGGCAAAAACTGTTCCACGGAACAAAAAAGCCCTTCTCTGGCTCATTATGTTGAGGAACCTGTGCAAGTTGTGCTACCGATTTAAGCCACAACAGGCAGCAGAAACTGCTACACAAGGCAAATATCCAAAGTGTGTAATATTCTTTCCTCAAAGAATATGCATAGGTTGTCCCGCAGGAATTTAATTTAGATGGGGTATCCTATAGGCTGTATTGACAGCGGCTTTTAAGCTGCTTCTAGCTAATGGTGAGGTTATACCCATTATCCTGGTAGATTCTGGGAAGAAACCAGTGTGCAGCTCTAATGCAAGCTAGATATGTTGATGATTTTTTTTTTTTTCATAGATCAACTGTGCAGACAGTGGTCATGCAGTAGAGTGTAGAAGGACTTTTTATCTCTAATAAACTCCAAGATCTTCTGCAAATAAGCTTGGGGGAAATGCAAACTGTCACTGTCCTCCCAAGGAATGGCAAGACTTGCAAGACATAGATAACAACGAGCTTTAAAAGGGCAGTTTGCATCTCCACTCAACAGTCCAGCCGTTGAGATTTGCAGTTGATAAATAGGGCTAGCAATTGGCTAGCCATGGCTGTTTATTTCTCACGGCTCATACAGTAATTGTGCTGATACCCTGTTGCTGCAGCTTAAGATTAAGCCACAGACTTTCTGTGACATCAAAGGAAATATTTACATCAGGCTGAAGTTCTGCAGCTGTTCCTGGGCATAATATCGCTGCAGCACCATGCTCCCGTGCCAGCTGGTGCTTGTTTCCTGAGCCCAGAAATGGCTTTTTGGGGAGAGGCTGTTCCAGAAAACAGTTGCTCTTGAAGCCACTATACACTCTGTCTTTCACAGTCACCAAAAGTGATCTGGAAATGCAAGCAGAGACAAGCAGTGGTACTTACCATGGCTGATCTCACAAATCATTCAACCAGGAGTGCTTGGTGGTGTCACAGGAGCTGGCCTGAAAGCTGCTGCTCTTTGGTGATAGCATATCAGATAAAAATGGCACATTAGCAACTGCCAACAGTGCCACATGGCAGCGTGTGCCATTCATGCTGATCTGCTGAGAGTCTGAGAATCATATAATCAACTTTGAGGAATGGCAAGGAAGAGGATGGGGATCTGGGAACGTTGACCCTAGACGCAAAAAGCAGTCAGTTCTTAAATTCTGTTGTTATGCCTGTATGCCCCCAATCCCAGAAACGCCTTCTGCAGACAGTAACTCAGAGGACAGTAGGTTACCTGGTCACATAGCTGTGCTTATACATGAGAGAGCATCCGCCTTCTCCCTCATGCCCTCTCATTATATGGCTCTTAGTAAATGCAGCAGTTTGGGCAGGTCAGTTAGTACAAATCAGTTGCAGCAAAGTCTCGTAGTAAATCTCCTTATATAAAGAAGCTTTTGGATAAATAAATCAACTTCTTGTCTCTCTCTCAACTTGTGGTTTTCACTATTTGTTGCAATGACTCATTATTCATGAGTACGCAGGATCTCATTCACTAGACATAGCCCTCTGAAGTGATCATTTACATGCACTGGCTTGTTTCTCTGTATTTTGAGCTCTGCTCTGACACTGATTCTTGCTGTTTCCTTAGGCAATAGCATAGATAGGTTTCTCTGTAATTTACTTGGGACGTGGAAAAGTGATGCTGGCCGCATGATAGCAAATAAGATGTTCACTGTCACTGAATTTCTCCTGTATATTGGAAATCTGAAATTCTTGAAACACTGAAATTTTTAAGCTCTTCTCCCTCACAGTATTAACCTGATAGAGTTGACATTCCCCAAAGCTGTGTGGCTAAGAGCAGAGCCACTCTCAAACACAGACTAAGCAGGTGATTTAGGGTATCAAAATACTCATGGTTCTCCTGTGGATTTTTGTATATTCTGCAGCCTGAGGAAGCTGGGCTGCTGTGTCTGCTAAACCACTGAAGAGCCTGTAAGATGGCAATTTTGACTGGGAGGGTTAGTAGTAAAAAAAACTTTGTCTTTTTCTACAAGAGACCAGAGTCTCTGGAATTTTTCTACCAGCTTACATCATTACATCTCTTCTCATCAACCTTGAAGAGTTGATCTCACCCACTTATCTTGTTTATGCTGCTGAGGATCCACTGGTAAACTCTGTTAAGAAGCAAGAACATGATGCTTCATGAACATAATGTACAAGCCTTGCCTTCTTTCTCCCCTCTCTCTCTTTTTTTTTTTTTTTTTTTTAACTTTTCTCATCCCTACTCCTTTTGTTTCAGCTAGTTTTGCTGTCAGCTAGGTGCAAGAACTGACTGGGTTTTGGCTTCTGCTCCTTATTCTCTACTTCATTTATACTATATCAGGGCAGAATCTTGTCTAATGTTTCAAGTTTATATTGTTTCTTGGAAGTGTAAAGGGATGCTGAGTGTGATCATTCCCTGTGCTTGAAAACCAAATGGTACTGATGAGTGGAGGGACTTGGGGAATTATAATTGGGAACCTGGTTGCCAAGATCAGAATAAAATTGTTGGTGGAAAATTCCACTCAGACAGATGCTATCTGGTACCTATAATAGTTTCCTTTCACGTGGACTTTTCACCAACACAGTACATGATCATAGTGATTCCTTGTTGTTTTTAAAAAAGTGTATTTCTGTATGCTAAAAATCATACTTATTGATGTTGTAGAAAGAATTATCCTACCCTCTACTCAATACAGGTTTTGGTAAGTCAATAAATACAAGCTTTAGATAATCGTAAAAAGTTTGCAGTTTTGTAAGCAAATGAGGACAATGGCATCTTACAGTTCTACGTAATAATTAGCTCCAAAGGTAGATGTCCCTTAAAATAAAGCTACTTTTTCCTGTTGGGTGCCAGCCATAGCAACGATAGCATGTTTTGTACTGCCAGCTTTAATAGAGACTGCATGGATAATTTAAGGCCAAGTCAAAAAAGTTTTTATAATAGTTGCAAATTAATTTCTCACTTATTCTCATAACCTAACCTGAATATCAATATTGTTTTATTCTATACTCAACTTTTTTTTTCAGTTTTTGGTTAATAAGGAATATATATTCTTTAAAAGATGCAGGCAACCCCATTTTCCCCATCTCCCTATGAACAAAAATAGTGTATCTGTACTCAAACCAATAAAGAATGCACTGTAGATAAATTCATACTGTACCAATGGAGTGTAAGGATTCCATTAATACTTTAGTGATATCATCAAGGAAGAAAAAGGCAAAATGGATCCACAGCTTTTACTCTGCTGGGTCTGTAATGAAGCAGTGTTGTAGCAGCTGCTGTCTTTTTTTTTTTTTTCTGTAGGCATCAGTTGGTATATTGTGAAAGCTTTTTTTTTTAAAAAAAATCCTGACATTTCCTTCTTTCTTTTTCTGTCTCTATTTTTTTTTTTAAGAACAGTCAGCTTCCTTTTGTTACTGCTGTGATGTACTTTTCCCTACTAACTCCAAGACGGAGCCTGAAATGCAATATGGAAATTACTAATATGACAGAGAAATATGAGCTTTATACTGTAGAAAAAGTGGCTGTAGCAATATATCAGAGAAATTATTGAATGTTATCGGTCATAGCACAATTTATTATTTTACCAGTGTGCTGTGAAAAGTTGCTCAGCCAACTCAAAGCTTTCCTACTATATTAGCCCTGTCTGGGAGTTTAACTGGTAGCACTTCGCTAAATGCAAGCACAGTAATTATTTGTACATTAGCTCCTTGGATTACTCCCTCCCCACCTCACCCCATCATCTTAACATACTGTATGTGCAGTAATTTCATTTACTATTTTTATTTTGGACTTGGTACGGTACGGCTTTCACAAAGGAAAGATGGCTGAAAGATACAAGGGAGGGCTGAGAATTTGGAAACTGTCTGCTCTGCACTTTGCGTATGCTCCCTGCCAAACTCACGTGTAACTCTCATTAATGCTAATGGGATTTAATACATGCTGCAAGAGGAAAATATCCTCATTTATTTTGCACTGAATCAAGTGGTAGCAAAAGTGCTGTATTGACAACTCTGGAGCCCTCTATTTATCCACAGAACAGGCAGTGTCAGAATAAGTTTTCTCTTACAACCTGGTGTCTCAGCCCTCTTCCAGAGGGACCTCTGAAGGACAGACAGCACAGGCACTGGCGCCTCTGCCACTCTTGCCTGCACAGATAACAGTTTTGCCATGTGGACACCTGTACAGTAGCAGCCCAGCCAAGTTTCCCACGCTTCACTCATGCTATACAACAGTTTGGAGATGGGTTGGGTTTGTCTGGGTTTGAATGAGTGCTAGAAGGATGAACAGTACAAATGAGCTCTTCCATATCATGGAAAAGGCCCATCCTCACAGTTCTGCCTCGAAATTCTTCAGACTACCTGTGAGAGGAAAACTGTTTCTGGGACTTACTGGCTTGGACTTAAAACATTAGGTTGACTTTTAAGTAAGGGGTTGCTTAAATAAGTCCTTTAAAATTGCTGTTGGTCCCAAGCAATGTCACCAGATGTAAGAGATGTAGTAGTGATGAGTTTAGTGACATATATGTGTTATACCTGGACTTCATTTTTTGGTATTATTGAATAATAATAACTTTGTAAGGTGTCTTCCAATATATGTACGTGTGTGTATACTGGTCAGAAAAAACCTTTCTGTTGAAACTCAAGCTTCTTGCAGGACTATGTTAAGCTAAAAACATATTTTGGAAAAAAAGGTAGGGAGGGAAGTTCTTTATTAGGATCAAGGTAATGTTTTGGGTTTTTTTGATTGTGAGACAAAATTAGATAGGCATAATTACATGTGATTCAACATGCTGAAAGTCACATTTCAGAGAATTTTTCAGATTCTATCACAGGGAAAAATTTGAGCTGACTTGCCTTTTTATGGAAAACTGGCTTATTTATCCGTTTATTTTTCACTATTATCCTGACTCAGCTAACCTTGATTGATGAAGTTATTTCCATTAAATAGACAAGGAGGCTCACCTGAGCTTCCAAAAAGAGCTGCCTCACACCCAATAATTAGCCAGGGTTACACTATACTGTGGTGTTCTTTTAGCCCCACTCTCTATCAGCAGGGCTCTGGATGGAGTCTCTTTCTACCTAGCTGGCGTTCTACATCTGTATACTGTATCTTTGGCGCTATCTATATAAAATACACATCACCATGTGCAGATGAGCTGGCTGTCTTCCAAATGGTAGCAATGTTTATTATTTTACAGGAACTTGCTATGCAATGGTTATAACAAAGATTTTCAAAATTAACTATTGTTGCTTTTTCTCCTTTGGGCTAGAAGAGAAGGCCTTTAACAGAGGACATCTTGCTAGGGAAGGAGGAGTCAGAGCACACATAATACCATCAGGCTTGCCGAAAGTCAAGCTCTAATTGCTGATGTAGCATACCTTAGCTTGACTGAGTTTTAAAACATTCTGGATTTAAGAACTTAATTTGAGTCCTACTACCAAAGTATTCCTTGTTGAATGTGTCTCCAGGGTCACGTACCTTGTCTCGCCGTGTCTTCCTTCTGCAATGATGATCTCTAGTTCCTCAGGCTTTTGTAACCTTGATGGCAGTTTCACTCCCAAGAGCAGGGTAAGGTTTGAACAAATTTCTCCTTCTTCTTCCCAAGCTTCCTCCTGTTTCTCCTTCTCCATCCTGTTGGACAACAGCAGATGCCAATGTCTCTATGCAAAGAGGTGCAGAGAGCTAAGAGCACTTGCTCTTCTTTTCCTTGCACTGTCCCTCTGTTAACAAATCTTGCTGCTGCTTCCTCCTGAGCCCCTTGGAAATTCCCTCTCTTTTTCGGTTTTCCAGGCTTAAAACACTTGTTTACTGCCCTGTACTTCTTCTTGTCCCCTCTTAAATCTGCATCACCGTTTTCTAATTCAGGCAAAATGCGGTGGCTGAATGCAACTTCCCAGCCTGCTAATTATCATGGGCCATTGGATCAGGACTGACTTTCAAGTCACTGCACAAGATGCTTCTTTCATGTTATAATTCACAAATTATACTACTTAGCCTCACCTTAAGGTTTTGACTATCCTGTTCTTCCTTTACCTCATTTGTTCTTTCAGTAATGCCACCTTGTTGTCTCATTTAAATCCACCTATCATCGGATTGTATGTGATTTTTATTTTTTTTTAAAACCTTATGCTGGTGTCTATCTATGGAAAAATCTGAGTACTATAATCTCATTCTAACAGATGTATGCTCTTTTCACCTTCAAGTGCTTAGTGTAAAATGGGTCTCATGGAACAAAAATCTTGAGGTTTTATATTGTTCAAGCTGTATCAAAAGTGGACTGAAGTAAACAAAAAATAAAAGTAGAATTGGCTGGAAGTTAACACCATCCTTGGGATCTCTGAAGGCATCTTGTAAAACCGAAACCAGATACTAAGTAAATAACGGTTTAATCAGTCTCTCTTTTGTTTTGTGTGATACCTAAGAAATGGTTGATGCTTGGGTAGTAGATAAAAGATATTGGAAAAAGAAAATAATAATAATAAAAAGCTAAGATGTGTTTTGAAAGTTGGATGCTAGTCTTTCCTATGTTTTCTTCTGTAATATTGCAGTTACTTATTTGGGTCATTAAATCAACCTACAGATGCAGATGCCAGGAGGGGGACTTTAATCTGAAGTTTATGTTTTGATTTTTTTGAGGATCATCTCACTTTGTATTTTCACTGGATCTTTGCTGATACTACAGAGGATTACCTGCTGAGCTCCCTTTCTAATGCATAATTCAACAACAACAAAAGTTGTGCTTTCATTTGGGAAAGTGTGTGATTGGCTTTTACAGATTTAGGCTGGTCACCATAGCCACACCTGCTGGCTACATGCCTTCCCATAAAAAATAACCTGGTCTCCTTCTTGATGAACAGAATTCAGACTTGTAGAGTGTGAGGCTTGTTTGCCAGGCTTTTTAACTCAGCTAAACAGTTCACTTCTATTCTCCAATTTATTTAATTAATGTTCATCTCATTAGTAGGGATCTATCTTAGCCATCTACCGTTATACAGTAAATTGCTTTAATGAATTCTGTGATTCTCTCAAAATTCCCAATCAGATGAGAGGCCCTGCTAATGTAATAAGTCAAGAAAGTAGAGCTTTGGAGATTCATTAAATTTTATTTCTTAAGAATTGTCTTTGGGAAAAGCTCAGAAAGAAAAACAATGCTAAAAAGGGGCCATTAGTAGACCTGCTTGTTATAGATGACCAGAAAGTACGAAGTTTTGCTTGTCTTTGAACTTCATTAGCACACTGTTGGATTTTGGTTTTGTTGGGTTTGTTTGTTTCCTTCTTTTTTTCTTTAAATTTTATTTCATGTCTTGTAGGAATGGGGGTCTACTGCAAAGTATTACGGTCATGTTCCCTTTAAATAGGCTGTCAATGTCTAAATTTCTTCTTTGGTATGACTCAAATGACCCAAGAACAAGGTGTGTTCTAAGAAAAGTCCACACAAAATGTCTACTAAATTCAGCTGAAATGTGAGTTTACCTGCACTGTGTACTGGAAAGGATTGGACAATGTGCCAAAAATGAATACAGGATTGATAATTTTCCATTTAATTATTTTTCCTGACCTTTTCCCTCTTTCTCTTCTAACTAACACTCCTCCAGTTGAGTTAGTATTCAGCCTGATCAGAAAATCATGTGGAAAGGAATTAGAGCACTTACTAAAATCGACTAGAATATTTCAGTTTGAAGGGACCTACAATGTTTATCTAGTCCAACCGCCTGACCACTTCAGGGCTGACCAACAGTTAAAACAAGTTATTAAATGCATTGTCCAAACACCTCTTAAACAGATGGGCTCGGGGCATCAACCACCTCTCTAGATAGCCTCTTCCAGCGCTGACCACCATCTAAGTAAAGAAATGCTTCCTAATATCTGGTCTAAACCTTCCCCAGCACAGCTTTGAACCATTCCTACGTGTCCTATCACTGGATACCAGGGAGAATAGACCAGCATCTCCCTCTTCACTTCCCTTCCTCAGGGGGAGGAAAGCTCTTCTCAAGCTGTTTGAGAATAAAACCAAAATAAATAAAATTATTAATATAACCTATTTTTCTTCCTTCTGTATTATGGGAAATGAAAGAAAGACTCAAATTAAAGGTATCTGTTCTATTTTTTTCACTTGTTTTCCTTTATATTCTTTACAGAGAAGGTAGGCTCATGCTCCTAACCTGTATTGGAGTGGTGGTTAGGACTGATGATGCACTACTTAAATAACAACTGTGACCTAGAACACACTATCTAATTGTCAGCCATTACTTTAACCACAGCATCCACCCAGTTGAGACCTCTAAATCTTAGAGGTGTCTTCTGCTACACAAAGTGAGCTGTTACCAGTGTGCGTAACTTTCTGTATCCAGAAAAGTTTTTTTCACATTATATAGTTTGTCCAGTTTATGCTGCCCCTCAAACTCTGCTGTCAATTAATGCTATGTTCTAATATATACAGTTTAATTTTCATACAACTTGAGAACACCCTTTTGAGTGCCTAGATACTTCTTTTTCTGTCTTATTGTCTAGATACTCTTTAATATGGAAATATCCTGGAGTCATCTTCAACTACTAGAGGTTTATAAGTTTTTATATTGATAGTTGTAAAGATACTGAAACAGATATAGTATGCTTTACATTAATATGCACAAAAGAACATGGTGCCCCTTCCCTGACGGGAAAAACGCTCAGTACAGGAAAGCTCACAAGCTTCTTGAATGATCACAACGTAGTGCCATTTGGAACCATAGCAATTTAGTTAATTCATACAGTTGTGGGGTTTTTATGCTGCCAACCTAGTGGGCAGTTCTACTTTTCCTCTTCTCTCTCTTTGTCCCAGTGTCCTCCTCAAAGCCCACTCATTCTCCAGAAGGTGACTGTAAAAGTAACATCATCCAGCTCAAAACATTTGCTTTGTGTGCAGAGGCACGCAGCTGCTACGCTGTACAAAACAAAGTCTTCAGTGCTTTTCTGCTCTTGTCAGCACCGCAGAGCTAATAGGGAGGCAGAGTGAAATAGGAGTGTGCTCTTGTGTGGCATCAATGAAAATGTTTATTCGGCCGCAGTCGGGTTACTCTTGCACAGCCCTGGGAACCGTGAGCGTTGCCCAGGTGTTGGTGCAGGCAGCCCTTGCAAATGAGGTGTGTAATGGCAAAGAAGCTGCTCTTCGACTCCCAGCTCCCAGGCTGCCTTTCCAGGGCTCAGGAAGGTTTAGGCTGCACCTACACTGAGAAGAGAGAAACGCAGTCTCCTCTGCCCCTCTTTCAAAGTTGAAGTATAGTTAGTTTACCAGGGAAAAGAGGAAATGTTTTGCAGCCGAATCCTCCATAAGCACAGTTCTGTTTTCCTACTGGAGTCAAGGATGTATGAATCTGCATGGATTATGTGTATTTTTTTAGACACCACATTTCTTTTGTAGGGAAGTATAGGGGTAAGTCAAACAATTTAACTTTTTCCTGTCCTCTACCTCTCTCCCTGAGTAACTATCCCTTTCTTTAAGCTCTTTGATAGTTCCCATTCATAGGGCAGTAGAATGATGTTCCAATAATTTCCCTTCAGAAGCAGGAGACACACTGCTGTATATTATGCCCTTTAGCTAAAAGAAAAATTGATTCTGTCATGTATACATTTATATCTCATCTATTTTTTTTCAAGAAAATTTTTAACTCTTCTTACAAGACTGAGGTAGGAAATAATAAACTACTGACATACATGACATGATTCTCCCATCTTGGGAAGACTGTCCATCTTGAGAAACAGGAAATTCAGAAGCAAAGCTAGACAATTATTGGAGCTCTAGGTGGGTTTTCTTTTTTACAGGCAAGCTCAGTTACACTGCAGAGCGGGTTTTCCTTAAAAAAAAACACACCAAAAACAACCCAAACGCAACATATGTCAAGTGTTTGGAGTATCTTACTTTCTGAATCCTGAAGTCTGAAAAAAAAATTCTTTACAAACAGCCAAATTTTAATCCAAGTGATATTAAAAGGTCTATTATCTTGAGATAGCTGTATGTTCTCTCTAGGAGCAGGAGAGCCTTTTGGTTAATTCATTGGGCTAATCAGGCCATCTGGCTTCTATTCCTGGACTGTCCTGTGTGATGTTGGCCATCTCAATTAAAGTCTGTTTCCTCAGCTTTCAATCTGAAAAACTGTGATAATAGTTACTCTGCCTCACCAAAGTGGAATAAAAAATATAAAATGACATGCTTGGTGCACACACAGTTTGTAGCACCAAGCGTCCCCTAAGTTGTGTAGAAAAACAAACGCAGGTTGTATTACAGTGGTCTTATCCCCAAAGGTGGTACAAAGACTTGTATTAAAGGTTTTCCTTATAAAAATGCCTTTCGAGTCAAAGCAATTATTATTCATGGGATGTTGGGCATTGACCAACTTCCTACATAAAAAGGAAGCAAAAGTAAATAAAATATTCAGAATAAAAAATTTCTCACTTTCTTCAATTACATTAGGAAATATACAAAAATCAAACACTTTGAGCCAAAAAAAAAGAATAATATTTTTTACAAGCGTAATTTAATAGTTGTTTGATGTGGTGACTTTTAGCTCAGATTTAGTTTGAGATCAATTTAAAAATCCATTTTGAGGAGGTAAAAAAAATGGTCTCTGATCAAGCACCCTGTTTTATAACTTATTTTCAAAACTGTTTTTCACACATTGACTTTGTCAACGTAAGAGACCTGTACCTCTGTAGTTATAAAAGCTCTTTTCCTGAGAATATTTGCTATTCTTGAGCCCTGCTCCTGACGGAAAGACATTGTTAAAGATTGTTATTCCCAGATCTGTAATTTTGATAATTCTGTTGTTTTTAGTTTTCAGGCGTAGATGTCAATGATCCTTCTTTCTGCTATGTGGATGCAGTGGGCTCGCTATATCAGTTTGCTCTGACTTAAAACTATTTCTAAGCATTCTGCAGTTAATTCCCTGGTTATTATCTTAACTGAAAACTGAGGCAAATGTATATGTTTTATTTTTTGCCCATATTTGTATCACATTTAATGTAAAGAGCATTTACAATCCTTTTCTGCTCTCTTAGAGGAAGAAACCCCTGGAGACAGAGATTGAGAAAAAGAATTTGGAAACTAGAAGTAAAATTGATCAGAATAGGGAAATTAGTACTATCTAACTGCTTTTCAGAAAAACTCTTTGGGTGGAAAATCTAACCATACTCAGAAAATTTGGAGTTTCCAGAGTTGTCAGGGTTCAGTAATAATTTGTGAGTTGGACGTCTCATGTTCAGTTTCCCCTGGTAGTCTACATGAATTGCATTCCTGCAATTCCACACAGCCTCTTGTCATGTTGAAGAAAAATCTGAAATCGTGGGAGTTCCTGATCATCGCCCACTATGGGAAGCTGTAGGTATGGATAATATCCAATCCAGTCTGTCTGAACAATGTCAAGCAGACACACCTCTTGCAAAATCAAGATTCACTTAAAAAGGGTAAAAAAAACAACCCCACCCCCCACAACTCTACAAACACATTTTTGTTAAATGTTTTTGAATGGTAAATCTCCATTCTCTACAGTGAGGAATAAGTGGACGAACATGTAGGGAAAGGACTTAAAACATTTCTATATGTGAATACGTGGGCGAATACATGCTTTCCTAAACTGAAACTCTTTATTGCAACCACAGAGGATGTGGTGTTGCTGGCAGAGGAAGTTTACCTGAGACAGAAACAGATCCTTATTTCAGAATGGGTTCTACCCTTTTAACTTATACCAGGCCCATGTGTGTGTCCCTGACTGATGATCCTCAATGGTATAGTCTTTTTTTTTTTTTTTGAGTAGTAATGCTTCATGTTATCTAGATGGTGAAGTGAGCAAAATATGGCTTATATGTTTATTTTATTTTACCTTAGTATGTTAAACTTTAAAAAGCGTTTTAGAATTAATTCATTGTGGAACCCCGGGGGTAAGAACCACATGTCACAGGTAACCAAATTAGAAGTCCATGGGTTATGAGATCACAACCCCCTAGAGAAATATTTAGCGGTATGTTTACTTAATATCTAACAGCATGTGAAGTTTATTTATTAATATGCCTGCAGGTTTCTCTCTAATCCCACTTCTCAAAGATGCTCACACATAGATAGAAAAGCCAGGAGGGGGTGAATTGCCCTGGTACGATTTCCATCTAATAGAATAATGCATCTGTTAAAGAAAAAAGTTAGGGTACAGCACATGCCTTACTGACCTTGACCAAATCTCAAGTCCTATTTTACACAGAAGCCTGTTGTGTGCTGTTTACAGGGAGTGGAAAAGCGCGTGCACAGCAACTTCCTTTAGGGTTATGAATCTTTAAGTAAGAAGAAAATTTATTTTTTAACATAGTCAGAAAAGCAATTGCTTTCAGCTAAGCAATGAGAGAGAAATTCACCCCTCCTTCCTTACACCATTAATTGAGCTTAGCGGAAGGAATTCTGCAGGAGGGAAATCTTCCCCACTTCCCTCACCGTTAACAGCGGTGGAGCTCTGGTTGTCGCTGGCATCCCAGCCAGGGCCAGCAAACGGAGGGCCTGGCTTGCCTCACCCAGTGCTGAGGGGCCAGGCACTGCTGCCTGCCCCCCCTCTGCCTGCTGGATGTCACCCACAGCCCTGACGGACTGGGAAGGTCTGTTCTGCACAGGGCTCGGGGGTGCAGAAGTATGTCCGTCTGTGCCGAACTCGCGTTTGCTGCCCGGGACGGCTAGTCTATGTTGGAGGTAGCGTTACCAACAGACAGAGCGCTGCGCTGCAGTTTTGCGGGGGGGCGGTTTGGTTGCACTCCCAGACCTGCTGCTAACCCACTGATTTTTTTTTTTTAAACTGATTTTTATGAGTGTTTCTGCACAACAGGAATACTAACATTTACCTCCTTGATACACCATTTCGAGATTTACTGACAAAAATTTTTAAGTAAGTGCAAGAGGCACTAGGTAGTTATTTATACTGCTGAAGCATTGTGAAAGATCAGTTCTTTGTGTTTGCCAGAGTAACTTCAGCCTTCTTGATCATATAGTGTCCTATTAACACACTAGATAAAACATTAGATCAAGGCACTGTTAAAAAAAATATTGAATCAACACTATACTTCCTTTGTTGTTCAATCTATGCAGCAGATCACTACCTTAAATGTTAATAAGTAACTGCCTGGATTTCCTCTGAGTTTATAATTATCAAGTTCGTAACAAACCTGAAAATTAAAGGCAAAAGAGGTATTTTTATATTCCTGTTAAAATGTCAAAGCTTCAGAAAGTTTTAGAAAATGCTGAGCTCTTTCTGTCTCCTGTGTCAGGGGCTATTACCACAGTAGGTGCCGAGACAATCTGGACACCTGCAATCTCCAGACAGATTCCATCAAGCTCCTATCTGTTAGAAGCTGCAGTGCTTGCATTTGGATTCGATATCTAACAATAATGTGGTATTTTATAAACATTAGCGGGCCTGATTTTGCACTGGTCAGCACAGGTAAAAAATAGGTACTTTTGGAAAACAAATAAAAAAGGAATTGGAACTGTCTCAATAAATAGTGCAAATTGTAAATTTCCCAAAGATGCAGTCTTTTGCTCAGGCATAAGAAAATAAAGCTGGCAATTACAAACCACGACAAATATAGAGGAATTTCACAGGCTGGTTCTGCAGTTAAGGTCTAATAGTTACTTGACAATACCCGTATATTATTATATATAGCATTATGTCCTTTTAATATAGAGAGTTGTAATCTCTCCTTTCTATTGCAATAGAAAAGAATTACACAATATCTCTATATATGGAGTAAACCCAAGAATTTTGGCTCTTTTTATATCGGTGATGATCTTAATGCTTCTTTTTGGTAATGCTTTAATGGAAAAGGAATATTCATGTTAGGAGAAGTATAGAAACTTGGTTGAAAGCTGGAAACTGATCTTTGCAAGTCTCTTTCACAAGCATATTAAGGAATATGCTCCCTATTTTTCCTGAGACTAGTTCCCCAAACTGCAAAATGAGAATGAGGATTTTTTTTTACCCACAGAATGTAGGAAATTTTGAAGTTCTGAAATATGATTTCAAGAAATACAGTAACTTGTGCCTCTGACAGACCAGTTTGATGAAAAATGTCACAGCCCTATTGCTAAACACCTGTTTCAGAGTGTGATTTTTGGCAAAGGATCTCAGTGAATACTGATGTTTAACATATTCCACATTGCCCCAACAATGGAACTTGGTTTCAAACAGTATTGTTTTACATCCAGAAATACCTTGTAAGTGACAAATATGTCTTATGTGAGCTGGATACTGAGAAACAGACCGATATAGCCATTTTTAGATATTGGAAGAGGTGACCTGCTTGTTGGAGGAGTCAGACACCTCATCTTCTTTGGAAGCCTGTGGCTGTTGAGGGCATTTTGAATGTTGAAACTCAATAAGAGCCAATGCATGTTAATTTGAAGTAGGCTTTGGTCAAGTGTAATTGTAGACTAAACATATAACAGCTATAACAGATATAGCGTAAAAAGTTGCAGACTATGTGCATAAGGGAAACAGTTGTAAGGACTTTCCTCTCATTCCTGGTGTGGGCAGGTCATCTTGTCACACAAATTTGGTTTAATTTTCATGCATTTGTTATTGCCTTTGTGGCATGCTTACCCACTCTATGGATTATAACATTTTTTTAAATGCTTATTTGTAATTTGTGGTTCTTTAGTTGTCTGAGTTTTGACAAGTTTGCAGGGTTTTGCAAATCTATCTTGCAATGATTATTGCAATGAAAGCTGACCAAGACTGACTATGGTCAGTCCATGTTGAACAGCTTTCATTATTAGGTAAAGTCTAGTTTTTCTACAAAAAGGAGTACTTCTGAGGTAAGAGAAAAGGTATGAAGCATCTACACAAAACTGTTTCACGAGTAAATGAAATGCCTCTCAAGTTTTCCTGTCCTTCACGAAAGTAAAGCTCAAATGGTGCTGTAGTTGACCAACAGTTTCTGACCTATTCTGACCCTATTGGGGTTGGTACTGGGACCAGTGCTGTTTAATATATTTGTTGGTGACATGGACAGTGGTATTGAATGCACCCTCAGCAAGTTTGCTGATGACATCAAGCTGTGTGATGTGGTTGACACTCCAGAGGGAAGGGATGTCATCCAGAGGGACCTGGACAGGTTGGAGAGGTGGGTCTGTGTGAACCTCATGAAATTCAACAAGGTCAAGTGCAAGGTCCTGCATGTGGGATGGGGCAATCCCAAGCACAAATACAGGCTGGGCAGAGAATGGATTGATAACAGCCCTGAGGAGAAGGACTTGGGGGTGTTAGTCGATGAGAAGCTCAACACGACATAGCAATGTGCGCTTGCAGCTCAGAAAGACAACCCTGTCCTGAGCCACATTAAAAGAATCATGGTCAGCAGGTCGAGGGAGGTGATTCTGCCCCTCTACTCTGCTCTTGTGAGACCCCACCTGGAGTACTGTGTCCAGATCTGGAGCCCTCAGCGCAAGAAGGACACGGACCTGTTGGAGGGAGTCCAGAGGAGGGCCATGAAGATGATCAGAGGGCTGGAGCACGTCTCCTATGAAGACAGGCTGAGACAGTTGGGGTTTTTCATCCTGGAGAAGAGAAAGCTCTGGGAGACTTTATAGCAGTCTTTCAGTACTTAAAGGGGGCCTACAGGAAAGATGGGGAGGGACTCTTTATCAGGGAGTGTAGTGATAGGACGAGGGGTAACAGCTTTAAACTTGAAAAGGGTAGATTTAGATTAGATATTAGGAAGACTATTTACTCTGAGGGTGGTAGGACCCTAGAAAAGGTTGCCCAGGGAAGCTGTGGATTCCCCATCTCTGGAAGTGTTCAAGGCCAGGCTGGATGGGGCTTTGAGCAACCTGGTCTAGCACAAGGTGTCCCTGCCCATGGCAGGGGGGGTGGAAATAAGTGATCTTTAAGGTCTCTTCCAACTCTAACCACTCTGTTTCTATGATTCTATATTGTGAATATTCTATAAAGGAACATTGAAGTTCTATACTTGCTTTCACCTAGTTCATATCCACCCCAACAGAAAAATAAACTTCTTGCCAGATACTTTCTCTGCTGTGTTCTTAGATGTGGCACTACAGGTAGTTTTGGCTTGAGGATAGGACAAGTATGATATTAAGTTAGGTGGCTTCTGAGTAGGCAGGTCCCTGACAGACAGCAAGTATGATTCAGACAACAGATTGACCATCATTTTTCAATTTCTAGTGTGGCTGCATATTTAACCCACCTGTTGCTTTGAACTTGTACAGATGATAGAACTAAGAGCTACACAGCAGACTGTGATAGACACATCTAAAGAGTTAAAAAGAAAACCTATTATTCACAGTAAGTTACATTTCTAATGAAGGTAAAAGACTCTTAAGCACAAACAATTTAGAAAAATTGTTTTTGCAATGGAGATAGGAAAGCTTCTTTTATCTTTTTTTTTATAGATTACCTAGACCATCTAGAGCATGTCCAGTGTAATCTATGTTAGATGCTTCTCTTTTAGAAAAATACCTTAAAAAAACCCTGAAAACTATGTTTGAGTTTGCATCTGCAATCAACCTTTGGCTGCAAATAGAATCAGTCTCAAGGAACTTTCAGCACAATTTCCCTCTGTCAAGCACAAGAATTAAGGTCCCTCAGATGTTCTGGAATTTCCATTTCTGTGGGAAATTTCAGGATTTCTACACTAGTACAAGATGTTTTCTAGGTGGTGGGTTTTTTTTTTGACATTTTTGATTAAAGCATTTAGTTATCCTCAATATTAGAATACTTTTTTTTTACCTTTCCAAATTCTTTTGCTTTGATAAAGTTATACATGAACGGTACTTTTGCATTATAGTACACACTCGCAAGGAGATCTGGAGTTCAGCAGTCTAATCCCCCTTTTTAATCCAGATGAATTCATTCTCCCAAAATACATCTGAATCACAGAATTTCTATGATAAACCAATCAACTCTGTCTTGCTGGGCAATCTACTTTGCACAAAGACATAGACGAAGATGGAGAGCACTGGGAAGGTCAGTCTCCAGTATTAGTTCAATATTGGTCCACACAAAAATTTCTTCTCTCTGCAATGTTTCTGTGGTACAATTTTTCTCAGACATTTTGATGATTTAGTTAGCAACAAATGGGCACCAGTTCTCTCCCCTTAAATAGGCGTACAGTTTACCTTGAATGAATTGTTCTCCAGATAAAAGGACACAGTTGAGCAACATATAAATGGTACAATCACTAAAAATCGGGGTGTTTTTTCTTTAATGGCTTGCAGCAACTATTATGGACTAATACACTACTTCAATAGCAAAGATCTTTAATAGTCCAAAAACATCACATTGACTTCACAGTGACTATGTGCAGGGAGTAGGCATTGCTTACTGAAAATGGCTTTCTGGGTGAGACATTATAGTGAATTAATATTTCTAAGCAGCAGCAATACATAGCGTGATAAAAGAGAGGCATTGCACTCTTAATAAGAGAGATGGAGAATATCATCATTCGTCTTGAATGCACAAATTATCGTGACATCCCATAACTACTAGCGTATGGAAGCTTTACTTGTCAGGTCTTTGTAAGAGTCTGAGTTTTTTATTTTTTTCTGAAATTCCACAAGCTTTGCAAGCAATGGCGATATCTGTTCTTGAACTGAGTGACAAATTTGGAGGAAATTATATTGGACTAGAAAAAATATTTCCCCAACAGATCTGTTGATAAAATTGATCAAGTCTCCCTACAAAGCTTGTCACAGATATGACAGCATTACTACTGTATCAGGCTAAAACCTGTTCTGCCAAATGTGTTGCCAGATCCCAAATATTTGCTATTTGGTTAGAAAGAAGTCTGTTATAAGTCAAGCTATTTCTGAATGAGGGAGCTTTAACAATGGCTTGTATTACATTTCATGTACTTTCAGTCTTCGTGTTACAAAAAAACCCACATTGTTTTACACAAACTATTAAGAAGTGCATGGCAAATTGCTGGGGTTTTTGAATTAGCTGGTGAATAAGCAAAATTTCCAAAGAAGATATTTTGCTTTATAGCAAATGCTTTGTAAGTTTATTTGCCAAGTGTAGTTAAGCTGTAATTATTTATGATAAAACGTTATGCAAGACTTAACTGAACATTCCTCAATGTAGTTTGTACAATTCAGAAGCGAGACAGTGGAATTACCTCCTACTGTTCTCAGTTGTAGATGCACACATTTATTCTATGCCTGCTTTAGTCTTTAAGGTCTTAGAGACTACAGCACTCTGCTGTTAAATTGTAATATTCAAATGGAAACTGAGTCTGTGGTATTCAAAAGAAGGCAAGGTTTACAAATGTTATTGTACACAAAGTAGTTATTCAGTATGATGATGATTTTTTAATAGGTGTGACAAAGGAAGTACAAGTTAGAGCATCATGTGTAATTCTGGTTAATTTAGCTGAAGTCAGTAATCACAACTTCAGGGGTGAATTCTGTCCTGATTTGCGGTATAAACAAGAACTGCTAGGAAGTTTTCATGTCTGCCCATTTTCCAAACATTTCTGCTTGGGGAAATAAAGATAGGAGCTTCAGGTGTCTAATGACAAATGTCTAATGCTGTTTTAGGTGCCACAGGTCATGAAACATACCTACATATAGATGGCATGTGCCCTAGCACAAATGGGAGACCTGTGTCCTTCCAGATTGGTGGTTGAGGAGTTTGTAGGGTACCTTTGGGTGACTAAAATGATGCTAAAGCCAGGTATAGGCAGTTGAGTTCAACCCCAGGTTTCTGACTGTGTTTATCAGAGCAGGCATCTTAAAGGTGGGGTCCTGAGCCCCATATCTCTTCAATGAAATATCTGCATGCCTGCCCACCGAGTGTTTGGAACAATGGTGCAACTTCGTTTCAAAGTAGATGTATAGGTGCCTGATTTTATATGCTCATTCTAAATTCTTTCAGTACCTGCTATCATATTAATTTACAATTTCATCGGAAGGGAGTTGATTTATGATTATTTATTTATTTATTTTTCCCCGCCTTTGATTAACACCAAAGTGGTCATGCCCCTGGGTTGGCCATGAACCCTTCATCCCAAGGCGGCTGTCCTTGCAGGAAGCATAGTGTACATTCTGTGCCTTGATTATCCTTGTGCTATCCCAGTAGAAAGGGACACTTATTCAGCCCTCATCTTTGAAATGTAGTTAAGGCAAGATAAGTAATATGGCTTGCCAAAGTCTGTATGTGTAATGGGTTGTAACCAAGGTCCCCTGACACTGAGCTTGTGGCTTAACCACAAGACCATTGTCTTCTATTAAAGAAACGTTAACCTCAGAGAAGCGAAGAAGTCTGTAAGCTTTATTATCTTTCAAAGTCTGGCTTAATGAGCTGTGGTGTCTGATTTTCAGTAAAGAGGAAGGCACCATAGAGGAGCCTGCAAAGCAGCAAGAGACACGAGTTAAACGCTGCTTTTCTTCTGTTTCTTATTTGTGGATAGAAATTGTTAGACAAGGTGCTAATTTGAGGGAGAGTATTTCCTCGAGCATTTTTCATGCCTCTCTCTTTCTTCATCCTGTTTCCATCTTGCTGACCACTGGACAATCAATGTTCTTATAACAAATATCAGAAATCTAGAATATTAAAATAAAATTAAAAAAATCTGTAAAGATAAAGAAAAAGTCCTTATGATTGGAGCTGATTATTATCCATCAATAATATCAGTGCCTTCCTTATTAGGCACTGAGAGTAACTACTTATGGTCTGGGGTTTGATGACTGCTCTCTTCAGCCCTCTTAGTTTCACCAACCTGAGCAGAGCTGTTCTACCTCAGAAGCCATAGGAGTCCACGAGGAGACACAAATGACAGAGTTGGCACAGTTTACTCACTCTTAAGGAAATATATTTTAAGATTCTTCATCAAATATAGCATTACCTAAAATGGGCTTGCCCTCTAGTGTCAGGAAACCTGAAAGATGATCTCATTTTTATCGTTTTTGTCTCTCAAGAAAGATTCTTTCCTGTTTCAAGTGGTGGAGCTGCTGCTTTGCAATCTGTGACTTGCCAGGTCAAACCTAAGCAGAGCCGACACCTTGGAGAGGGTGACTCCTCAGACAGCAACTAGCAAGTATCATCTCTCTGCCAGTGAAGTTTCAAGGACTTACCATTTAACCAGACTGGTGTTTGCTGTTATTTTCAAAAATTTCTTTAAAAAGTCTTTAAGTGAGGAAAAATACCAAAACATGAGTCTGTTTTGTGTTTGTGTGATTAGAAGCCAGTTAGTATCAGGTTTAAATCTCCTGTGTAGAAAAGATGCCATACTGATACTGGCAATAAATGAGGTGGAGGGCTTTAGGGGACATTGATGCACAGCAGGCATGCTATAAATTCGTAGGAATATAATGATATTACAGTGTTTGACTCAACAAGCTGTAAACAGGCTCCCTGTCTTCAACAGCTCTGTCTCATCCTCTAGAAAAAGTCCAAATCCAAAACGCAGAGTTGTTGAGAGCAGGAATCAAACCAGAAAGAACAAGTTTACTCTAACTGAAGAAACACAAGATGCTTCCCAGCTGATTTTGTGGTGCAAAATGAATGAGAGCCCCAGCAGATTGTACCTCTTCCATTCTGCAGTACTGCAGAGCAGGTGGGAACAGGACAAGCAAGAGAAAGCATGTTCTTTGCTTCATGGGCTGGAAGTAGGGGGGGTGATCTGAAGGCTAGGGCCAGAAGGGCTATGTGACCCTGAAATCATGCAAGAGACCACAGAAAACATGGCTAATGACCTAACCTTGTGAAAAAAATATTTGATTTCCATCCTTGACTTCTGTGAATTTTTCTTTGTAGACTGCACATTTGCTCACCATGAGGGCACTGGCTGGAGTGAGCTTTGGCTCTGTGCAAAGACTTCTGAGTAGAGGAAAAGGTGTTGCAACAAGTGATAGAAAAAGAAGGTAGCCAAATAAATGAGGGTCCTAAGGCTACACAATTAATGAGCTGCTATTTTTCTTTTTTTTTCTTCTGCGGGCTTCCAACAAAAGGAATGAGAGAGGAAGTGTAGGAGATCAATTCCAGTGAAGGATGATCTGCACTTTCTGTACTGTCATTGTTAGTTTGTTACCATTGGGCCTCTCTATTTCCAGCTTACCAGTTAGCCACTCCTCCTGCCATTGCCCTTACGGTACTTTCTGCCTGTCAGGTAGTGTGTGTAAAGGTCTTCAGAAAGGCTGTGAGCAGTGGCTGATGATAAATTCCCAACACCTGGCTTTCCATGAAATCACAGGATGGATATTAAGAGTGTTGGACAGTATATGTGTGATTAAAAGTATATTTAGCGAAATGGCAGGGAATGTCATTACAGGGGAGGAAATGAATGCTGCAAATCTATTTGAAAATTTGAATAGAATCTGACAGAGATATGAAATTTCGGAGAAGAAATAGGAAGATTTGGGGGAAAAAAAAGTTTTTTCTGATGCAGTCTCATCTCAGAAAGGATGTACTCTTCCACTTAAAAAAAAAAGCTTCTCATTTCAAATTAGCATTTAAAAAGTTACCTCAAGTGAAAGACAGAAAACTTTCACAAACCAAATAAACAAAAAAGAATTATCGAAAACTTGTAACAGGATACAACCAAATGTTTAAGGTTGAATGAACTGCTGCAGAAGACCAGTGTTTCATGGAAGCTGCAGAAATGAGGGAGATGGGTCCAGATTTTGGTGTGCTTCATTCTGCTTTGATGTAATGCATAGTTTGAACAATGCTGACCTGTGGAGCCAGCAGGGCTTATGGCAGGGAAAGTGACAAGAAAATGATGGTTTATACTCTGTAAGGTAGACAAAGACCTGACCCAAAATCCTGCATGCCAGGTCTTCCTTTTTCATCGTACCTTCTCATTTTCCTCTTCTTTATCTGTCTTCCTCCTTTCTGAAAATCACCCAATGTTTCAGAGCTTCAATATCCATTTTTTGTTTATTCTATTTTAGCCATATGTTTTGAAATTTGACAGTTATTTGAGAATGAGGAAAAACATATGTTATATTCATAAGAACCGTTGGTCAGAAAAAGAATTTGTTTGATAAGAAATGAATATATTTCAGATTATTTTAAAAAATCAAATCTTCTTATGAAACAAATTCTTAAAAATGTGAAGTTGTAGTCTGCAATTTAATTTGCATAATTTCTGATCAGTTCATTTTGCTCATGACAAAATATTGCCGTACAACATAAAAATACATTTATTTCATAGAATCTCACTAAATATCTGCTGTTGCATCAACATGTTTGGTGCAATGTGAGGTTCTCAAATAATCAAAATTACGATATCTAAATAAAATATTTTTATCGCTCTGATATTAATCTCCTCAGTGTTGAAAGGATCAGTATGGACTTCTCTAGTTTTAAAAACAAACAAACAATATTCTAAACTAACACTTTCCTGCATTTTTTTTTTTTAAGGAAATTACATTTTTTGTGTTGGAAAACAGTTCTGTCAAATTTTTTTAGACCAGTTCTGCTTATGGGCTTATCATTGACTAGACTGAGGCCTGTGAAGGGGAAAGAACAGCAGGAGGCATGGTTCATTTGCGTCAAGCTTGTGTTACAAGATGTCCATGATGCCTGTTTGTTTGCCTAAGATGTGAATGCTGTCCCCCGCCTCTATACAGTCAGTCTGAAATGTCTAGTCCAATAAATTAAACCAAACCAACAAGCTGAATCTGAACCGGGTTTTCTCTACCCATATTATCCGTTCTTACCACTCCTGTAATAGTAATGAGTGCTATTAGCATGTAAGTTTTCTATTAAATTAAGAGATTCATTTAAAACTACTTATTTTTCCCTTATTTTGCTTATAGGATATTTGTCATCTTTCTTGCTCTAAGTGGCTTAGTACTTAACATAGGGACATCTTCCCTGTCAAGTCATTGTTTCAGAAATATTTATTTCTAATTCCTTGTCTCTTTATTTATGTTCTTGCTACATTTTTTTATCTATCCATGTTTGTTTGTTTATTTTTTATTTGACATTCAATGAATTTGCTCTAGCTCAGTCTTTTTAGTACTGGCTGATGTTTTATAACATATTGATTCCCAATATTTTAAACTGACCCACTGTTGATATGAGGATCACACTGGGAAGTAAGATGTTTACATCTCACTATGAATAGCAGATAAACGAAATAATAAAGGTTGTCAAAAGCTGAGAAATAAAGTACACTGGGTTCCTGTTTGCTCTCAAGGATATATGGCTGTGCAGCTCAGAGCTAGCAAACTTCAGAATTCAAAGCAAGTAGTTATGAACTCCACTTTTCTCTTTAATTCTATTATTATTTTTGGAGGGATAAAAGAAAAATAATGCCACTCTCCAGGACTATAATTTACCCACAAAGTTGCATGAAAATAGTGACTTCATCAGTGATTTTCTCCTATAGTTTTCCAGGTAGTTCTTTTATAAATAATCCATGTTCTAATCAGCACATAAATGAAGCAAACTTAACTTCCTTTCCTTGTTGTATTTGATCCTGTTGACTAATTAGAGACTTAGAATATGCGGAGGTATTGACACAGATTTTTACTGGTTTTACTTGTAACTTTCTCCCATATAAAAGCATTTTTTTTTAGACTCTTTTTTAAATTGCAACCACTTCCTATTGAGCTTAATTCCTTCTGGTATTTACTGCAGTAACATTAATCATGATGAACTCATCTGGTATTTAATTCTGATGCAATTTCAGTATATACTATTTCTGAATTAAAATACTTATTTTGTAGACAGTGAAAAATTATTTACTGATTATAGCACAACTCTGTGTGTGTGTAGATATAGATATATTGTATACATTAACGGTGACATGTAATTTAAATCTGCACATTTTGCATTATTCAGTAGTTGGATGCCAGCTGCTTTTCTTTTGTACTTTGTGATTAATTTCATTGTCGGTAGATTTTATGTTTCTGAAGAGTCTTTCACAGAACCTACACAGGATTCAATGAAGACAATATGAATACCCAGTTGTCAGTGGTGTTTTAGCCTGATCTACAGCACTAAAGTTCAATGGTCAGAGTTATAGGATAATGAGGGAGGAAGAAAAAAAATGAACTGTGGCATTATTTTCAAAGAATACTCGATTGACTTTTATCACATAACTAAAAAGAATTAATCCTCCCCATCACCCTTTTTTAATTTCCACTGCAATAGTTTGTCTACTTAATGAAAACAAATGCAAGGTAGGGGAGTGCTTTGTCTGAACTGGCATGTGTGTTTTTCCATGCAACGGGAGAGGCATCTTCAACTCCGGAAAGCACATAGCTGCTGTGTGCTTTTAAAGAGTTTAAATGCTGGAGTTTTCAAGCCTGTTTTATATATTGCATTCTTGCTTGCTTGATCAGGCCAGCTTGAAACAAGAGCATGTGGAAACAAAAAGCAAGAAGTAATAAACACAAAAAAAATAGCAGCTCTCAAACACTAGCAGCAATTATGAGTTCTAAAGTTCTGTCTTTTGTGTTTGTTTTTAAAAGCAATTCAATAAACTACAAAATTTGGAGCACTCTAGTCAGGGAAGTTGCAGGTAGAATTTATGCTACATTTCTCAAAAGACGTAAATTCCCCTTTTTTGTAAAGCATTAAGTCCCTCCCTTAATTAAGCCTTCTGGGGTTTAAATGTGTTGATCTCATTTTAAACTGAGCTCAGCACAATTAGACACACTGAGAAGATAGCAGATAATCAGCACATACAAAAACATTTCAGACATAAATGCTTCATCCTGCCAGGCCCAAAATTACTATTTCACTGTGTTTTTTTTCAGTCGGGGGGGGGGGGGGCATGAGGGGAGGAAAGAGAGAGAAAGAAAAAAAAAATTGATTATTTTCAGCTCGTCATACATCTCATTTGTAGTGGGTCAGACCTTCCCCATTCACAATTACCACTAGTTAATCTTATCAGAGAAAAATTCAATTACATTTATCAAGGTTATTCCATACACTCAAGTTATTGCCTCAGAAAAATCGGGTTTCAGTGTTAAGAATGTTGGCATTGTGTATGTGTATGGGGTTTGGCTTTTTTTCCCCCCTATCTTTCAAAAATAAATAATTAAATCCTGCTTTTACACTGATGTTACTAATATATAGTTATAATAAAGTAATATTTGACAGCTTTGTAAAAGGGATCATTAATACATAGATTATGGAAGTTTAGGAGGGAGGCTCATAACTGTTAATAGACTTCAATTCTCAGCCTACACTGACATTTTAAAAAATCTAGTTTCAAATTTGATAACAGATTACCAGCTAGGCTGGGAGCCAGCCACCTGATTAAGGCAATTTAAATGCTTGCAAAGTGGTGAGATTAAAATCAAATAAGTGCCGATTTTTTCCCTGCTTCACTTATCTTTCCCTGGATTCGTTCCTTAACTACCAGGTGGCAGAGGACTCTGGGTAATTTTCCTCTGCGCCAATTACCCCAGGATGGTTTTTAGGGTGAAGCAGAATAATTACTGCACTATCAATCCAAAATGGGCTGCTTAATGTGTTTAAGAGAGATTTTGAGCCTTAGCAGGGAGGCTGCCTGAAGCGTGCTATGCTTGTGGTGCCAAAGCCCGCTCGGCCTGCTCGGGTAGTTAACTGTTCGCGGAGAAGGCAGCACACACCCAAGGTGAAAGAAAACAAGGAAAACTCCTGGGAAGCTGTGGGAAAGTTAATGAGCTGCTTCCAACGCGTGGCAGGCTGCAGTTGCAGGTGGCTGACAAAGCTAGGCAGGTTAAGAAAATAATATTTATCATCCAGCTGCCAGGACCATCTTTATCAAAAGTCTTCCTAAAATCCATACAACAAGCAGAAAAATGGGTTTGAAACAACAACAAACAACGACGAAAAAGGTGCGGGGGTTGGGGGGAGAAAAATTCAGTCAATGAAGCAGTGTATCCTTGATGGGTCATTTGCAAAGCTTTGTAGGGGAGCTGATCTGATATGAGGACACATTGATTTTAATTTTAATTTTTTTTTTTTTTCCTAAGTAGGAGGAAGGATGGGCTTGTGATTACAGCTGAGAAGGGGAGAGCTAGGGCTGGTGTGGGCTCTGTCGGAGGGCTTCAGTGTGCCTGGTTAGCACCAGCCCGCAGGTAAAAGTCTGCCGAGGGATGGGGGAGTGCCTGGCCGAAGCCTGGCTCCCGATTCTTTCCACGCAGCTACATCCGCCCATTGGCTTTAATTGGCGCTGCGCGGTAAAAAGAGGTGCTCTCCAGATGCTCCCCTGTTGACACTCTCTCGATAGGAGCCAGCTACCCTCCCCCTAATCCTGGGACTGCTTAGTGAAAGATTTGGCAGTAATTCCCCTGCTTTACAGCTTTCTCCCTGCATAACACAGAGAAAGTAACACTTGGCTAAGCCACGGTATAAGAAATAACTCGTTAATTATTGGTTCATTAAAGCGTTTGAAGATCATTGGAGGAATGGCAATACAGAAAAGCTCAAGCGCGAGGTGAAGAAGCGTTATGTTCTGTTATCAGACTGGTGTGTGGGGGGGGAGGGATGGAAGAGGGGAGCAGGGCTTAAGCTCTGCTGAGACTCTGAAATGACATTACTAAATAGTATACTGTAGCAGCCACAAATTAAGTATTATCTTCCATCTGGTGACTATGCACTGGATTTCTTTAATTATTATTATCTGAATATAAATTGTGAGTTTTAGCCAAGAATTCTGGAAGGTTGTCCTTAGAAACAGAGAGATAATTAAAAAAAAAAAAATCATTATATTTGTGAAGGGGTTGCTGCTGTTGTTTGCCTTTCAGTGATTTGCTTACACAGTTTTCCATATGATCTCTACCTACTTGATGTACAGAGCTTTTTTATTATTTAATGAAAAATTGATCTGTGATTTTGCTTAGCAGATGGTTTGGATAATGTGAGTTAAAATGTTCAATTTTAAAGAGAAAGTCTCTATTCTGAAATTGTTTCAAGGTGCTGAGTGACCTCAAGTAGAAGTCTACTTGAGGAAGTCCACAAATACATAGAAAAATCACCAGATACTTCATGAAGATGTTGATATCTTCAAGGAGCACAAGGTATGGGTGTGCATGTGCATTTGTGACTGGGGCTGTGTAGCTTATGGGTTCATATTCCAGTCCGATTTCCCATGCAAAACTGATTTACTTGTGCACCCACCCTCTGCTGCCTTCCTCCAGTAGAGCAGTGCCCTCCCAGGAACAGGAGAAGGGGAGGGAAGGAAGATCCGCTCCATGATTTAGATGCCAATTTTTAAGTTGGCCCTGTTTTAAATCACAGGAGCCTCACCTGCCACAGAAAACCTGTTCATGTCCATCTCACCAGATGTGACAGTTTATGCAGAATTGTGTCTTGTAAGACACATGCAATCCATTTAAAGATTATCACATGAAACCATATTTACTTCAGAGGCCTGTAATAATTACACCTTCACTTGAAAAATCCCCAGGACTTTGGCTGCTGTGCCACAGATTTATACTCAAACATTTTCATTTGATGCGCAAAGTGTGAAGTACTCTTTAGTGGCAAGACAATTATCTGATTCTACTAATAAATGAATGCACTAGTAGTCATTTTTAATTGAACAATTATAGGATATTGCACTGTCAGTTGATTATAGAAGTCATTTCATAAATGTCAAAAATCTCTTTAAACGAATTATGGAGCTCCAAAATAACTCCGGCAATCAGCCAGCAATAACACAATAATCTGTTTACCCTGTTGTCAGGCAAACTACCGCCATTTTTTTTTCCTTTTGAGGGGGGACTGAATCTTAAGGATTATACTCCCGCTCAGGCTATGGCAACGACCGAGACTTTGATTAATAGAGATTGTGAGTGTTGTCAAGTGCTCTGACATGTAATAAATGCAAGAGAAATTAAAGTTGCTTCAGAAAGACGTCAATAGCAAACAGGAGGACAGATCTCCTCTTTGAGCAAAGATGGTGGAAGTCTGAAAGGTGCTTCTAACATGTTCCTGTTTGCAGATGCTTTGGTTTGCTTCAATTTTTACTTTGGTGCTGAATGCAAATATCACTTTCTTTCTGTTGATATGTGATAGTCTGTTTCCTCTCTTTTCCCTATCATATGTGAAAACGATAGGCTTGGACACAAAAACAGGCCGGGTCTGCTTCTGTCTATGAATATCGGTATTCGTGAACATCAGTCACGCTATTTTTTCTGCCTAGTCATATAAAGGAAGGCAAGAATTTGGTTCACAGGTATTATGGATATGGCACATTCTTCCCTAGTGGATTCATCCACTTTCTGTCCTGGAGTAGGGTAATGAACAATAGTCCCAAGAGCAATTTCGGTAGGTCTGCAAGGATGGGTTCCAGCTGTATCCAAACTACTCTGGCAATGGAAAGGTGAACAGAGAGCATCAAAATAAAGGAGGTTGGACAATCACTATGGAGTAGACTTGATTCATCTTTTGCTTTCTGAGGAGAGGGGAGTATTTTAGACCTTTTGCTTTTTAATCAAAACAATGTGAGTGTGACTCATAGAAAGGTTTTAAAATAAAATGCAGGTGAAATGCAATCAAAGGTAGAATCAAAATTAATATATTTCTAAAAGTGTTCACTTTCTGGAGGTTTTAGGTGTGTATGTGGGGCCGGGGGTTGTTTTGTTTCCCTGTTTTAAGTGCTTAACTCTGGATACGTTTGGTCTGAATAAATTTAATGGGATTCCATTGTTTGTAATAATTTCTGGAAATGTGATGCCCAGTTCTAAACTTGGTCACCTCAAAATGACTGGTCTTGAAATAGTGGATCGTATTTTGGGGGTTGTTAGTAGTAGAATAGACGTACTGCTGGTATATGACAGAATCTTTAATCCCTTTTAATCCTTAGCAATATAGGAAAGATACCTGCAGCTTTGGGTCTGCTTCTTGGCATATTCATGTTTTCATATGTTGAAAACTGAAACCCTCTGAAATCAAGCTCAGAGTGGAGACGACAAGAATAAGGGATTTTTACTCATAAGCGATGGTAGAAAAATCCAGTTTGGAGTCTGCGTGACCTCACGATGTGTTAAGGGAGGTATCACCATAGGAGCAGAAGAAGAGGGGCCCTCTGTATTGTCTGTGCCTCATGGAGTAATCCTCTGCCAGCCCTGCATGAGCTAGCACAGAGGGTAGTTTTGGGAATGGAGCCAGAAGCATTATGCAGATTCAGTGTCATAATCATCCTATGCAAGCTAGGTACGCCTGTGGCTGTGGCCATACTTCCAGCTCTGGAGTTGGCAGTAGCAATACCGGGGTATATTTTCATACTGACGACTTCTTCACATTTCCCATATGAGGACTCCTTGCTGGGATCAGATGTGTAGAAGCTAATACAAAATCTAAGGAAAAGTTTGTGTGTAGGGCTTGGTTGCTGGAGTCTGCAATTGGTAAAAATGAATACTGTTGTTCAAGTGCAGAGTTTTAAGTCGGCGGCACTGCAATGCTTCGGGATGCTGGGACCTCTAAATTCGCCATACCTGACCTTTTAGGGTGACTACTCTCTATATAATAAATCCAAATATTATGTCCCTATTAATAGGGCAAGGTGTGTACAGGACAGATTACATCCCTATTTGCTGCATTTTTTCTGTGATTAGGGCATCTATGTTACAAAGAGTTTCTACGCTGGCACCAAAGGATAGAATGGTGTGAAGCATTTGGTTCGACAAACAGAAAACAGAAAAGGAGTAGGAATACTTTGAGGTTCATAAGGAAATAGCAGATAATTAGTAGTAACATTTATTTCACTTCTATTGTTATACATATTTATTTCGCTTTTATTGTGAGGGTTTTGATTCATAGTTTAGGCAATTCCACAGATTTAAGAGGAGCTGGATGGCATTTTGCTTGGTGAAGACGCAGCCCTAAAAACTGAGGCTCTGCTTCTTCCCTGACTTACACCTCTGACACCATGTATATCTTTGCCAGGTCTGTGCCAAATATGGACGGTTTGGCAGCTTTCTTGCACACACTTTGTTATGAATTTAACTGACTACATAAAGCTCAGGGCAGTCAAGAAGCAGCCTCTGACATTTTTAATTGGCATTGAATTTAAGTCATTATCAATTATTCTGCTTTAAAGGCAGCTTTATTCCTTAGAACTGCCATGCATGCTATTCAAAACTCTTGCAGGGATCCATCCCTAGTATCTGTCTTGGCTAGTAGGATTAAGCCCTTATGGCTAGTAGGTGGCTGAGACCTTACCATATGCTGCTGGTAGACAGCAGCAAAGCTTTACCCTGTGATAAGCATACTAAAAGCAATCTGTTAGACTTTTTTTTTTTATATAATACACCAGCACGTGGTTAATTGGCATTCATATTATTAAACTAACTTGTAAATAATGTGATTCTCTCAGGAATCACATCAGTTGCACTGTGGGTAAGTTTAGATTTCAAAGGTGCCACCGTGCCTCATTCTGTGTTGACGGAATTGAACAGCATTAACCTTTTCACTTACACTAACAAAGACAAGTTAAGACAAGATGTGCTATGACTACTGCACATCTATGTTTTGTTTTTGCCCAGGGCCCTGTACAATTACCCAGCACTTCAGAGCTAATATTGGTTGGATGTTTACCTTCCCTCCCCTCCCCCTTCAATATTTCTACAAAATGATGGCCTCATTGTTTGACCAAAAAATAACCAGTTACATAATAAATATTCTCCTCTTAAAAAAAAAAAAAAAAAAAAAAAAGAGGCTAAAAAGGTATTCCAGGCACTTATGAAGAGATCTAGCAATGAGAAAAACACACAGACTCTGCAGTACAGTTTAGCTAGCATTTTCTCAATACAAACCATTTTGCTGTCATTCTAAATTCCACATTGCATACAATATGGTATTGATAGCAACGAAACAACATGCTGTGCATGCATCCCAGAAAATAAAGAGGGGGAAAAAAAAATCATCCTCACAACTTACAGGCAAAGAAAGCTATTTAATTCACTTTTTTTTAACATGAAGGCTCTTTACATGTGTGTAACTAATTTGAATATTATCAACATTACTCAGTGCTAGCCTCAACTGTGGTACTGAAGAACCCAATGCATCTACAAAATCTGTCTGAGAGTCTGGTGGCTAGTTAACTGTAGCCTGACCTGAGACATTATAGCTTTTGAAATAATAGTCTAAAAGTTAGAAAACATACATATATGCACCAAATATATGTTTTGGCTGCTATTTAATTCACTTTAGAAGCAAAAGCTTTTGAGGCTCACTGAAGAATAGCCGTCTCCTTCCCTCTCTGTGGTGGAGAAACAAAAAGTGTTGGAAAATGGAGCAGAAGCACAGGAGAAGTAAGTGTCTTCCTTGAAGTCAGATAGCAGTTGCACCATGGCCAAGCCAGGAACAGAAAACTTATTCCCTGACTTTTAACAGCTGCTCACTATATACCTCTATAAAATTTGGCAGATTTACAGGGGGGATATTCACATAGCTTGTTGAGACCTGACTTGTGTGGTATATGTGAGATTGGTAACTGATTTTATTCTAGCTTCCACAGGACACTGTCTCTCACCATAGGCTGAGCAGCAATTCTGATGAGCTTTCTTTCACTTAACTGTAAACATCTAGAAAGTAGGTGTCTATCTTGGAGCTACCAAAAGTTTCCTGTTGTAGACAACAGGCGGGAACACTGGTTCAGCTCACAGTAGTCCTGTCATCTGTGATGTCATCCAGTTATATCATGAGTCTAATTTTTCTGTCTTGACCTATACAAATTCCAAACAACTGGCTCTGATATAAATGTCTGTATTGTAAATATATCCCCCCCTTATTTCAACATTCTTAGGAGACTAAGTTTAGGAGAGTGAACATAATCTTGACCATTTCTAAATTAGCACAATAAACCAAGAAATTATTCGTTAGATAACTGTCAAAATATCACATCATAAAATCTTGTAAGGAAGACAGCAATGCACATTCTAGGGTTGACCATTCAATGCCTTTCATAAATGCTAGTGAATCTGCCAAAATCTGGAAAGATGTTACCTGCAGCTTACACAAAAAGCACCTAGATCCCCACCAATTTTCCCTGTAAGACTAAAAATACAAAAATTTCTTTCGACTGAGACATGGATCAACCTGTATGAATTTCTAGTATGGACTGCAAGCTATAGTCATGATGTATCATGACTGTTATCTTAAAATTGGTCTAAATTTTAGTAGGTCTACAATGGTAAAAGTGATGAAAGGAGAGATTGGCAATGGTGTAAGGGTAGATAAATACAAGATATAGCCTTGGTGGGTATCCCTCAGGAACGAATTTTTTCATTTTGCATGTAAACCTTAAACATAAATGTATGCTGTTTTAATGTGCTGTGTAGATTCAGTCTTAAAATCATAATTAGTGGAGTTTATGCCTATATTTCTCCTTGCCATACCATAATGTCTTTGCACAATTAAAAGTGTCCGCTTAGCTGAGGTTTGGGCATTTTGTTTGTTTTTTTCATTTTTTTTTTTTAAATTGTCTACAAAACAAATACATTTGGAAATAAATATCATGGATTTTGTATCATAGGGAACATGGTATAGCTTTTAGTTTTTTATGTGGTTGCAGAAATCCCACATCCTAGGCCTGCGCCAGCTGAATGATGTGCTAAGGTTTGAAATCTGAGTCCAGGTTAGTTTTTGCTCTTTGTTTCATTGCCGTTGGTTCATTAAGGACAGAGGACAAATTTCAGTTTTACACTGATATTACACCGTTGAATCTGGCCTTTTCTGTCTAGCCAAGTCATTTTTGAGATACGTGGAGTGTGTGACTGATGTCATGCAGCAAGTCTGTGTTATTCAATCCAAATGTTGGATTATCTTTAAAGACCAGCATACCTAGACCTCTGAAAGGTGTTGAGTATGGCCAGATATTATTGATGGCAGTAGGCCTTAGGGGCAGGAAGATGGTGTTCAAGTGAAAAAGAAGGAAAGAAGTCCTTAAATGGAATAACATTCTGTGATCTTGACTTCCCACAGCCGAAATCCCTGAGCTATCGAGATCCCATACTTGTCACTGTTGATCTCAGGCCAAATGGAGTGTTGAGATGAGTTGAGGCTTCCTTCCTTTGGAGGTTTCCACCGTGCTTTGTACCAACATAGCAGAAAGAGATGGAAGTAATTTACAGGCCAGAAACTTGCTGTTGTGTGTTTTGTTTTTTTTTTTTTTTTTTTTTTTNCAACAGTAGTTCTGAAATGGTTGTTTGGGTTTTTTTTGCTTGAAGATGCCACTTTAGGACTGACATCAAACTGAATTGCTTAGGAGGGAAGGAAGAAGTTTTTGAGGTTACATACAGGCATTTTAAGGTAACAGGTACTTAACTGACATTCATCTTCCTAACTCTTTGAATTTTAAAAAAGAATTTTCCTCTAATAATTTGATATGTCTTCCCCTTTCTTGTGATAACCATTGTACAGTAGAAGCCTCTTTAACGAGGGATACAAAGTTCTACCTCCACTGACTCTTTGTGTTTCTGGATTATTTTGATGAAATTAAACTTTCTTGATTCCAGTAAGCTGTTGATAGAATAACATATTTAAATAAACACCTTATTAGTTCAGGTATGGACGCAGAATTGGATAACATTCAGAAGGCAGAATGTTTTTTGTAGTGGGTGGCAAAAAAATTGACCTTCATTCAGGAAATGGTGGGAGAATAGTCAAGAGGAGGAGGAAGGACTTGAACACTGGAAGGAGAAGCAAGGATTTAGTGCTAACAGTAAAAATGGCTTGAAGAACAAGAATTGGAAGCTGAGCGAGTCAGAGCAGCAGCAAGAGCTAGTGAGAGAAACAGGTTAAAGGTAGACCATTAAAGTCAGATTAGCTTATCAAGAGACACAATTATTTAAAGTAAAATGGACTTTACACTGTGTCAACTCCTGTAATGAATAAAAATAGAAAAGCGGAAGATAAATGGACAGGATTTAGGGAAGCCAGACATTTTAGTCTGTCATCTCTATATTGTTTTCACCCTCCTAAAAAGATTCTGGTATTGACAACTCTAAGAACAAAATTCAGTCGATCTAACTATAACTGTTTTTTAAGGGATCATCTGGCTTAAGAAGGTCCTCTAGTTTCCATTTATAATGAGTGCAGAAGCACCTCCAATGAGGTTAATTTCCCTATCCAGCTAATGATGTCATTAATTGTGTTCTTGAGTGGCCTGTTTCCTTTGACTTTAGGGAAAGTATAGACAAGTAACTTTAAATATCTAGAAGTTAGACATCTAAAGCCAGGTGAGTTGAATCCTGTCTTGAAAAACTGGACTATGGGTTAGATATGCTACTCTACCTGGGAGAGCTGATTTTCTGTCTGTAACAAAAATATTCAGCTCACATCTTTTGTTCCTGAATGTGTGATAACTTTGATTAAACTACCAGATTAAATTCTCCTGGTTTAGATTTTAAACTTGTTTGAAACAAGGTTAGATGGCATTTAAGTTCCATATCACTGTGTCTCTCGTAATGAAAATTAGTCTAATAGGCTAAGGTACCCATTATTCAGGCTAAATTAGCTTCCTGGGAGAGATCCCTATAAAGTAGCCATCATGATGAAGAATGTACCAATTAAACAAAGTAAACCAAGCTGATTATTGACATATTCTGGATTTCTTTTAAACCTTTTTCTCTTTACATCCTTTATGCTTCTGCCTTTTGTAGAAGATTGGATGCTGTTGAATAGAGGGAAGGATAAATAAATGTGGAAGGGAAAGGGAGGAATTGCCCCATGTCTTGTTATTGCCATTGTTTTGACTGTATATTGAATCATTCTTGAAAGAATATCCTTCTTTCTAGATCTTCCTTTGAGATCATACAGGCCATCCCCTTCCCCACTAGCTGCCGTTGGGATGATATGTCCTGACTACAGCAGCTGCTCATATGGAAACATAATCAAACATAAGTGTTTAATTTTTTATATATTTTTAGCTGACTATTAATGGAATTTAGTACCTCAAAGAAGAGGAAACCAAAAGCCACTTGATGAGCTAGCTTTTCACAGATAACAGAGAAACATGGACATGTCCTGTTTCTGCTGCTGATGTAATAATTGCTGAGATTATGCTAATGATCTCAGAGGTTTTCTGTTGATAGGATTTCTTCTGATGAAACAAGGAACCAGGATTTTGGAAGATCTGGATTGTATACTTGATCAAAGTTTCAGAGGATGACATCAGAAAGACATACTAAACTAGTTTTTAGGACCATCTTTCCCATTTTCAGAAGCCATTGGGATTTAGAGAACCTTTTGTTGCTGAGATGTAAAACATCACTTTCTGGTAACAGCAGAATGAAAATTGTACAAGTGGCTTTGCTGCTCCAGGTCAAGTTCCACCTTCTTAGTTCTGATACATCTTCACTAGCAGTTTCAAACATATGCTGGGCTTTGCATTGTAGTGGCTGAGGGACAAGTATATGTTTGTTTCTGCTGTGGATGTGGTATGCACCATTGAGAAGTGAGGATAACAGTAAGAACTTGCATCAATACATACTTATATCCCTATATTTAGGCATTACTATTTTAAGCTTACCAAGGCCAAGGTGACATGTCACAAAGGTGAATTAGTCATGACTTCCAGAAAAGCACAATTATTATTTTAAGAATGGTCCTCAGTGACTTAGGTGACACATCCTGTATATCCATGTCACACTTGTGAAATAGGAAAACAACACTTACCTACTTCTAAGAGATGTTTCAATGAATAGTTTTTGTGAAGCACAAGACTGGTGGAGTGAGTGCAAAGTATTACTCTATTTATTTTTATGAACTTTCTGTTTTACTGCAGTAGGAAAGCTTAAATTATCCACAGAGTTCTTGAGCACATTGAGGAAGCCAAAGATCCTGATTTTGCCCACTGTGCTCCTGGCAAAGAAAAGACCCAAGGGAGACTCCTAAATGAAAAATATAAACAATACCCTGAAGCTACTCAGATCCTTAGAAGATTAGATTTTTGAAAATATGTTCTTTATAAGATAAGTTAAATGCATTCTTTCCCTTATTTTTTCCCCTGGTTTGGTCACAGGTTGCTCCAGGCATCCAAATGGGGGTATTCAATCCCTTGCTCTATTGATCCTGACAGGGACACGTGCTAAGGTGCCCTATCCTCCCTGAGGCCATCACTAACCGCAGATTTAACAGGTCCAGCAAGGAGAAGGAGAGGTTCCAGAGGTTGTCATTCAGCCTGGGATCCATACTTCACCCTCTCAATCTCATCTGCCTCTCTATATATTTCATTATTGTCAAGGTGTGCAATACTTGATTTTCCAGTTGTATTGCAGAGCCCTTTCAGGGCTGGTAGCTGGGGGGTGGATTTAGTGAACATCTCGCAAATGGGAGAATTATCTGTGAGACCAAGCAGTGCTCTTTGCATCCCTCACATGGAGGAGGGACAAGAGAAAGAGTGGAAGTGTATTTTTGTATGAATTCTTCTTCCCAAGGTACTTTGGGGTTTGGTCACATAACAGATAAAGATAAGTGGTGTAGATATCATTTTTTAGATTTCGACTGTGCAGAGACATTTTAGGTATTTTTCTTTTCCTTCTGCTGATACCAGCAATTTAGAATTCTGCTGTAACTCTTCAGTTTTAGATTTTTGACTAAGTGGCAATCTCTTTCTCTCACATCTGGATGTATATTGAGTCTTCCTTCTGCTTTATTTATTTTTTAACTAAGAATATTCTATACTTGTAAAGGTTACCTTGACTAAATGCTAGTGTGGATCGCTGCTTTTCTGTTAACTATGACCTTAGCTCCATGAGTTGGTGTGTTCCTCTGGAGTTTTGTAACTTGGTGCTTTTAGTCAGGGTACTCAAAGGTACTTTCTATAAAATAAATCAAGGTTTATTTGATCAAGGTTTTTATTTCTAAAAGGGTCTCAAAGCCCTTTACAAATTAATGCACAGGTTTCACGCATGTATACTCTGTCTGTATGGAGCACTGAAGTAAAACATGAACAGTATATATCTAATGTATAGCTCTATTTGCCTTAGTATTTCTAATTAGCTTTTCACTGATATAGGACATAAAGGCAAAATTAGTATTGGAGATGAAAACAAAGGAGGTGGAAATGGAACTCAGGGTGAAATCACATTATGTGGTTGAGTCTACCTGAGAGTGTGTTACTACCATCAGTCTCTTGCTACTCCCCATTTTCCCTGCTCCTCCAGCTCCTCCCCTGTCGTTCGCAGGTGATTTGTCCCTTCCCTTATGCTGGCTTTTGCGTATCAAACTAATGTAATGTCTCTTATTTCAGGTGAAGGAGACAGAATAGCTCGTTGAGGGTGAGAAGAGCACTAGATTTTTGGGAGGAAGGCGGGGAAGTTAGGAGTACATGGCTAGGGTCAGTGCAGGGGTGGGAGGAATGGTGCGGGTGGGTGTAAATGGTAGGAGATCCTCTACCCAGTTTTCACAGCAGAAGTCACTGAAATGTCTAAGTGTTGGATGCGAATGCACAAAGAAAAATGAGTTTGATTTAGTCCCAAATGCCTATATTTTACATTTCCCTGCTTCTCAGCTTGTTACAGACTGATGTGGTTGGGAAACTTATCTTCCATTCTTCCCATCTACAAATAATGCCTCCTATTGCTTGTGCTTTCCCACCTACCCCTGGACAACATAATCTTTTCAGAAGGCTTGTACTCAAGTGTCACTTCAAGTAATTGAGTGACTACTCAACCACGAAAAAAATCAGAGAATCTAAAGCAACTAAATGCAACTTGGGTGAATACCTTAAAATTAGCAGTTATGTGCTTACCTACAGTTATGCAATGGACAATGCCAATTAACACTTTACAGAATGTTTAAGCATCAACCTCGCCTGCTTTTTCAGATGGGTGCTGGCTGTATGCTCCCTGACTCTTTGAACCCACTGACTTAACCCACTATGAATACAGCGCTTAGTTGAAGAGGAGTGGTAGTCACACGCTAGCTACTCTGCAACAGTAAACTGTTTACAGGGAACTTCTCATTGTCTAGTAGCATCCGTGGTGGTTTTGCCACCCTTGATATATTTTCACGCTTGAAAGGCAACAACCTGTGTTACACACTTAATTTGTACACCAGACTCCTCTGTCTCCAACCAGCTGGATCACAGTGGATCATAGGTGTGGCTGCAGCTCTGAGTACCACATCACATTGCTTTTTTTGTCCTGACCGTTCTCTTAAGGGCTGTGATGCTAAAGCTTTTGGTTCCATGTTCATTAATAGTCATTAATGGGGCTGTGTCATCTACTGCAAGATCTTGTACTTACAGGACAGATTAAATGCATGCCTTTTATGGGCGTCAGCAGAATGGGATGGCTTATTGAGAGTTTATATTGTCTTCAAGATTATATTCAGTGCTTATGTTGTCTTTATGTTGTCAGACAATACCTAGTCCAGTGTGAAGTTAGAGATGAGGACAGATGATGCATAGCCTAGTACAATGCCTATTACTACAAAATTAAGCCATTAAGACATTTTCATTACATTTGATCAGGCAGTGTGACCTTACAAAAGACCAGTGTTTTGTGTTGTGTGGTCTCAGATATTTTGACCTGTTACAGAGAAGACCTAAATCTGGATGCGCGATGTTGTCACACTGTGACCTTAAAAAGCATATACTTTCAGTCTTCTCTGAAGTCTTGGGAAGCAATCTACTCAGCACTCCTCAGGATGAGCCCCCATGTCTCCATCTGGAAATAATGCTTACCTGCTCCATGGGGATCTGTAAAAGTAAACTGATTACTCATTTAGTTGGTGTTTGTACAGCACTTTGAAGATAAAAAAGCTGTGCTATGATTGTAAGTGCTATTCGCTATGTTACACTTCCTATGTAATTATATATATTTTTTGTCCTGAGATTCTTAGATATATTTTAATTTTTCTAATTGATACTACATGCGGTAGAACATTATTCTATCTCTAGCTAAACAGGGTACTGTAGAAGTGTTGGAAATGAAATTGATCTATCTGCTGCGTTATCCACTCTGTGCTCTTACGATATTTTTGCAAACTGCTTTCATCAAGCCAGTAAGGATTTGTCAAGGTGTTTACCTGTTGGGAATCTCAACATGATTTCTTGAGGGTGCAATCTGGGGCTGAGTTATGTGTTCTCCACTTCTGCTCTTCTAACTATTCGTACATCAAAGTCTCCACCATTGTAATTCTTTTTGGCCTGCTCTTTATTCAGCAGTTGCTGTACAAAACAAATGTATGTTGTGCTCAGAGAATACTGTATATCATATACATTTATCCACCCAATGAAATGAATGCATTCAGTGCACATAAGCAGAAATGTCTTGTTGAGGAAAGCTAGTGGTAGCTTGTGCCTCATGCTGCAGAATGCAGTATAAGGAGTAGTGTATTGGTGGTGTAAGACAAAATTAAGCAATGGAAATTTTGGATAAGTATCAGGAAATATTTCTTAATACTGAGTTCAGGCAGTGGAACAGTCTCCCAAGGAACATGATGGAAAGCCCATTGCCTGTGTCAATTAAAACTAGACTAGTTTTAGAACTGGGCAATATACTGTAGGGAACAATCCTGCGCAAGTCTAGATGACCTAATAACTCTTTTCCATCTGTAATACTTATGCCTGAGTTTCAGAGTTATGCATTGCAATATGATTTCATCCTGACTGAGAAAGACTGAAATATTTTTTTCTTTCATCTAGAATTTTTTTTTTTTTTTTGCACTATCCAGAATTTCTTACCTGCTGAAAACTAGCAGGGGAAAAGAAAGAAAAGCCAGGTCTACACACACAGTACTCTTAAACCACTGCTCAGGCAAGAAGCTACCCCACTCTGTTTGCACCTGCTATCAGAGGGTGGTTGCAAAAAACAACCTCAGACATCACTCCCACAGATGACAACCTGAAACAGCCCAGACCTCTCAGAGACCCTAGGCAGGGCAAAGAAATGTTTTGGAGATAGAGATCCTCTCTTTAACCCACAGTCCCAAGATTTGTCTTCCTGTTGAACACTGTTGATTCCTGTCTCATCTGTACCTGCAGTCATTGTTGGGGAGCCATGGCTGATAAGAAGGTGCAAAACACGAAGTGTGCACTGATGTGCAATTTTGGGGGGAGTAAAATGTTTCTATCACACTTTAGGTATCTTTCCTGCAAGAAAGCCCTGGCAAAGCTCTAACATGACATTATTTTGAAGTACAAAGAGGCATTGAGAATAATCAGTGATGCATCACAGAAAGACCCATTTGTTTCCATTTAACAAGGAAAAGGTTAGAGTAGTACATCATCTTGTTGCTTCCATTCTGTGCATTTAAGAAACGGTCTGTCCAGCCACTAATTGAGAAGTGAATTTGTATACAGAGAAACCAGTTAGTAGCATCAGTAAAAGAATTGGTAATTTTTCCACTAACGAGATGCCACATTGGTAAAATAAACTCCTATCAAAAGGAGACATATTGTCTATCTGCTCCTTAAAGATTTCTTGACTGTGAAATATGAACACCTGGCGCTTCCTTGCTTCTCTTTCCTCCTTTTGGCTTTTTTTTGTGGCATCCTGAAGTTGAGGGGAAACTTGTGGTAGTAAAATAGCTGTCATTCTGTAAACACGTCCTTATGCTCCTAGCAAAGTCAACAGGAGTTTGGCCATAAACTTTGTGGACAGCATTTTGAGTACCTAAGGCTTGTACACTCATAGTGTGGGCAGGAGGACGCATGGGCTAGAAATAAAAGTCCAAGTTTAAATTTCTGGAAGTTTGCATCCAAAATTTGCAGTCTGGCAAATCTCCGCAAACAATCTTTCTGTAAAACAATCTTCTACCCAAATCTGTTACCAATTTCATTCAGTTTGTTCCTCCTTAATACTTTGTTTAAAACCTACTTCTTCAATATTAGTTTGAATCAGCTTTTTTTTTGAACATTTGCTTACGCTTATTTGGCTTTCTCTCTTTGACTTTTCTCTTGTCCCTGATCTCATTTTTTCATCCGCATGAGTCCATTTCTATTTGCATATATGCTGCTATGAAAAAGATAAACTAACTAATGGTGCTAGCCCTCCAGCAAGGACTTTGAGGGACTTTCTTGTCTCTCTGACTAATTCCTTTTGTGGCCTTGGGAAAGTCACTTATCTTGTCTTTCTCGGTTTTCTCATATGAAAAATAGAGGTAACAATGTACACTGACATGCAAGAGTTCCCGTTTGTGCTGCACTAAGAAGTCAGCCATCTCCAAATAAAGATTTACTCTGTGAGCTAATTAAAACCTAAGATCTTGTGATATTGTGGATTAATTTTAGCCTTTGTGGTCACCACTGACCACATCACTGAGGGAAAAAATGATGAATTAAACTGAAGAGCTGAAAAAGTATTAACTTTTTACAATTAATCATTGTGTTATTTATTGTCATTTATTTTGTAATTATTGCTTGGGAAATAAAAAAATAAAAAGATCTATCACTGCTCTGTGCCAGCTCTAACTGCAGCTGCGGATTTAGAGACGAAATTCAGGCTTCAGCCTTTCCCTGGGGCTGATGGACTTCTCCTTTCAAAGTAGGACACTTCTATCTGATGGCATTAACCATAAAATCCCCCATTTCAAGTCTATGATATCCTGAAGGACAACGGCTCATTTCATTTCTTATCAAGAAATCGGGCAGATCAGTCATATTTCCCGAATCAAATGACATTTTCAGAAAATTCATTTGAACCAAAAATGAGGTTTCCTCTCCACAGACTCCAATTAGTTTAAAAGTGGTTTTCTGATGAAAATTCTTGAAATAACTGAGCTGTATAAAGAAAAATCTATATCTATATACGTATGTATATAGATATATGTACACATGCAGTCGCTGTGAAAGCCATAGCCAGAGTACCCTATCAAGCAGTATAAATCTTTAATTTTGGCAATCAGCAGTAACGGTGAAATACCTTAAGATCTCTCCTTGCTTCCTCCTCATTTTTCTTCCTCTTATCCCATCATTCTGGCTATTCCAGTGGGAGTGTGCTCACTCATTTGCTCCCTAAGTACACAAAATTAGCTGCTTATCTGTTGATCTTCTTACATGATCCTTTAAAAATCCTTTCTCTGTATGTGTGTCCAAGGCCGCTTTTGCCTTCAGAGGAAGCCCAGACAAGCCAATCCTCAGCCTTTCCCTTACCCGCTCACAGGGGGCCTGGGCCTAATTAAATTGCTCTCAAAGACAAGAAGGGATGAATTTCCTTCTTTCCATCTCCCTTGTCACCCATTTAACTCAGCTGAGATCTGTTCATTCCTTTTTAGTTATGTTAAAATGGAAAGGGGGGAGCTTGGATCGAGGGGGACATGCAGGGAAGGGGGAGGAAAGTAGGGGAGGAGGAGGAGGTGGCGTGTGGATTGTGCTGCAGAGGTGCAGTGTCCCAGGCACAAACAAAGGAGCAAAACCTGAGTAAACGGGAGGGGAGCGGAAGAGAGCCAGCGCCAGAACTGTGGCTGGGTTTCTCTGGCTGAGGCCTCCTCTGGTTTTGTTTACTGTCTGTTTTTATACTCAAACCGAAGACAAATGTGACCTTAAGACAAGAAAATATCTACGTACATTTCTGCGTATTTATGCACTCTTTCAGAGCGATGCTTGCTCCTTCCCCACCCCTCCCAAGACCTTTCTCTGATGAATAAGGAGGTCTGGGAAATTAGGATGACCCTTGTCTGCTGGTGTGGCATCGCCCAGGAGGGGCATAGGTGGCCGTGTTGGCTCATGGGCAGTCGGTTGCCCCAGGAGGGCAATGGGGAGAGCTGGGGCCGTATGGCCGCTGCAGTGGAGGTTCCAGTGTCTGGGGAAGGACAGCCCTGGCGCTGGCAACGCCAGGGTCCCCACACGAGCTGGAGCTTGGCAAAGGCCTAGGGAGAGCCGAGCAATTAGCCTTTGAAGGTCATCCAAAGTTGTTGGGGCTTTTTCCTTTCTTTTTGTTTTTCTTTTCCCTTCCTCACCCCCCTTCTTCTCTCGTCTTAGTGCTGTTTCCTCCTCCTCCATCACCCAAACCCCAAACACATCTGAGGAAGCCGTTCAATTAAATCTCTCCTGGCTCCAGCTGGCTCCTGAGTGAAAGGTCAGCGGCGTCCGGGAGGGAGAGACGCGTGCGAGGAGGAGCCGGAGCCGGTGCTGCTACTGCAGCCGCCTCTGTCTTCCCCTCACATCCCTCCCTTCCTCCCTCCCGCCCCTCGCCTCCCCTCTTTAATGATACCCAATGGTCAATCACTCCCCAGCAGAGAGAGAGATGCCCTGAAGCATCATTGTGGTCGGGAGCGATCGATCAGGTTTTTAAAAAAAAGATGATAATGATAACCCGTGGACATAATGTCAGTGAGTTTGCGGTGCCTCTTGGAGGCCGCACGCACTCTGTCTGCCAGTGCCGAGGAGAGGCTTGGAGGGGCCCGAGAAAGCCTCTTCCCCCCACTGAGCCCACTTAGCCTTGCCTTAAAGACAGCTAATTAGACCGAGGGCTGCTATGTCTGCTTACACCGGTGGGGGAGAGCAGGAGCGAGAAGGGCCTCGCACCAATGGCAAGCAGGACTAGAGCAACCTTTGTTTTAAAGAGGCTTCAAGTTAACTGGAGGTAATCATACAGAGACATGGCTATAAATAATACATACCTGCGCTACGCGACCTGGATGCAGGCCCTCATAAGAATACTGTGGCATGCAATGGCGATCCACCGCCTGTTACCCCATGCGCTCTTCGGGGCCTTTATTTTAAGACAGATTAGTGCTTTGTATTGCCAGGCAGATAGAGGTAATCACCAGCCCACGCCTGAGACAGAAATCTGAAAATCACCGGAAGGTACTTATCAACATGCGATCTGAGCACCGGTGGATGTGTACAGACCTTTTAAAATTCTATTAGTATATGTCTGAGTAGATTGCAGTAAAAATACAAACAGGTTTCTAAAGAAAAACTGTCAGTCTCTCTTCCTAAATCTCCTACCCTGCAGCCTAAGCATGGACTTCTGTTTTTATGGATAAATGTGATTTGTCTTTTAACTGTTGAGATTACGTACTCACGGGAAGGACTGCAGACCCTGCTTGGAAAAGGAAATCTTCCCTTTATCCCAGTGTACACTTTATCAGAAAAATAATAATCAAACCTTGGGGCCCCCTGTTTCTTCCTTCCATTGAGGAGGTATAGGACAAATAACTCCATAGCAATAATTTCCCATTCCAACACACAGATTTTTTTGTTGTTGTTGTCACGTTATTTTCTGCATCATTTGATGAACAAAACTACATTTTCCTCTGCACCTATTAAACTATTTGATGATGCCTTTTATTTTGCACTATAATTGGGAAAGCAATCATGTGATAAAATGTAAGTTTGTTGTGAAATAAAATAAGCGATGTTGAAAACATCCAAATTATATTGTCCGAGAAAGTTTCTCAGATGTTCTGTTCATTTAGAGAAATGATAATATTACTACTTTTAAGTTTTTTGCACTTTGGGGAAGAAATCTTTGAGTATTAGAAGATGCTTGTAATGGACGTAACATTAATGACTCATGATTCTGCCATTACCTCTCTCTTGCAGTATGAAAAAGGTGGGTAGAGAGTGTTAAAATAGCCATGATCTGAAATAGGACGTTTGTCTCGTTCTTTTCTTGGGAAGCTGGTTTGTGTATGTGAAATTTGGATCTGTTTGTATGATTGAGCTAGTACAGAAAAGCTGCCAGGAGTATGTATTAACATGCACTAGAAGGACTCAAAACTTTGTGTAGGCTTTAAGAAAAACATTCAGAACAACATTTGATGCCATTTGGTATTCTGCACTGAAGAATCACAAGACGCCCACATGGATTTTCTTAATAAAACACTTTTCTTTTTAATTAAAAACAGAGGCATAATTTCAGAGAAGGAGCTGAAAATTGGTCTGACCACTTTGAAAGCCAGCAGACAATACACAACAACTTTGTCCTATATTCAGCCTCATTAGAGATGCTAGTTTCATCTAGAACAGTGATTGCAACAATTAATTGTATTTTACTGTTCCCAAGCTAGTCAATCAACCTGAAATCCTACAACTTTATAACCATGCAAGTTTAGAGTGTACATAGGAAGCGTGTATGGGACTCATTTATTCTTTAATGTGTTGAAATCAAGTACTGCACTCATCATGATAAGGCATCAATAGGCTAGACTTAATTTCTGGATAATATGTTATAACCTTATTTTTCTATAGGGACAAAAGCCTTTTGTATACCCAGGAATGAGTTAGCTGTGAATAATGATGTTGTACATAAGGTCAATGATGACATAGTTTTTAACCATCAGTGACAGTCTATCATGTGAAAGTCCATTCCAGGGAGACTCCTTGGAGTGAGAAGCCAAATAAAAAAGGGGAAAATTAAGTGTTTGGGAAAGTCTAGGTAACCCGTTAAAGAACAGGACTTTTCTAGTTAATGAGGTTTGTAGAACCGCAGGTGAGGTGCAGAGCATTCCTCCCTTCTCCTGTCCCCTCCCTCATTCCCCAGACCTCCTCCGTGAAGGGTTGCTAGATGATGCTAATTTTAGGGGCTGACCTGCTGGAGAGCAGCCCTGTGGAAAGGGACCTGGGAGTCCTGGTGGACAACAGGATGACCATGAGCCAGCAATGTACCCTTGTGGCCAAGAAGGCCAATGGCATCCTGGGGTGCATCAAGAAGAGTGTGGCCAGCAGGTCAAGGGAGGTCATCCTCCCCCTCTACTCTGCCCTGGTGAGGCCACATCTGGAGTACTGTGTCCATTTCTGGGCTCCCCAGTTGAAGAAGGACAGGGATCTGCTGGAGAGGGTCCAGCAAAGGGCTACATACATGATTAGGGGACCGAAGCATCTTTCTTATGAACAAAGGCTGAGGGACTTGGGTCTTTTTAGTCTAGAGAAAAGAAGACTGAGGGGGGATCTTATCAATACTTTTAAATACTTAAAGGCAGAGTGCCAGGTGGATGGGAACAGTCTTTTGTTCAGTGGTGCCCAGCGACAGGACAAGAGGTAACGGGCACAAGCTTGAACATAGGAAGTTCCATCTTAACATGAGGAGGAGCTTCTTTACTTTGAGGGTGGCAGAGCACTGGAACAGGCTGCCCGGAGAGGTGGTGGAGTCTCTGACTCTGGAGACATTCAAAACCCACCTGGACACCGTCCTGTGCAACCTGCTGTAGGTGACCCTGCTCTGGCAGGGGGGTTGGACTAGATGATCTCCAGAGGTCCCTTCCAACCCTGACCATTCTGTGATTCTGTGATGGTGAGCCAGGCAGAGGTTAAAAGGGTTAAAGTATTCCAGTCTTCCAGTTCAGTGTTGGGGGTTCAGGCCTAGTTTTTGCTCCTGAATCTCCTGCTAACTTCCTGTTTCTTGTATAATGGGGAGGGTAAATTTAACCTTCCTCAGATCCCTCTACTCTCCTCCAGCTCATTTTTGCTGTTAATGAACTTTGAAATCTACAGATGGTAAACTTTTAAGGCCTCATCCAAAGGCCACTGAACAACTTCCATTGGGCTCTGCTTCAACGTACTCTTATTAATATTTTATCGTCAAAACTATATGTAGAGATGTAAGTACATTTTTCTTCCATAGCCATAGTCTTCCAGATTAATCCCATTTGCTACAGCCAGACTACTAGACCAAGGAGCAAAGACACCACCCACGCAAGCAGCCATTGACTCCCCATTAAGCTTTTGAATACCAAACACTACCAGATACTACTGAATTATTTCATGGACTACTCATTTCCCTTTGGCAATACGAAGTAAGACGTTAGTTATTCTGATACCATCCCATTAGACACAAAATAGAGTGCTGTAACTAGAAGTATGAAATCTTCAGGTGTGTTTTTGTGTTAAAATAAACAACAAACATATGAAGCCATACGCTACAAATCAAATATTTGAGGATGAAAGGTGTTTCTTCCTGTTTTAAAGACTTTTGAAAGCTTCCTATCCAACACCACATATAGGATTTTGCACTGCTCTCTTAGTGAAACTCAGTTACTAGCTGCTCTTACAACAATAAATAAATTTAAACAGTGGTACCTCTCATTGTGGTTCCTTTGTAGATTTTTTTTTTTTTACTACTTTGTTTCTGCTTTACTGAGCTGAAAAGTGCATTTTGTAGACTAAAATATAAAGCACTTTTCTCTTTCCTGCTTTATTAATACCTCCTGTTTTATCCTATGTTATCTTTAGACCCTTCAGCACTGTCCAACACACAGTTTAGTTTCAGAGAAGTAAGAGGGTATGAAGTAATGCGTGAGGAAATTTTGATTCTGTTTGGCCACAAACCATCCCAGCAAAAATGAATTAACCTTACCACTGGTACAAAATATTCTGTGCATTGAATTTGCAAATTATTCACTCAAATATTGAACTGAGTATTCACTGTCTGAACAGATAACAGGTGTTCAACCCTAAAATATAGGGCTTTTTGTCATTAAAAGTCATTTTAATATTGCATTGCTTACACAGTATAACACAAGTGATGCAGACATGTGTCATACTTCATGCAAAAAGAGCTAAAAAAAGTGTAGTTGTAAGCGTCAGTTCATTGTGTTTTATATTTATCTCATCTGGGTGATTCTGTTTCAGATTTACTAAGATTTTAAACCAGAACCTCTCTGCTAAATGCCAGGTCTGTAAAAAACAAAACAAAGCAAACAACAACACGCTCCTAACCCCCTCCAAAACCCCCAACCACCTGAAAAAGAAAATCCTATTATATTGTTTCTTTCATTTACGTTATTGTCAGACTTCAAAATTATGTTTGTCACTGATCTCTCTAATCACATTTAGTCTTCTAAATTTAGCAAGTATTTTTGATTATAGTAATACATAAAGTACGTAGTGTAAGCTTTTGTGTGGTTTCAGTAGGATTGCATATGGAATTTTCTATATATTACAGACAAGGATGTCAGAATCTGAGCTAGTCTGACAAGTTTGATAATATTACTCCTGTTGTTAGACAGCAGTGATATTTTAGAAAAAAGAAGTCCCACCTCAAATCACACTGATTAAGCTAAGCGATGTATTCACATGTTTGTCTGTTTGCTTCTGTGATCACTTTCTATGAACCCACTTGTCCTAGCAAACTAAGTATTATTGGATTGGGTCATAACTTGAAAAGGTCCTTAAAAAAAAAAAAAAAAAAAAAAAAAGAAAAAAATAAAAAACCCAAAACAAAACCCAAACACATCCAGCACTGAGCTGCAGATACGCATGTCTAGAAATCAGCCAGGTGATGTAGCCCAAGGACTGTGAAGTGTGGCCATTGCATCCCTGTCAGCATCATCTTATTGCCCTGGTATGGACAAAGTGCCATGGGTCCTTAAGCTGTGGTGAGAGCCACTTGCAGCAGTAATCTTCAAACTGCAGGTATCCAGTTCATACTTCAGTCTGTCTGAAAAATATCAGGCTTCTACCTTTTTCTGAGAGTTAAAGGTATCGTAACCACTCTCTCTTGGTCTCTGCTGCCTAATTCAATGCTAAGTAAAGTATGTTTGTACGTTTACAGTTCCATATATAAATGATCATTGCATTAAGCATTTATAGCAAATTTTACTCTTTAAGGTTCCCAAACCACTTTAAGAATTTAAAACCAATGTAAATGATAAAAAGGGATAGATCTGGTTGAACTACTTATAATGAATAATTAATTTGACAAATCTATTTCTTTTTTCCTATTTGCAAATTATCCAAGTGCAGACTTGAATTCTTTTGTTCATCAGTTGAAGTTATTTGATTAATAGTTTAGGCAAAGAATTTCAGTCTACAGATTGCCTGCAAGCTGTTTCACATGGCAATTATGTCATACATTATCTATTTATAATTGATCATTTTACCTGCAAGACAATGACCTGCTGTAAATGAAGTGGTTTTATTTCTCCATTTTGTTTGACTAACTTTAAGAAGTGACTTTTGAATTAACATTCATAAAGAGAACTATAGTGTAGTTCAGACCTGAAGAACCTTAAAAAAGCCCATGAAAGCATCCTTAGCAGGACAATATAATGTAGTCCTTCTTGACAGCTCTCTTGACACAATACTAGGAAGAACCTGCAGGACATTTCAGGGGAATACGAGGACAGCTGACAATTTTCTGTTTTTCTAGATCAAAGATGAAGAATTTGAAGTCAAGCCTAGGTGAGATTTAAGTTGGCAGGATGTATGCTCATACTAATACCTTATCAGGCATCGTCTGACAGGCTGTTGATGGTTTCTTACCAGAGGGTTGGGAAACTCTGATTCTGTTGACCATCTCAGTAAAAGCCATACCAGCCAATTAAGAACTGCCTGAAGGGCCTTAAACTAAGTGTGGAGCTGAGTAATAATAAACGGAAATTGTGGCAAATATGTACTTGTGTGTCTGCACCTATGTGTGTGTGGATTATACCAGGATATCAGACATGCAACAGACATGCAAGTGATAACAGACATATTACACTGCAAAAGAATCACTAAACTAATGGTCAAGCATCTTGGTAATAAGTGGACAGAGGCAGTATTCATATATGAAAAGAAATGTCATACAGTGACTATTTCTGAAACTTGGTAAGATGTTATGGTGCTGGAATCTTACTGAAAGTGATTTAATTTTGTAATCCTCTTAATAATTTAGGAAGAGGAATTGGAAATGGACTATTGCATCAAATACAATGTCGCATGTTGAAGAGTCAAAAATAATCAAATAACAGGAACTCGGTACTTTTGAGTCAAAATATAAATATAGATAGGATATCCGTGTACATTATAGAGAAAAAACAACCTTGTAGTCAGTGGGATGGGCTACTCTTTCAACATCTTTCCTTCAGTGTGGGGAGAAAAAAAACTCTTCTATCACACTAGAGATTAAACTGGGGAATATGTGCTGAGATTTTGTTTTGCCAGCATCAGGATTCCCTAGAGCTTCTAAAAATAATGGCAGATAATCTTAGAGTGTAGAGATTCATCTTTCATAAAGAAGCTTAAAACTGAACATCATTCTGATGGCCAAAGAGATAAATATTGCCCACCAGTGACCATCAAACCAGGAAGAAGAGTTAAGGACAAGTGATCATAACCTGCTTATATTTATGAATATGATCTGTATATGACACCAAGTAGGCAGACTTAAATGTTTTAGAAGGCCAGTTTGTCCAAGCTTGAATCATTCCTGAGCAGGAACGTAAATTTTAATTAAGAAGTACTCTTGAATACCTGGAATTGTTCAAGGACATAAACTTGCACACAAAAAAGTATGGTAGTCAAAATGCCCTGATTAAAACACATGAAAGTAGTGTAAAAACATAAAATAGTGATGTATCAAGAATGGAAAAGAGAGGGTAAGTTATATACTGAGACTTAAAAGTAACTGATAAAAGAAATTAACAACTCGGTTAAACATCAATGGCCAATATGGTTAAAAACAACAAGAAGGCAATTTAAAAACATTTTAGCATCAAAAAGAATCTTAGGTCAGATATAGTTCCACTGAAGATGCAGATGGTAAAAATCATAAATAATGACGCAGAAAAGGCAGAAATGTTTAATAAATATTTCTGTTCTGCACTTGGAATGAAACAGGAGGATGTATCCATCCCATATGATGTTGTGCATGGAAATGAAAGTTTGCCATCTGTAACAAAGAAAGAGGTAAGGCAGCAGCTGCTAAAATTGAATATATTCATATCAACAGGCTTAGATTATTTTAGACCCAGGAGTCTCAAAGGAACTAGCTAAGAAGCTAAATTTGGTGATCTTATCAAAATGTAGAAAATGGAGGTATTAGTCCTGCCCTGTTGCCTTGTAGACACCTAACTTCCGTACTTTTGGAAACTAGTGGGAATACCTCTCCCCACCATGCAATGCAAAACAAGTATCACTGAACAAACATAAAGCCTTTTTCATCTCTACTTATAGCCTACAGTACTCCTTAGGCTGATACTAACATGGTGCTGTCAAAGGCCTTTACTGTATTTTAGGATTTCTCCAAATTACTTTCTTTACAAATATATATCATCTTTTTAAAAAACAAGCAAACAAACAAGGGCCCCAAACAATCTATAGCAACTTGCACTACACAGGATTAAAAAGTCACATCAAACAGATTAAAAACTGCCCTAGTGACAGATCTTAAAGTGGTGTTGTTCACGAAGAAACATCAGCAAGTTACAGCATTGCTGGTGGTACTGACCACGGATCAAGGTTTGAACCAATACTGTTCAATATTTTTGCCAACCATTTAGATAAGGGTTTGGCGAACACAAAATTGGATAACACGCACCAATGTGAAAGATGGGCTGCTTTTATAAGCTGATTTGAATTGCCCGGTTAGTAGTCGAGAATCAACAAAATATATTTAAACGCAGCCGAAAGCGAAGTAATACATTTAGGAGGAACACTTAGGCACACTGTCTCTGAAAACAGTGACTCAGAAAAGGACGTCAGTGGGGACTCAGAAATTGTTACCACAACATGAGCTCTCACTGCAATCCATCCTTAGGGAAGGGAAGATTATAACTGGGAACACGGAGCTAATCCTCATTTCTACACTTTATGCTGGAAAGACCATGTCCATCTTTTGGACCTGCCCTTTAGGAAGAATATGGAAATAAATACCAGGACAAAGCAGAAAGGAGGACCACTGCATTGTTCTAGATACTGGGAAATGAGCTTTAGGTTGTGATGGATCTTATGGGTCTGCGTATGTATTTATATGAACAGATATAGAAGAGACATGACAGATGAGGGTTTTTTTTCTTTTGCAGGTGTGTTCAACAAATTCTACCTTGCAAAAGATGTAGCTTTTTATAATTAAATACTATATGAGTTTGTTGAAGGAAGTAGTAGACTCACCATAGGCTGGCCTCTTTAAAATGAGATCCAATATCTCTCCAAAACAGGTATTATGGAAAAAATTCTATTACCTATGCACACCAATGGTCAGACTTGATTATGACAGTGAGGTTTTTCTAATCTGTTTTTATAAATTTCTAATTTATAAATCTGTGAAAAGAAAAAAACAATTGTGAAAATATTTGTGAAAATTATTTGTGGACTAAAAATGTAGCAAAACCGTTCATTTTTCTGTTGGGGAAGTCCTTAGAGGAATTCTTTGCAATGCTGTCAAAGGGTCCTGATTCTAACACTAAAATGCAGCAGTTCTGTGGTAGAATTCAGCAGCTGTGGACTCTGCAGCACCTGTGAAGTTGGAATTGGGAATGATAGATTCATCTTAAACCAAAGGCAAAAGAGAGATGACAGAACAGATATGGTTGACATACGGGTTAAGCATGGGATGATTTTAGTAAAATTGCAATGAGGGCTTGAAATAGTAATTGGAAAGGTTTTAGCTATGTTTAGTATATCTTTTTGAGATTATACAGTGCATTGAGAAATAAGTGACTGCTTAATTGTTTAAATTGAATACATTTTATGGTTGAAAGGCATAAGCTTGTTTGCTAGGATGGAAAGTACTTCATGTGGATGCTTCTGTTAGCAGAATGCTCATAAAAACTTATACAAATTACAGTATCTGAAGTTATTGGAAAGTAACAGCACCATCTACAAAATTTCTGAAACATGTATATGCAGCCAGTGTTCAGATATTACCAAGAGCAAACGTTCAAAACCTAAGACAGTGGATGGATTTCAGAAGTGTCTCAGTGAAGGCAGGTTTTCAACAGTGCTTGTGAACTAAAAAACACTAAGCCTACTTGAACATTAAATGAAAAAATTATGTTAGAGGGGAGCCAGACCTAGATTACAGTTTTGTGTTTAACAGCAGGTCACTTTTTCAGCACCATCAAAGAGTCATCCATCTTTAAGACAAGCTTTCATGGCCTCCATAGAGTCATAGAATGATTTTGGTTGGAAGAGACCTTTAAGATCAAGTCCAACCATTAAGCAAGCACTGCCAAGTTACCACTAATCCATATTCCTCAGCACTACATCTACACATCTTTTAAATACCTCCAGGGATGGTGACTCAACCAATTCTCCGGGCAGCCTGTTCCAATGCTTGACAACCCTTTCTGTGAAGAAATTTTTCCTAATATCCAATTTAAACCTCCCCTGGTGCAACTTGAGACCATTTCATCTTGTCCTATCACTTGTTACTTTGGAGAAGAGAGAACCACCACCTTGCTACAACCTCCTTTCAGGTAGTTGTAGAGAGTGATAAGGTCTCCCCTCAGCCTCCCCTTCTCCAGGCTAAACAACCCCAGTTCCCTCAACCGCTCCTCATAATTCTTGTTCTCCAGAACCCTCACCAGTTTTGTTGCCCTCCTCTGAACACGCTGCAGCACCTCAATGTCTTACCTGTAGTGAGGGGCCCAGAAATGAACACAGCACTCAAGGTGTGGCCGTACAGACATACAATCACTTCCCTGGTCCTGCTGACCACACTATTCCTGATACAGGCCAAGATGCTGTTGGTCGCCTTGGCCACCTGGGCACACTGCTGGCTCACATTCAGCGTGCTATCAACCACCACCTCCAGGTCCTTTTCCGCTGGGCAGCTTTCCAGCCACTCTTCCCCAAGCCTGTAGCAGTGCATGGGGCTGTTGTGACCCAAGCGCAGGACCCAGCACTTGGCCTTGTTGAATCTCATACCACTGGCCTCAGCCCATCGATGCAGCCTGTCCAGATCCCTCTGTAGAGCCTTCCTACCCTCGAACAGATCAACACTCCTGCCTAACTTGGTGTCATCTGCAAATTTACTGAGGGTACACTCGATCCTCTCATCCAGATTGTTGATAAAGATATTAAAGAGAACAGGCCCCAATACTGAGCCCTGGGGAACACCACTTGTGACCAGCCGCCAACTGGATTTAACTCCATTCACCACAACTCTTTGGGCCCAGCCATCTGGCTGGTTTTTCACCCAGTGAAGCATACACCCATCCAAGCTATGAGCAGCCAGTTTCTCCAGGAGAACGTTGTGGGAAATGGTGTCAAAAGGTTTACTAAAGTCTAGGTAGACAACAGCCACAGCCTTTCCCTTGTCCACTATGAAGGTCACCTTGATCACCTCGGTGTCCTGCATGTGCCACGTAATGGCACTCAAGATGATCTGCTCCATAACCTTCCCCGGCACTGAGGACAGACTGACAGGCCTGTAATTCCCCAGATCCTCCTTCCAGCCCTCCTTGTAGATGGGTGTCACATTTGCTAGCCTCTGGGACCTCCCAGATTAGCCAGGACTGCTGATCAGTGACGGAAAGTGGCTTGGTGAGCACTTCCGCCAGCTCCCTCAGTACTTTTGGGTGGATCCCATACGGGCCCATAGATTTGTGTGCATTTAAGTGGTGTAGCAGGTCGCTAACCATTTACTCTTGGGTTATGGGGGATTCATTCTGCTCCCCATCCATGTTGTCTAACTCAGGGGGCTGCATACCCAGAGAACAACTGGTCTTACTATTAAAGACTGAAGCAACGAAGACATTAAGTACCTCATCCTTTTCCTCATCCTTGGTCACTATGTTTCCCGTCGTATCCAGTAAAGGACGGAGATTCTCCTTAGTCCTTCTTTTGTTGTTAATGTATTTATAGAAACATTTTATTGTCTTTTATGGCAGTAGCCAAATTAAGTTCTAGTTTGGCTTTGGCCCTTCTAATTTTATCCCTGCATAGCCTCATTAAATCTATGTAGTCTTCCTGAGTGGCCTGCCCCTTCTTCCATGGGCCATAAACTTTCCTTTTCTTCCCGAGTTCCAGCCAAAGCTCTCGGTTTAGCCAGGTTAGTCTTCTCCCCTGACAGCTCATCTTATGGCACATGGGGTTGGCCAGCTCCTGCATCTTAAAGATTTCCATATTCTTCTGCAGCCAAACACAAGTTCAGCCAGGCCAGCAGCTGTAAGGAAAAGGGCAGCAATAAGCCTGAGTTCATAAATGTTCATCAGATTGAAAACAGTGTATCTGACTTGGTGTCATAATAATCACAGTTTCTAGTTGGCCTGAATCATAGACGAGACTTGTTCCCATCTTCTTCTAAAAGATTACACAGCTGCATCAGCAGCAGTAGAGCTTAGAGCATACAGTTAAAAATGTTGGGACTTGTACTCACTTCAAGTGACTTCAAAATATTTCTCTGAAATTGTTTACTTTGTGGCCATCAGAAAATCACATTATTTTCTTTTGCTTCAGACTATAGATGCCATTATAGTTATGTGAGGATCTCACAGACTTTTATCTCAGATCCACTGCAAGTGGGTATGGAAAGTTACCCCTCAAAAACATGTTTATAGTGTTGTTTTGCTCATTCTGGATGCTAGTTAGCCAGCAAAATGAAGTTAGACTCTTAAACAGTGCTTTTAACTCTTTTGGACAGAAAATTCCAGCTCTGGAAAGCTGGCTGCCTTTTTAAAAGAAATTTTTGGGGGAATTCTGAAGAGCACCTACTTTCTTGCTGAGCAAAATGGAGACAAGTTAAAAAGTCCAGCAAGCAGCTGAACATAATGAAGAGTGTGTAGGAGCCAGTGTATGACACTGGTTATGCAGCAGCAATTGATGTTCTAGAATAATATCTTGTCTGAGTCATAGCAGCATAATCATTGTCTAGGTGTGGAGATTTACAGGAACAATTTGGCTCTTCAAATGATTCACTGTGTGGCCCTCAGCAAACTACTTAATTTTGCCTTTCAATTTCCTTGGCTATGAAATGGAGATAATTATATTTCTTGAGTTTTATAAACACTTTGGGATCTATAGCTGGAAAGTACATAAAAGTGCTAGGCAAAAATACTGGATTTTTTTTCTCTACTTAAGACACAAGGTCAGCTCAAATTAAGACAAGGTCAGCTTTCCCTAATTTTCATTGTGTAGGTGGTCTACCTAAAGATGATATATTACAAAATCACTCTAGAACAAATTTATATTAAGACTAGCTTCTTTATTATCTTTATTCTTTTGTTTGTTAGCAATTTTTCCTTTTCTGTTTCTTTTTTTTGACTCATTTTTTAAAGGCTTTTATCAAGTCTCTCTACTTTTCAATAGAAGTAAATATACCAGTGCTGATGCCAGACATGTCTATCAGACTTGTAGTGGCTGCTGCTTTGCAAGGTGTGTTTGGAAGAGGAGCAAGCCAAGTGGAAATCACACCTTTGGCATTGGGAGCAGCCGCAAATTTGGCTATAATTTGGGTATATACAGGGACTAGATCTTCCACCATCATAAGGCAACCATTTCTGGAATAAAACATTAACAGCCAATAGTGATTTTGAATTTAATCCTTAAACAACACTTTGGGACAGAATATAAAGATGTTAAGAAATTCATAGAGGCACCTAAGTTAATTTTCTGAGTTATAATTTAGTTGAGACCTATCTATAATATAAATACCTATATTTATTCCAAAGCACTTCCATTATTCAAAACACCTACTATAATATATATACAACCATTGTAAGTTAAGAGTTGCCAATAGCTAAAGGTTCTCCTCTACCTCCCACCCCTTCTTGGCACTTCCCCCAGTCGCAGGCAGAGGCTCATGTATGATGCTCAACTAATAGCTTTGACACCAGAAACGTTGCTGCTGCACAGCGCTCTGACTCCCACCCACCCCTCTGTAGGTGTCACCTACATCTTTCCCAGCAAAAGGTCTAAAATCCAGTGCTAGTGAGAAAGATTATACGTTAATCAAAGTCTAATGCTTTTATATTCACAGCTCTCCTGTACCCTGTTGGGTGTATGCTACTATTTGCTAGAATGTCTGTATTTTATCTGAAGATCAATTTTTATCAAATAGAATATTTCTGGTTCTAGAAAACTAGTATTGGTGTCGTTGATTTGCTGTGGCTTCTCACACTATGTTAGACAGCTGCATTCAGAAAAAAATCTCCTCCTTCCCTAGAAAGGAGAAGAAAATTTAATATGTTTTGATTTAAAGTGATTTCGATGATACACATAATGTTTCCCTGGGTGATTTTGCAACTCATTCAGGTTTATACATAGAGGGTTCTAAAGCAAAGTTGTAACCGTCAGATTTACTGATACGCCATTTTTTCTTCTTTTTGTGGCATAACTGTCACAGGGTGACACAGACAGGTAAAAAGAAAAGAACTGCCTGGATAAATTAGGACTATCCCTTTTAAAAGCTGGAAGTAGTAAAAGGAAAGTGTCTGGAGACTACAGTTTGTTTTGGTCTGGGGAATCAATTTGTTTCCTATTACCTTCTGGTAATTTGTTCTGTTTCTTAAGTTGAGCCATGAGCTTGGGGTTAACAGGCAGAGATACAGGCTCTCTTCTAGGCTGGAAAGTTTCCTGTCACAACTGCAGAATATTGCTGTCTTATCCTAGTGCTTTCATACTGATGACAAAAGATACTAATTTGCATCAAAATTTTATCTTAGTTAAATCGAGACACCTCTGTGGATACAAATTTTGTTGCAAATCCAACGTATTTCTTGATCTACACCTTACTGATCTGCTTTCTTGTCCTTTTGCTACAAGACTAAATAGTACCAGTTCTGCATTTCCTAGCAGTCAATCCATGTTTCATCTTGAATCTGAAACACTGGAGAACGAGCATTCATTTCACCTGTTCAGGCCAGTGTTTATGGGGCCTAGCAGTTAATGACAACTGGGTCCTGAGCATTTAAGTCTTCATTGAACTGCAGGAGTTAGGTGCATAGCAAAAATTGTTCTTCCAATTTTAGGGCACTAAAAAACCCAAGAAACAGAAAGCTATCCTCCTGTTTATTACTAGATCGCTTGGCTTCCAGTATCATTTTACTTGCAAGTCTACAGAAAGGTAAAAATCCTAACTAATAATTCAGTCATCCCTCTGATTTAGTTTCCCCAGCAGCCCAACACACTGAACTAAACAAGGGTGCTGTGCTGCCAAGCTCTAGTTAAAATCCATATGTTCACCAAAATACCATCACTTATGTCATGCAGGTTCTGAATCATTAGGTATGATGTTTGTATTATTACTCACTAAACAGTTTCTTATACTGTTCAGGCCAATGCATATCAAAATTCATGAATTCTGATGGTTACAAAGAGCTTTTAATGATACCTTCAGAAGATGAAATATATATGTTTCCAAAAGGTATGCGAAAATATGGATATTAGGCATAATAGTTAGAGGTAGGAGGAGCACACAAGATCAACAAGCCAGACAAGTTCAGAAACCTTTAGTGATTGTGTAGCGATCTGTAATGAAAATTCAAGTACCTTCTCTTTAATGATCCATTTATCTCTTCGACATGATTTTCTATCATTCTAACTGGCATGGCTCCTGTTTTCTGAGTGTTTATTGCAAATTTGTTTTGTCAAACAAGCCTTTAATATCAGACAGATCAGGCTGCTTCCTCAAGATTTTCTCTAAACAAATTCTCTTTTCTAAGGAAAACACAGATGAATTATTTTATGTCTGAAGTAGTAATAGTGATATGATTCTTGCGGTGAAGGAGAAGAATTCTAAGTCTTTAAAATGTGGTGAACTGTTTCCATATCAGGAGGTTAACTGTATGGAGTCATCACTTTTAACCTATGCTATGTTTTATACAGATCAGGGTGGAATTCAATCAGGGAAGACAAGATATCTAAAAGGGTAGCGTTTTCTCCAATAAGAACTGCTAGTGCATATATCCTCTAGGTACGTAACGTGAGACTGGTTCTGCCACAGTACAGAGTACTCTGTAACATGGCAGCAATATACAGTTCTCTTGGTTATTGCCTCGTCACTAAAAGACTTGGCTATTTGGATTTTTGCTTTGGTTTTGCATGTGGGATGGAATCGCTATGCAATTGCAGCTCCCTTCTGAAACAGTGGGCTACCTTACTCTTTATTTAAAGAACCACAGTCAAATAGAAGAGTCCTTAGTTTCAGTAAGTATTAATAGCAAAAATAACACGTGTTACTGGGTCAATGGGGGGGGAAAAAAAGTTTAAAAAACCCATCCTGAAACTCGTTCCTTCATTAGAATCTTTTAAATCTAGTTATTTCAGTTATTTGGATCAAAATTTACATAAATTTACAGACGTGTTTCTGTATGTGACGTCTCATTACAAATCATCAAAAATTGCCCTACAGCTTGCAGTACTGATCTCACATACTTTAACTTGTGCACAAAGGGAACCTTGTGAGCAGGTAAGCTGGGGTGTAAATTCAGAGCATGCAGGCACTCCACAGTATCTTCCTGCGCACAGTGGGTTCCTCACTCCATTTTGAAAGTGGTGCATCACTGCAGAATGAGAGCTCTGTTGCAGAATAGCTAATAGCCTTGTAAATTCACACTCTGTAGTACAAAAACTTCCCTGAACCATTAGTAAGTCATTTTTATTGATTTCAGAATCCCATTAACCTTAAAGGTATTCCTCACACATGGTAGAATCACTCAGGAAAACAAGAGCAAACCCTAAATTTGAGGCTTTGGGCCCTAAAAAGCATTCCCTTAACTCTATCCCTCCTCCCAACCTTGCAGATTCTGAGTATTTCTATTCCTTTTACTGTTTCTTATGGTTTACTCTGTGGGTTACAGCCACATTTGCTACTAGTGCCTATCCAGGAGCTTGAAGTATCCAAGAGAGACCTGGGGAGCAGAGCAAAGAGCTGATGACAGTTAGCTGGAAAAGCAGCACCTCTAAGCTTTGTGATAGTGATATATGGTAGAGTATGGGAACATTGGTGGAGCAATAGCATTTCCCTGTCTTTCAGCCTCAGATCCATTGTCCACATTAAAAGTAAACGGGAATTCTGGGAGAAGTAACTAATATTGTATATTTTATATATTGTATATGCTTTTAGTAAGGCTTTGGTTCTTCAAACTGGAATTATGAGCATCCCATATTTTATAGGATATCTGATCACTCGAACTGCGATTGAAGTCTAGATTAACAAAGTCCTCTCCAGAGTGATTTAGATGAACTTGGGGAGTCAGTATTGGGAAAAGTTATTTTCTACATTATAGTCAATCCGGACTTGTGTAAGATTTCAGCTTCCTAAGGATGTAAATTGGATGTAAACACAAATCGCCTCTACTTCAGGCTTTCAAAAAAACCCCAAACCACAGTCAGTGGAGTCTTAAAACAGGACTGATGCTGACTGTAAGAGTCATTTTGACAGGTTTTAGTTACACTGCTGTTGACTTTGATAAAGGTACACCTGAATAAAGACTACGGCATTACTTGGGGAGAAAGTAATTTCAAATTACCTCAGATCATAACTTTAACAATAAAAGAACAATAGTAATGATGACAAAAATTTCTTTTGTGATTGTGTATTCATCTCCATAATGAGAATATAACTTTATTTCCTTTAAACCAATAATACCCTTTCTTCAATTATTTGCAAATTCCCAACATTATGTTTTTATGTACTATGCTATAATCCTTATACATTAGCTTCTTTTTCTTTCTCTCTCTCTCAAACAAATTGAATTACAAAAAATAGTGAGGACAAACATATATAGAGTTACCTATACCTTTTCCCAGCAAGACGACAAATAGAATTTTATCACATTTCTTTGTTCAGGGAATAGGCAATACCCTTGTAAATTGGAAACCTAATATTGCAGATGAATTAACTGTTTTGGGTTTTTTTTAAGATTATTCTTAACAAATTCTGTGGTTCATATATCCATAGTGGCGTATAAGGGGGGCATAAATCACAGTCCAGCACTGGACCCGGCTCTGTGAGTAGACACACTGAAGTCACTTGTCATTATTTCTGTATGCAGATATTTTTCACTGCATTGAATCTCTCCCTTATTGTCTCTGAAGAAGCTTATGAATTGTTTTTACAATTAATAGACTGAAGTCAAAAAACACAGAAAAAATATACGATGATGATCACTGTTTTAGCACAAGTTCAAATGACCTAATTTATTAGTTTGATATGATGTCTATCTTATAACTCAATACAGATTAATCCAAAAGGTATTATTAAAACAGAAAACAGCTGCAATGTTTGATTAAGGTAAATCAGACTCAGCAAGTGTGTCTTATAACAAGAGACCTTTTAGGTATTGCACTATGCATTTTTTGTAGCCCTCTCATCTTTTTATATCACCTCAGTGCCCATGTAAAACAGATCCCCCAAACACTTGCTTAACTTTTAAGCATTTAGACTCATGCTTTAAGTTAACTGCATGTTTATGTCTCTGGATGACTTGCCTGTTTCTAATGCAGGACTTAACAGTCCTTGTATTGCTGACATTTTGCTAGCTAGTCTGTAGACTGAATTTCAAGATTTTTTTTAATTGGGCAAAATAGAGCATTATTTTATTGTTTGCAGTTTATCGGAGGTACGTTAAGCTCAACTGAGGCTTCAAGGGATCAAAAAATCAAGCAAAGACAGAAGGAAAAAGTGAATCAGCTGGGTTATATTAGTAAATAATTTAGAGTGCTTAAAATAACAATGTTCGCACATTTTTAATTTAAAGCCTGCTAAATCCTTTTAAAATTCATTTGTATTTGCAATTACTTAAACTGTGAGCTGTGCACTGGAGGGAGTGAAACTATAGATTTTAAGTACGCAGCTGGAGGTAATATATAAATTCAATTGATCAGTCTGGCAGAGAATTGATGCCACAATTTGTACCCAGTGGCACTTTCTCTTTCTTACCTGACTGGCTTAGAACATTATCAGAAAGTCAATATGATACGCCAATATAGTGATATACTTGCAGTCATAAGTCCCATGTTTAGATTAAACCCTAGGTGCTCACGATGTGGATTGTAATGGACAGACAGCCTGACTCCATCCCACTACGAGCTGTTCTGAAAGCACTCGACTCGACTTAACTCCAAGGTTTCATGTGGTTATCAATGGCCCCAGCAGCCAGCCAAACCAGTAACAGAGGATGTCTGTCTCTGCAAGGCAATGCAGCGGGCAGGGAATAGTGCGTATGCAACGCTCCAGTCTGGCTGCAGTCCCCTCTCTATCAGCTGCCTGTCTCTAACAGGCTCTGCACTCATTGCGATCGGGTTTCCTTTATAACTCTTTAGTCTCGTGTTTTGGTTCTCTCTCTTCCTTGTAATTTATTAATGATTTCACCTCCTCTGCATTATCTTTTTAAGTCCTGCCATTCTATAACAGGCATCCTTATGAAGCCTGATGGGGAAGGGCTTCCAAAGTCTGCCTTTTGAGAACGTGCTTTTCTGTATGTACAGTAAATATAGGTTTGTATTTGTGGCTGCGTTGAGAACTGGATCAGGCCGCTAGCTGCTAATTTCATACAAAACACTTATTTGAGTAAAACCCCATTATGTCTGGCGTGACATATAAAACTAGAAGGTCATCCACAAATCTGCCCTGCATATATTTTCCTCCCAGGGATTTCAGTTGTATATAGTACGTACGGTAACATCTGACACATCACCACATGTGTTAATTTTTTCCTGCAGCAATGACCCTTACCTCTCCACCTACATAACATGTGGTGCTTAGAATCAGAGAAATAGTGAGGAGAGCTGTTGGGTCAACAGTTGTTTAACCCTCTCTGTGATAATGCAGAGTTATTCTAGCCAGTACACCACAAGTACTTTGTTTTGTGCAGCTTTAAGTGACACAGCTGATGAGCTCTTCCACTACTTTCCCCTCCTGACACTCTACTAGACTTCATTGTTAGGAATCGTTTCCTGGTCCTTGGACTAAATAAATTCTCCTGTGCTCTGGTTTATACCTAATATATTCCTGATCATCTACGCTCTCCAAAACCAGCTCCCACATTTAGTCTTCTTTTTGAATACTTCTCTCTATTCCCTATGTATTTTATTGTAGAGTAATCTTTAATAATGGACTGCTTTCAGAGGCATAGGACTACTGTTTGTTCCCTTGATGCAGGATTGGTGACAAGGGCTAGGAGATTACTCTCAAGTTACAATTAGCATATAGGTGTGAAATGTTTTATACGTTGTCTCACCAGTGAAAGGGAATTATGTCTGTTTTCTTAGATGAAGAGAGACAATTCTGAAACCCCACAGTACATCTATGTCTTGCAGTATGTAGTATTATATTTTCTATTATTTCCACTAGGCTGATTCCGTGTAACATCTGGAACATGAAAGCCTCATAGTTATTTGGTGACCTGTTAAAGTCAATTGTAGGCAAGTCCACATCGGTAAAGCTCTCCTGCAAACACTCATACATGCACTTGCCTTTATGTTTGGGAGTAGTTATATTGTTTTCACGGATAAAGGAAAGCTGACATGTAAGTGTCAAAAGGACAGGGTTTTAGACCACAGCTATAGGGCTAGGCAGTCAAATGTTTGTGTAGCACAGAAAATGCACGTAAATTCCCTGTGCCCTGCATATGTCCATGTCAATGACTTAAGCCGGGTGTGGGACCTCTAACTGTCAGGAACAAGATGAGCTGTACTTGTTCTGATGCTGTTTCATACTGATCTATTCAATCATCAGTGACAATCCTCTAACTGTAGATATGATTCTACTCATGAAAACAAACCCTTTTTGTTAGACTGAGATCCGGGCAGAACCAGACTCTTAATCCATTTGGCTTTTCTATTTTTGTACATTGATTGCTTATCAGAAAATAAATAAATGTGAAGGTAAAGGACTTGTGCACATCAGGGCAAAAAGCAATAGCCATTAAGCCTGTAACTTACAGTATATGCCCTTTTAGCAATAAGGACACCGCTTGAAATTGTCAGTGTGACAGATTTACTCTTAATAGCTTAAGCAAATTTCACAGTTTACCCAGGTCATTTTGAAGTAAGAAACATTAATGTGTTTGGAATAAAAATTAAAGATTATAAACTTCACGGACATCTGCAGAGAGTCAGCCCTATGTTTCATGTGTTTATTTAAAATATTAGCATGTGCTTGTTGGGATAGAATATGTTTCCTCTATGTGTATAGTATAAATAACCTAAAGGCATTTAAATACATGTTGACATTTAAGCATATGTTTAAATCACTTTTAATGTATTGATTCATTCCTGTTCTACCACCACACACCCAAGACTAGAGAGCATAGAACTTTCCCTGTATAACTCCTTGTACAATGTGCAGTGCGTTATGTAGGCTCTTGTTAAATCAAGGTATAGAGGAAACCAAGGAAGAAAGGGGAGAAAAGGAAGTATAAAAAAGGACAGAGGTGTGTGTACCTGCACCGTACAGTGAAGAGGTGGACATCTTCCCACATGAAATTGGGCTACTCTTGCTTCTGCTGCTTTCATTTCCTTGTGGGGTTGGAAGGGCAGCCACCATTTTTGGAGGTTCCGGAAGCAGCAGGATAGTTTACCAAAAGCACATCACTAGATTAAGTACAAGTTTTGCTTTGGCCATGCATTTTTTATTTCAAGCGATTGTTGTAGTGGTCTTGGAGTTTTGCTGTAACTGCTTTGGCTCGAAAGTGATCACTCTTTAAGGAGTACAATAATGTTATGCAAACTTGCTTAGTGCAAATCAACACCAGTTGCTGCTAAAAGCAGGGTGCCAATAGCTTAGTTTGCTACTGATGTCATTGTTGCCGCTACAACGATAGCAGTGGGACATTTTAGAGATACAAAGGTGACATAAACAAAGATTTAGGTCTATTCTACTGGACGCCGAGCCTCTGAACCTACCCTGGAAAATAATTCTGCATGTGCTTAAATGGAGAGGATGGCTCACCTACTCGTAGCTAACTTTTGAGGCATTGCTCAGGCATTTATGGTTAAGCACACACCTAATCGCTCTGCAGGACTGGGCCAGAACACTTAGCATTCTGTAGGATTGAGCCCTGAGTGTCTAATTACCATAAAAAATATACAGTGGGGAATGATTATGCACTGGTAGGGGGGATGGTAGAGTAACCCTAATAAATCTTTTTGATCTTTAATTTCTCTACTAAAGTATAAATCAGCTCTGTATTTTTCTAAAGCCTGGGTTGGTAACAGATATTAATGTAGCTGAGGCTAAAATTAAGATGGTGTGTCTGAATATTATTGGAAGGAGTTGACTGTATCACTGAAGGTGGGGTTTTGTAGGTAGACAAAGACAGTATGTTGAAACAGTGCAGCCTTTACTGTGCAACAGGATGCATACCACAGCATGCACTTCCAGTGAAGGGACAATCTTCCTCTAGCCCCCCTGTAAATCTATCCAAAAAAGTATGTTGATGAAAACTAGAAGATACCTTTTTTGTGGAGGAGGATGACTCTGAATGTTTATCTGCCAAGACATGGACAGAGATTACTCTGGATGCCCATCTCAATTTCATTTTTAATAGTCCTTGATGGCTGTAGATACAGGTTTCCAGTTAGCACAAATTTGTCTCACACTGTACTTTTTATGTGGGTTAGACTTAAGAAATGAATGTAGGCGACCTTAATTCTCTTAACATTTTTGTGCGTATGGGAATATATTTATATGGGAATATATTTATATGCACACATACTTACAGACATATAAGTAAAATATAGCAAAGATGCATTAATTTTGCATTGATTCAAAATATTTACAGTTTCAGTTAAGATGATCGTGCTAAAGTGACAGAAAATAGTATTAACATTGCACTGTAAGTAATGACATGTGCTGTAGATCCTCACAGAAAAAAACAATTGCCTGTGGCATCCACACAGTATTTAAATTGGTAATCTCAAAAGAGAGGATGCTTAGATTTTCAAGCTTGTTTTGGGAAACTCTTATCTTAGCTGAGAGTTGTAAGTTTAGGGGGAGTTGATAATTTGGTGTCTGTTTTGGTTTTTAATCTTGAGAGCTAAAAGACTGATATCAGAACTTCTTGGATAGGAGCGGGTTTCACTGTCTTTTTTACATATTACTATTTAGCTACAAGATTGAAATCTCAGAATAATCTCACGCTTGGGAGAGTCTCAAAAGATGCAGATACATTTCAACTGCATAGACCCAATTTGTCATTTTATATTCCTTTTATGATCTTTGCTTTTTTTCATTTGCTTCTAATTTTTTATATGATATGATGATTAAGCATCTCTTGCCACACCCGTGAAAGCTGCCCTTCAACAGATAGGTAAGATGATGTCTCATCATGGCTTGTTCTCTACAAGTCTAAAAGGATGAAAGGAACTGCATACGCCTTTGAGCCTTCTCTGGGTAAGTTCATAACCAGTGGGTTTCTACCGCTCTCCTTGGCCCTGAGTTAGAGGAACAGTTCAGCACACTGTAAATTCAGAGGTTTATGGTCCTTACAGTCTAGAGGAGGGATAGAGAATGATGTCTCTTTCTAAAATCTGAGCACAGGGTATGCAGAGAAAATAAATGAGTAAAATACTTGCAGTTGTCTGAGAATGTGTGCAGGGGTTTGTTGAATATTGCACATGAGCGTGACATTGTGGTTTGTTTTGTTGGTTCTTTTTTCTTATTGGACTCCTCTCTGTTCTGGTAACATCAAGTCCTGAAATAATTCAGTGCTGGGAGAACAGTTATAAAGATCTCATAGCATTTGTTAACAATGTCTTTTGTATAGAGTAGAGACCTTTTAATATTTTCCCACTTAGGCAGTTCTTGCTCAGTCAAGGAGTCTCATTGATTATTCACTTGGGTAACAGCTGAAAGATAACTGAGTATCCAGTCCTGTGATGTACTGAGAAACTCCTCAAAGGAATTCAGGTGCTTAGGGTAACTCAGATCACTCTGTGCCACATGGGTTCAGTTCTCTAATTGCTAAAGTCACCCACCTAAAGAAGGTAACACATACAGAAGGCAGAGTTAGAGGTGATGGAAAAAACACCAGGCCTACCATACTTAGTGTTATTTACAAGCATGTTTGACATTTCTTAGTTTCTTAAATTATATTTAGGTTATTAATAAGGATAAAAATCTCAGATTCTTTTTTCTTTGCGTTAAGGATGCCAGAATAATTACTAAAAGGAACACACCAGGTCAAGTGTTAACAATATGTGCTTTAAATAAAATAATAAAAAAAGAGGGAGCAGGGAAGAAAAGCACCACACACAAGAACCAACCATCTGTTCCAAAAAGATCTTACAGCAGCATCAGTCTTGGTAAGGATTTAAGAGATACTGTACATTTTCTGTGTTAAGATTTATTGTAAGAATTAACAGATTTACCTCAATTAAATGATCCAGAGTAACTTGTAATGAAATTGAATTTACAATGAAATGATCGTAACAAGAAAGTGCAAAATGAACAGATCTTCTCTTGAGACGGGTTTTGTGTGAAAATAACATTACTTAAGACAAACAGCAGTTTTCAAAAGCAGTATCTTCAAAATGTGATGTTAAGTGACTCGATTCCTTTGGTGTAGAGTCTATGAAATCTTAAGAGAACTTGGATTTTCCTCCCATTGCTGAATGAACAAAGTGCAATGAGTGTCAGTGCATAAGTCATTAAAGGCCAAAAAAAAGTCAGAACTAATTTTTTGATTGGAGAAATCCTCTGCAATTCTATTGTCCATAGCTGGGCTTACAAGGTTACAGCTAGTCTTGCAAGGCTAAAGCTAGTTCTTTTACTCAAGGCTTAACTTTTTTTGTCTGTTAACTGTAAAATAAAACAACTCTAGGCTAGGCTGTCAGTGACAGAGAACTTAGATTTCCTGTAGGAACTACAGTATTAGCTGGTTGATTCAGGTCTTGAGGAAGAAAGTAAGTAGTGAACGTTATTTTTGCTGGTGAGCCTCATGGTGTACATATGACATTTTTTCAAAGTACAGTCTATAATACAGTCATTGCATTTCAAGTTACATCTTAGAAGTGAATCAGGTAACATTATGTAACAAAGTCCTGGGAAACAATGCATTAATTCATATAATCTTTGTGCTCAGGGAAGGGCCACAGGTTCAGAGGCCTGGAGACCATAAATCTGGCGCTCAGTCAGCCTGATCTAGTGTTATGGTCGGTGTCGTAGGGTGTTATTGTGGCCTCATGCTCCCACTCATACAGCATTTGGCTTGTAGATTTTTGCTATGTGCACTTCTACTAAATAGTCACACCACATCCGTCCCTCAACCTGCATACTCCCTGTTCCTCTGTTCTTTGTGAGGGTCTTCTGCTGAACTGTCTTGTGTTTTTAGTGCTTGGTGGGAGTTTATGGGACTGGATATTAATTAGTCCTCCCAGCATGCATATTATTACAGCAATGAAAACATCACCAATGGCATGAGTGTTTTATCTTAGTCATCATATCTGGTAGGTTTTGGTATGGAGTTGGGGTTAATTCCTGACTGGGCATCTACAGATTTGGGAGGAATTCAGATCAGCAACTGTACAAGCAGCTCAGGTTTATTTGTAGTTAGAAGTATGATTTGGCTTGACTATCCTGTCTGGATTGATCCTAAAATGTGCTGATCTTTTTCTCCTTTAATGGATCTGGAAAAAAAAAAAATCAGTGTGGATCTTTGTGAGAGACACTGTGTTGCCACTTTTATTCAGCACAATGCACTGAACGTGTTGTGTGTAGTTCTCCATATTTAATGGCTCTTTTATCAAACAGAGTTGCTTTAAGCAAAGGAATAAAATGAACTGTGTGCAAGTTGTTTCCTTGGCTTCCAATATCCCCTCTCAATCCAAATATGCTGTTCCCCTATTGCCTGCAAATCAAACTGCACATGTAAAAAGGGAATGAAAAGGTTTATCTGCTTCCATTAGCAAATACTATATCTAACAAAGAGATTCATGTAATGAATAAATAAACACACTGGAAGCACACAGATGTTTTGCCTAAGTAATTTTTTTTTTAAATAATTTCTGAAAAACACAGTTGAGTCTCACTAATTGGCACAGAGACCTCAGCAGAGAGAGGAACGTGGCAATTAAGCAATCAGTCCGGTGATCAGAGGTGCCATGGAATATCTATGCACCTTTTGTGCTGGTAGACAGTATGTGCCAAATCCACAGCTTATGTAAATTGACATAGATTTGTTGAACCCTGATGTTCTGGCCCTTGATTTGGGCATTTGTGTACTGGAAACATGTTAGCTTCCTCTACCAATGTAAAATCTTTCTAAGCAGAAGTAAAGAATAACAGAAATGAACGAGGATTTGCATGCTAGGTCACTTATACCTGCTTTAGTGCCTTTGCAGACACTAAAGTAGCTTTCTGGATACTGTCTAAAACCTAGGCATAGAAGGAAGATGGTCTGGGTATAATACCTAGCTCTGCCATTGACCTTGGAGAAGTTTCTCTCTTGATGGCAGGTATTACTACATTCCAACCTGTAAAAGTAGAATTATGGTATCACACCATTGTGCCGACGTTGTCCATGTCCATAAAAAAACAGGTCAGTGCACTGAGACAAAAGATGTTAGAGAAGCTAAATAGTCAATACTTTTTTAATTAGGAATTAGACCTTGCCATTTATGGCTTTCGGATTCATTTACGTGTGTGGTCATAATCTTTCATCTGGCTACTGTGATTCCTGTAAGAGGTTAATTCGTAAGAGTTAATTCTAGAAGTTGCTATGAAAATGTATCCTCAGGGAGGGATTGGCCAATTAGAACTTGCTCTTATGGTACAATATTTGCAAATTCATAACCTTTGCTAAGACTTTAATGTGGCTTGAGGAAAAAAAATGAGTGTGGTTGGTTCTCAGGGAAGATCCTAAGGTACATAAATATGAACTGAATTTAAAACATTACTTGAACTTAGGTTCTCAAATCCATATTCAGGCACTTAAGGAAGGGGGAAGATTTTCAGAAGTGCTGAGAATTGACATTTGAGTCCAGTCTGAGCTGGTGGGTAACTCACCACTTCTGTAACCCAGCCTACTTATTTAAACTCTAATTTTCAAGCATTTCCAGACCATGGCAAATCATGATTTTAAAGACTTACTTTTCCTCCCATTTCTTAATGAGTGTTACTACAACCAAAACAGTTTAATTCCCAACTATCTACATCTGTTACGTCTGAAGGTACCTATGAACCTTTGTCTGGATTTGTCTGGATTTGTCTGGACTACATATCAATTACATTTAAGGGTATTTGCAAGAAGATGAAATTATTTTTTTCTCAGGTAAGAGCTTTCCTGTAATACATGAAGCTGGTGACTTTGGTCGTCAGCACTGGGCAATCAGCATGAGTGAAACATGAAAATATGCATCCTAAACCTCACTGATTTTAAATAAGAGATAACTAGGTTAATTGCCATTGTTTGAAGATGCTACCTTGAATGCTTTGTGACCTCTTCGTGTTCTGAGAATGTTGTATGTTTGGACGGTGTTCTCATTGTGTAGAAAGACATCATCTTCTATGCAATGTGGCTCTGTGTATTTTAAAAACAATGTTAAACTACTTTGTGTCTTTTATTTTTTCTTTTTACTATTTTTTTTGTTCCTTCTTAGTTTTCTTGGACTTATCCCATTGCTCTCCTCCCTCTGCCCCAAATGGCGGTGGCTTCTAATTTAAAGCTGACCTTTGCAGGTGTCTGTGGCTGTTAAGAGTGCTTTACCCTTTGTTGAAGTGGTTTTTAACTTTACTTTATATTTTAAAAAAAGATCAGTTGGGAGATTCTAATGTTCCCAATTCAGCTTTTTTACTAACAGTGTAAGTTAAAAGTCAGCATGGCTGAGAATAAGGGATAGAGTGGGAGAACACGAGCAAAGGAAAGTGCATATTGATGCATCAGACTAGTGCATAGGAGCCATTAACATTGAGGTTGTCTCATTGTTTCTGTTATGAGTGGACTTCTCTAGGCAAGGATGGAATATATTTATTGCCCAATCATATCCAAAAAATCTCTTGAAGATGTTGCAAGAGAGCACTGAATTGTATTAAATTTAGAAACCTTTCTGTTGTCTTCAATTTTCATCTTCAGATATATGTTGAAATGGTTATAATTTTTATTGAAAAAATATTTATCTACGAGGCTCTCTTGCATCTCTGATAATATCTACTATTCTCTTATCTTTACCAATCAAATCCACAACCAACCCATATAAATTTTTTTATAAAAATCTAAATTCACTTGAAAAAATTGGGGGAGGGACATGGGAGCAGTGGTGGGTTTGAGGAGGAGAAGAGCCTGGGATTTTCTATTTAACTGAAAAATCAGTTTTGATGTAAAGTAGCACTTTATATATTTCTTCAGAGCAAATTTTTTAAATAAGTCTTACTCTGAAAGTTTAGGCTTGTCAAAACCCATGTCTCCCATTCCCTACATGTGTATTTGTTTTGAGATTAATTAGGAAGTAGATGTGCATCTGGTGGTTTCACACATACAAACTATTTTCTTCAGATAAAAGTCTTCTGAAGGACACAAGACCTGTAAAATCTCATGGGGTCTCATACTGACTTGGATTTTATGACAACACTGTGTTGAATTTTCACAAAGGTTTTAATCCCACTACCTAACATCAAAAGGAGCCTGATTCATAAAACATTGCTTCTATCACTTTTTTTCTAGAATCCCGCTATAGATCTTTTGGAAATGGAGGTAGATATTGTGTGTTGAATTGATTCGTAGCAAAAAAAAAGAAATCCAGCCCTGAAGTGTTAGTCAGTACTGGCCTGAGGGAAACATCTTGGCAATTGGACAAATTTAATTTTTCAAAAATCAAAAAAGAAAGGTAAGGGACAAAAAAGAGCCCATAAAATACATGAAACAGACAAATTTCTGTAGCCGAAACAATAATATATCAACACCGTCAAAAAATCATAATTGTCTCAACACTGTAACATTATTTATTTAATATTGAGAAGCTATTATTGCACTCTAGTTAAAAAAAAACACTCTTACCTTAAAAATGCATGAAAATAATATTAAAAATTAACACTAAAACTATATAATGTGGCAGTAGGAGGCTCAGCAAATTGATAATGGAATATGGAGACTTTCAAACCAGGTCAGAAACTACTGCATGATATCTTTTTGATGACATATGAGAAATGAGGAAAAAAATGAACCCATTTGCAGAACTTTGCCGTCAAAACAAGGCATGAAATACTGAAGGATGCCTATGGTACTGAGACCAAGAATGAAGTAAGGGGCTTTACAGAGAGAGCTTGGCTTGCTTCTTCTGGAATAAGCATTAACTAAAGCATGCTGATGGAGCAGCATAGTGAGCATTCATGGCTCAAGTAAGTGTGATATAGATGGAAGTGTAAAAATCCAAACCAGGCAACTTTCCACTGTTACTAATTGCTCATTTAAGTTATGCTTTAACTGTTCACGTTCACATTGTAGTCAGGCCTAAATGCAGTCAGCAAGTTGGTCTCATTGTGCTAGACATGTTATGAAGTAAAGCCCTGTCATAAAATCCATATGCTTGTTTCAGCTCTGTATTGAAAGTGTAAATCAAGCTTTGTGTCAGCTTTATCCATGGTGAGTTTTCCTCTGTGGCACTGAGTCACTGACCACAGTAGAAGTTCCAGGTCCTCAGGGAAATGGGTTGGGTTTCCTGTTGCTATAAGCGTTCCAAATGGACTCTGCTCAAATAAATGGGCGTTTGGCTATTTTCTTCTCCTTTGCTGGAAGTAATACCATCATGAGAAAACATTCATTGAATATTTTTATGTGCAAGGTGGGAATGGTATCTCTTTAGATCAACCTAAAAAATCGCTCTGTCTTGCAAATTAGGACTGTGTTTTTGAGAACCTACCAAAACAGGGAATGAAAGAGTGAAAATAGTTGTTCATAAAAGTGACGTAATCATCAACGTACATGTCACGTGTAGTTTGCAGAATAGTTGGAATGAGGCTAATGGAGTTTCTGGAAAAAGCAAAGTACCACTTCTATGACAGAATGATGACAAAGTTGCAGTGAGAGTTGGAAAGTAAGCAGAAACTATGCAAACCTCTATGTGATGCATCACTTTATTGCACAATTAACTACATCATTTAATATATAAGCCTGCCTGCTATTGTCCCTGCACCCATGGATCCATCTTTTATGGGGTATTCTTTATTCTTCCAGGTAGCATTTCAAACTAGTGTCCAGGAAATATCTTCAGTCCGTCACATCTTTCAAATTTCCTTGAAGAACTTTCTTGGCCAGGCACAGTCTCTTCTTGAGTACTGAAATTTACAACCTTTTCATGTTTCTCCTCTGCTCTGCATCTCCCTGGGTTCAGTTTTGACGAAAAATTTGTCTTCTGGAACTGAGACTTTTCTCTCACGTAATTTTGAACTTATTTTTACATTCCTGGACTGAGAATTCACATGAAATGATGCTAAGGTTTCACAGGATATAAAGATGCTCTTGCACTAAAGTGATATCTCATTTCAGAAATATTTAAGTTTGGTTTTGGCAAAATGGTTCTTAACGTCATGAATAAACAGAGCAAGGAAGAGTACGCTTGTACTGATACATGCAGAAGTAAAAAGAGGACACCCCACCCCTCACCCCCAGTTTTTATCTAAGATATCTTTAAAGACAAAACAAACCACAGTTGGTAGGGGAAGGATAACAAAATCCAGTAATTTCTTCCTGTTCCTTTTGTAGGGGATGCTGCCCTGCCCTTAACACTCTGATCCCAGCTACTTATGGCTAGAATTATCCAGTAGGCTTTCCATTATCAATATGATTTCAGCAGTACATCCAGTTTTTGGGTTCAGGTTTCAAATGCCTCTGCTTTAGAGGAACTTGTAGAAAGGTTTTTTGCTTCAGAATGTCTTCGTTTAGGTACCTTATAGTAGGTATTCTTCTTAAAATATTAATAATTATGGTTCAGAGAAAGTGCATTATTACTTTAAGTTACAACTGTAAGGAAAATGACAGTGGTGGTTAAATGAAGCCTGACAGTCTGCATAGCAGGCACCAACCATCTGTGCTATGGCAGCACTGTTTGTATTTTAATGTTTAAACATACAGCAAAGATAATTAAGAATAACTATAATTAAAAACGATTACAACAAATTACTTTTCCCTCAACAGTAATGTGTGCCTGTAACTTATAAGTTACTTGATGAAGTAACCCTTTGGTATGGCAGATAGGATAACTTTGCAATTCTCACCCTGTTTCTGACAGTTCATAGATTTTTCAGGGGCTTTTTTGTTCCCCAAATGATGAAAGCATTTTATGTACTGGGCTTCGTACACCTATTTGATGCACAGTAATTATCACTGAAATTTCACCCTTCATATCTTCACTCCTTTTATTTTTTTTCTTTTCCCTGAGACAAGATTAAAACTAGCATATTTCTCAGGCTATGGAAACAAAATGACAAGAAAAGAACACAAACTCACACGTTTATTTTCATTTTCAAAGAAAAATGTTAATATTTGCTCTTGACAAAAGCAAAACAAAATTTTAAACAGGAAAAAAAACTTTTAGGATAAATTAATGCAATTTCTGTTATGACTTCTTATACCTAAGAATAATAAGCTGGTTTGATTTTGCAGCCCCATTGTATAAAGCTTGAACTCTTCTTGAAATCTTGTGTTGAATTCCATACAGATTCTGTCCTGTTGATGGGTTCTGATGTCTGTCCTCATGGAGATGAACATTTTTAAAGTGCATTAGACGGGTTAAAGATACATTTTCTTAAGTGGTCATTACTAGAATTTTATTTTATGAGTGCCTTTTTCTGAAAACATAAATGGGTCAAAAGTAAGAACAGTTTCTGTAGCTGGCTGTGAGAAGCCCTTACTACTGCTCTTCTACCACGCTCTTAACAGCAAGGTGAGATCCTGCGTGGAGGCTGGATGTGGCCAGACCATGGGTGCAGGCTCAGAAACCAGAAAGTCCTCTGAGATTCCTGTAGTAAAGATATAATCAACATCATCTATGATGTTCCCCTGTCATCCTTCTTAATTATTTAGTATGTCTTTGGGTTTTGGTCCCTAAGGCTCAATATGAAAGGCGTTCGCAACAGTGTCTGTGAGGCTGTGTTTCATTTCAGAATCCAAGTTCAGTAGATTTTGGCTTTCTTAGAGAAAACGGAATTGTTGCTTGATTGATTATATATGAAACCATTTGGTTGTCGATCCATTACATATCGGTTTAGATGGACTATTTTTTAGCAACTCATTCAATACCTAAAGTTTTTAGCTATGCTGCAAATTTGACTTAGTGTCGCTAGTACCGTGATGTCCCTTGCAATAATTTCAGAAAGAAATGAGTACAAAAGGCATATAATTTGCTTATGCCTACTTAGAATTTTTGAGGGAAAGTTGAAATGATAGGTTAAGATATTTTGATTTCCTTAATTGATAGAACAAGAATAAAAGAAAAGAGAGAATTATGGCCCATGCTTCTGCTTATTAAAGGCAACGTCTCTTCATCACTGGCAGATCTCTTAAGAGAACTATTTTGGACTGCCGCCCTCACTTACTTTCAGAAAATTGATATTTGTCATTTTGCAGAACCTGCCATTTGAAGATTGCTCCAGAACGATCTTACTTACTTGACATCAGTGATGCGGCCTGGTGAAAAGAGATTGATAGATGAATTAAAAGGCAATGTTTGTAAACTGAGACTGCCACACTGGCATTCCTCTTGCCCTGAAGGTGATGAAGGTGCTGTGCAATCTCAAAGGAAGCAGAACTGTGTAGAACTGCACTGTTTGATCACATGCTGGTCACTTAGATTAACGGAATGAAGAGAATATATAAGCGGGATATGAATAAAACATTGCAATAATGTGAGGAAGAATCCAAATACTTTTCCAAACTAATGTTTTATTTACCACTCTAAGTAGTTTAGTGCTGTTCTGGCATGTAATATTTGATAGGTATTATGTTTTATAAAGTTTGCATTGATAAAATTATCTGTCTTTCATACAGGGGAACCACATGGTCTTCTTGCTTGAGAATAATATTACTCCGTAAGGCTGATTACAGCTATGTTTGAAATTCATTTTGTATTTAAATAGTGTGGGCCAAACTGAGCCCTGGTGCAAATCTGCTTGTGCCAACGGACCTCCACAAGAGGAATGTTTGACCCTATGGGTTAATGTAATGAAAAGATAACAGCATACTGTATGATCACATAAATTAAAGATGGGAAATATCAATTAGGTCAGCTAGTCCTTACCCGGGAGACCAATTTAGATTGTTCCCTACACTCTACTCTTGAGTGCTTTGCATTGTTTTAAGAAACTCCTGCAATAAGACTCACGTCTTGGGAGACCGTGCTGTAGTTCATCAGATCTCTCCACTAAAAAATGCTTTCTGAAACCCAGCCCAATATTTTTTTTATTCTCAAAAATTAAGTCTCAATATCCTTGTCATAAGCTTTCCATTTCACTGTAAGCAACATTGGTTTTGATTTTTCTATTGGCTTTTCACAAGATATGCCACACATGTTTTCAATCAACACTTATGTTGGATTCACTCACAAATCGAACGTAGGAGACTTATTTTTTGTTTTTATTATTATTATTATTTTTAGGGGTGAGTTAAATTGCCTAGGTCAAATGTGAATTAATCAAAATGTATTTTTATCCTCATAGATGTAACAGCCATTAAAAAGAACGGATATTATTTCTGGGTTGATTTTTTTTTTTTTTGAACACTGGAAATAGAAATACACAAGCAATTAGGAAAGGTTTTACTTTTATCCCAGATAAATCTAAGTAGTACTGAAGATTCCAGGCTTAGATGAGATAAAACCCAATTTCCAGATGTGTCTCCAGTGTTGTATGCTTCTGGCTACAAAGCTAACACAGACATTCAAGCTGTCATGTACAAGAATGGTGTCAGCCAGTGACTCAGGCAGCAAAACTTGGTGCATAAGCAGTGCCATTACAAGGATGAATGCTTTCTTAGAGTGTGACTGGGTCATCACACAAATACATTTGTCCTGAATGTGACCTTTTGGTGAAAACCAGACTACATGCGGGTCAAGTAGTCTCCATTCCCTAAATGGAGCAAGCCTCCTTCCTTTTAATATGAGACACTAGTTTTGATCCAGTGTGTGCCAAATAGATACAGGAGTCATTTAGAAATTGATTGGCTAAATTGTTTCTCATGCTGCCAGTATTTTTTGTCTGAGACAGGCTTAAAAAATTTGCCTTGGACTGCCTGGCCTTTCCCACAACATGCTATACTGCAACAAATAAATTAACTTTGGGTTTGTTTATTTTTAGATTTTGGCAGGTTAAATATTTGATCAGGTAGTAGAGCGTTTACTAATGCCAATTGTTAATAATATGGGGAGCATAGGATGAGGGGGAACTGCTTCAAACTGGAAGAAGGTAGATTTAGATTAGATATTGGGAAGAAATTTTTCACTTTGAGGGTGGTAAGGCACTGGAAGAGGTTGCCCAGAGAAGTTGCGGATGCCCCATCCCTGGAGGTGTTCAAGGCCAGGCTGGATGGGGCTTTGAGCAACCTGGTCTAATGGGAGGGTTCCTTGCCTGTGGCAGGGGGGGTGGAACTAGATGATCTTTAAGGTCCCGTCCAAACTAAAATGTTCTGTGATTCTATGATTTATACAGCCTAACTTTAACACACAGTTGTTAAATTATTTCTTAAAAATCTTAGTATAGGCAACGTAATATCAAAGACAAAATCGGAAATCAATTTTAAACTAAGTCTTTTTTTTGCTATGGCTTGACCCCAGAGGACCCTTTCTGCTTTTAGTACAAGGGTCTCAGGCCCCCTAAGGTAGATGTCTCTAGACATCATGAATAATTTCCTTGTTTACACGCTTTTTTGAAGTGGTGGAAGAAGGTGGTGAGTTACGTGTATTAAGTCCTTTAATAATAATGATAACAGTAACTACAGCAGAAGTTTCTTAAAAAATATACACATCTGTCTGAAAATAAAATTGACTGAAAAAACAGAAATAATGGAGGAAGGTGATGAAAATACAAGGTAGGTCAAAAAATAGAAAAGAATAGTATCTGAAAAAAAATCCAAGAGAAATCAATGAGGGAAACTAGAAGAAATTATAAGCACTGGAATATTAAGGTTAACCATATTTATCCTTCAAGGCCCACAAAACCAGAAATGAAAGCATATTCATGTTACTGGTTATGTCTTGCTCAGAAAACATACAGTAAAAGTTTTCTTTGATTCATGAACTCTTTCTGAAGGACTGTCATTAGCCAAAAACTCCTGAGGCCTTAGCCACATTGTCATTGAAATAAGAACTTTTTTAAAAAAAACCCAACTGAATTAATTGAAAGAAGGGTTACAAATTTAGAACCACTGCTAAGATGGCTGTCGGGCAAAACAACAGGCAGCCAGTTAGATTGTCGCCTGCACTGAGTTTTGCTCAGGTGTGAATGGGCATAGTGCCATTACCTGCATCTCCCTGAATCCCTGGTCTGGCACCAGGAACGACAACATAACGAGTGGCTGCCACAGTCGTACCCCCATGACCACTCCTGCCCCCGACCTACCACTGCGGCTCCTTTTTTCCCAACAGCAGCAAGGAGGCATGGGTGGTGAGACACACAATTTCTTTCTGTAACCAGACAATTCCCTAACAGGTTTTACAGTTGCTTTGCAGCCCATTATTTTTGTCACCTGAGTGTCACAGAGGATGACGCTCAGCTTGTAATTCTGGCCAAGTTAATTTAATTTACGTAAGATGTATATGTTGAGAAGTGAGAACACAGAGTTTAAAAATGACTAGCATAGCTTCAGACAAAGTGCCAGCATACTTAAATTATCTACCTTTTAGGTCTACATTCATGAGAGATAGGAGAAAATCAGAGGATGGCACTTTGCATACTTCTTCACACATTCTAATAATACACTATAGACTCTTAGCTTTGCACAAGGCATCTGTTGAGTTTCCATATCAAAAATTAATAAGGAGGATAACATGTAATGAAACAAAGTAAAAAAAAAGAAATTCCAGAGATAAATATTATTTACAGATAGACCTTCTTGAATAACTGTGTTGGGTTTTAGTCAGGCCAATGGCCAAGCCCAAATACACAATTAAAACTATTTCTGGTCAGCTCTAAATTAAAAATGCTATTTTTTTAACATACTGAAAAGCTGAAAAAAATTATTTCAGTTCAAACTGAAAGTGTTACTCAGATTGAAACAAAAGGTTTTGTTTCACTTCATTTCATTGACTTTGTCAAAGCTTAGAAATATTTAAAATACCAAGATAGTAAATTTCTAAGGAAAACAAATTCCAGCTGAAAATGGGAATATTTCTTTCATTTACTAGCTATCAGAACAAAATACTGCCAACTTGTTTTTCAAATTTTTTTACTAGAAGTTGCCTGAAATGGTCACACTCTTCTTGACGCAAATAAGCATTTTTTTGTTTTGTTTTATTCATGAATAACTTTGTCAGCTGTGAAATTTAGAAGGAAAATGACCAGTAAAGGTGATGTATGTATTCAGTAGCCTGGATACAACATACACACAGAGTAAGTACATAGATATCTATGCATGGGTATTTATTCTCCAATTGTAAGGTCTTACTGATTATCAGTAAGCTTTGTGAAAGCTTGAAAACAAAATGTATGTTTTCAAATAAAGTATTCTGCCTAATATACATGTAAAATGTAGATGAACACATACAAGTTTTATTATTACTCGTATGGAAGTGCAGGAAGTAGTCATCAAACAAAATAGTTGCTTCAGGATGCAGGACTTGTTTAAAGTTCAAAAAAAATGGCTGTAAGTATTGATGTTATACATCCATGGATTTGTATCATGCCTAAATGCTTCACTTTGTCTTACAATTTTTTTTTAAATTTTACTATTCTTGAAAGATGCTAGAACAAATTTTCTTGTCTTCAGCCATAAACTATGACATATGGAATTGTAACAAGTCCTCGTAGCTCAATCAATTAGCAATTTCATGGGGGACCATCTCTAAGGAAGACAAATTTACCAGACAGTCCCTGGTTACTGGATCTACAAAGGCAGTTGATAGATAATTGACCCTGAGCCAAATTTTCGCAGAGAAATACTTTTCTCGTATGAACTTCTCAAAAGTTCACAGTGCCTTTAACATGGGACACTTGACAAGTTCTTATGGCAAGGACTTCCAAAAGTTGGTAAGCCGAGACTGACTGGCAGTAGGTTCCTAGTGTGATTTCCTGAGCTGTAGACTTCTCATTCTCATTCTCATTCTCATTCTCATTCTCATTCTCATTTTGCCCTATCGCTTTTTTCTTTGTCTTCCTCTGTAAAACCTGTTTCTTTGTCTTGCCATACTACAACTTAATATATGAAATCTAAACATTTATTTTGCACTTATTTACAGTAGCTTACTGTAACTTTGTTTGATCTGACCTTTGTCTTCGTTTTTCATCTTTCACTTACTATGGTGTGCTGTCTTTTTACCCTATCTTTAATTTTTAAGTTAATACATGTTTCATATTTCCTTAGGCTCTGAGACTGCTGATTGTTGCTTAAGATCATATTACTGCTCAAGTGCAAAAATCTGTAAGAAAGCTCAGAGCCCAGAGCTGAGGAAAAGGCTGATTTCTTGCTTTTCTTTAGTTGCTACAAACCTTGGTTATTGACAAAAACTTCCTTGTATACAAAAGCACAAGGGGGCAGCATTACATTAAAATAAGTTGTTGCACTGTGTGTGTGTGTGTGTGTGTGTGTGTATCCTGAAGAATAATCAGCTAGGTAATGCTAAGGTTGCAGAAAAAAATGTTATTTGAGTTTGTTCAGACTGCCTTATTAGTTTACTTGTCCTGATGGCTTTGGTAGGTTAGAGGAAAATAATTCTGAGGCCGTGAGGAGTTTTACTTTCTGTTGTGTGGCAGATCCTTCATACCTCTTCCTTTACCTACTTTTCCCTGACAATAAATATTTATTTGTTTTTTAAGGACCAATGTAGTTCTTCAGAAGACTTCATTTCATAGTTGATGTAAAAAATAACTCTTCACTCCCTCATTGATACGGTACAGTGAATGCACTGTAGAGGATTTCTGTCAACCTTTGAAACTTTCAAAATTGATTATCAAGGACCCACTTGGAAAAGACCAGTTGAAATAGCCTGTTCTGTTGTGGCAACACTTATGTCAATGCAGTGAACGGGCAGGCAGCTGGCTTCATGCAGAATTCCTAAAAACTCCCTTTTGGATGGAAATGCTTTGCTGTAGAATCTTGACTGCAAGGAGCACAAATGTTTGTAATGATTTTGCAAGAATCTGGTCATGTCCAGAGCGTTCTGTATTGTTTTCCTGTCATTTATTACAAGTTGTTATTTTCCCAGTTTTGAGTAATTAAAATCCCCAGTGACTTTTTGTATGGAATTAATCATCTGAGCCACTTTCTAAAACCTGCATACTGCTACTGTAGATTTGTCACTTTCAGTTTAAATTGACTGCAAGGTCTGACATATCTTTGCTGGGTTGGGTCATTTTGATGCTGTGCCCAAAGGACGTAATGTATTAATTTTTTTCCAGGACGTATAGTGCCAAGAGTTTCTAACAGAAGTGGCTCTATAATGATTCACAAACTCTGAAACATGAAAATGGATTGCCTGTGTTTTGTATTTTTCAGCTCTACTTACCTTTAGAAAAGAGCAGTTATACACTTAGTGACAAATCCTAATGCCACTTGAAAGAATAATATTGATGACCGGAGAAGGGTGTCAGGATTTGATTGCAAAGACCTAATTCCAGACAGTCTTTTCGGTTTCCTTCTGAAAAGGAGAGTTAAAGAGGCTCTTCCAGGGCCTGACTGTTTAGAGGCTGAGACCCCTCAACAAAGCAAAAGAGGTTGATGAGATTCACTGCTTCCTGGGGCTGTGTCAGAAGATTAACAGAAGTTAATGCACAGCATGGGTATTTGCACCTGTTTTAACTAGTATTTTGCTGAGATGAAATGTAAAAAAGTGGTGCCAGGCTGTCGGCCAAATAAGTAACCAGTAATGCCATTTATCTTTGACAGTTGTCAGTCTTTCATCTAACAAATTGACTGCTGCTTCCTTTCCATGCCAGAAAGGCCTGAGTAGTTTATAAAATGTGGACTTTAGGACTGAAATACATAAAATTGAAAGGTTGGTGATAACATTTTTAAAAAGTGATATTTTTTTTTTCTTTCAGTACAGTCAAAACCTAAAATGATGAAAGAAGATCTTGTTTTAAGGATAATTTGTAACAGTAACTTCAAGTTAAAAAATATTTGAGAGAGATTTATAGGGTCTTTTGTAGCTTTTTTTGGTTTTTAGTTCCTACATTAAATGAAAAATACACATTTGTTTTGAAGTAAAAATGAACAAATCAGGTCACTCAGTTTGAATTCTGCCCCCATGTTTCTATTAGAAGTCATCCAAAGATGAACTTTGGGCTCAGAATTTAATACTACAAAAAAGGGTTATTTTCTTCCAAAAAAATGTTATTTTTGTATTTCTCTCTTTCAGCTGTGTTTTGTACTCTTACTACGTTAAGTTTGATCTTATTTATATGGAGTTCTTTTCTGCAATTTTTGTGCTTGGCACCTGTGAGAGACCTTCTGAGCTCTTTTTTCTTTTTCCTCAAACATATAAAATGCCATCTTCCTAATGTTTGGGGAATCTAGTTATTGTAGCTGTCTGTTCTTCATCCAAAATACTGTAAGGAAGATGCTTTGGAGAATTTTTCTCTTCTTTCTACAAACAAAAGAAGTACAATTGGTGGCATCTGACCCTGATTTTTACATGGGTTAACAGGTGTTCAGGTTATTTGAGTTTTTTTAGTCATATTGGATCATCAAAGAGATACACATACAAATCATCCCTTTTGAGGAAAAAAGGTATCTTACCAATCATATCTGCTTCTTTAAGACATGGTTTATTTATATATGCTCCCATATCTTCGATCTGGAGATATGAACATGAAGATTTGAACAGGAGTTTTATTTCTGTCTCTCTGTCTCCCTTCTCCACAAAAAGGCTTATTCTGATACAAAGCAGTTTATCAATTTAGCAACACGAGTCAGCATGCGCTTTGTGTTATACTGCTTCTACAGCAGACTCAGCATTGATGAAATGCCTAGGACTCATCTCCTCTTTCCATAATAACTTCCTATTGAAATCCAGCTCTAGTTACCTGTCCCAATAACTTCCATTTCCCGCAGGACTTCCCTTAGCTACTTAGGCACTTTAGACATCACCTTCTTATAAACATAAACTTTCTGTTATTTTAAGGGGTGTCATTCATTGCAGTCTAATAATTACCTCCAGTGACATTCAAATCTGGGGACTCCATATGTTGCTGGCACCTATTTCTACACAGTAGGAAGAACTATTAAATAAAAGTTGTAGAGAGAATTATTTGTAGCAAAAGAAGGATTTCCCTTGTATTTTGTCTCATAGAATCATAGAATTTTTAAGGTTGGAAGGGACCTTTAAGATCATCAAGTCCAACCATTAACCTAACCTGACAAAGCTACTTGACAAACCATTTGATTCTTAAAGTGTTTGGGGTTTTTTTTATAATTAATTTTGATTGTTTTTCCATAACTTTGTCCTATGTTTGATCCAGGTAAAGTAGTGTTCCTTCTACACCAGAGTAGTCCCTTTCCCATTCTTAGCTATTAACTGAGGCCAATAAACAGGGTTAGGGAGTTAGCTTTCGGACACCATATCTGTGGAATGAGATTCATACCAACCATTGAAAGTCCTTTGGCTATAGGTATGACTGCTAGCGTGGAACAAAACCTAGACGGCTGAAAGTAAGGAGGAGTTAGTTCGTTCAGTTTTAGCAACAAAAAGAGTTTTGACTTTTTTTTAACATCATCGGGGACCAGATATCAACTTTTCTCTGGGACAGTTTAACATACCATAAGTTTGGGATTTTCTGAAGGGCTGAGTTGGACTACATTACTTCTATCTCTAAAAATGAACTCAACATCGGGATTTAATTCACAGTTTGTTTTTTTCGCTTAGCTCTTCCTTCCACACAAGCAAAATATGCTTAACAATGAATTTTAAAATCTCTACAGCCAATATCACTTGTCCCCAGTTTATTGATCAATTTATGTCTGTCATAGGCTAAAGAAAAAGGGGATGGCACTTCCCATTGTCCACTCTGAAAATACTGCAATATTAACGTGAAGCAGTTAATAATAATCTTTAAAACAGGGTACCTGAAGAGTAAGTGAATCATGTAAATGTGAAAAGTAATGTATCCTCCTTCATCCTGTTCATCCTGAAGGTCCTTCAGCTTCAACATGCTCCAGCTTTTCTGTGTCTGTCATTGCAATATAAACCTTTAATAGTAAGCACTCGCATAAATATGAATAACAACAAAAAAGCCTCCTTCACTCCACCACTCCCTGAAGTGTTGAGAACTTTCCAGTCAGTGAGCAGGCAGAGCTTTGCTGGTTTCTGCACCTGCAATGCCAGGGGCAAAGCGCTGGCTGAGAGAGGCTCCCTCCCGCTGGCCTCAGAGCTGTCATGCTCTCCACCTCTGGAATGGGCTGAGATCTCAGGCCAAATGCCCCGCTCCAGTGTAACTTTCTATTCATTTATATTGCTAGTCTGGTCATCTGCTTTGCCCTCATTCTCCCCCTTTGTCAAATAAGACACTGCTAACCTGCTTTGTGACAAAAGCTAAAATGCATGTTCTTCCTTGCTTGCAGCGGCTGAGAAAGCCAACATTGTTTTCCCTGGCACACATCCTCCCCGGAGCCTGGGTGCACCGTGTGCAGGGCCTCCGCCAGATGCTTTTTGGTTCCAGAGAAGTTATCAAGACTGCGGGGAAAGCATCACTGCATGGTGTAATATAATCCATTTATTTCTTAATACCTATGTAATACATAAAACAAATATGTTATTGATAAATTAGGAAAAGCATTTTTTCCTTGATTTTCCTTTTGCGAGTGGCATGACATAGCATTCTGGAGTGTCCAAAGACTACTTAATCATTACATGTGATTTGCAGGCAGCTTTTCTAGTTTATGGTATTTTTTATAGAGAAAATTTATTATAAATAGACTTATTCTGTAAGTAAAAAAGAAAAAAAATATTTAGTGCTCAGTAAATTTGGTGATATAAAGGAAGAGTAAATAGGATTTTCCTTATGCCTGTAGTTGAGAAGAGAGCTAAAGAGTGATCTGTTATTCAAAGGTGCTGCCCTTTGTAATTGCCATTGACTTTGGGCTACACATCCAGGTACTAAAGTGAGATAAATTTTTAACATGCAGATCTAGAGGTTATTTTTTTTTATGCATAGGCTACCATTTTTTTCCCCAAATTTCTCCCTTTTCAGATTTTCACTTTCATTCTTAGTTTTTTGCTTTTGCTGAACTTACCCAGATCTTAAAAACTTAATGCAATATTTTGTTACACTGATTTTCTTTTCAAATTAATGACTATGCTGGCTAGGTAAGTTCCTCAGGTTCTTTCAGCTTCTGTAAAGGGGTCACAAGTGTTAAGACAAAATGGATAATATTGCTCTGTGTTACATTCATTTTATTCAATCTTCTAAGTAATGTAAAAAGGCTGATCTTCTAATTAATGGAGAAAAGCTGATTTGTATAAAATTGTATGTTCCTTAGGGGGTTTAAGAGGAGTCAGTGGGTTATACATCTGTCTTTAAATGCGTAGGCATTTTTATCTTGTGTGTATTATTCAACTGTATGAAGCAAGTTTCTGATCTAGAAAGTCAGTGTGGTTCAAACATGTAGAAAAGATTTCCTTAATAATGCAGGAAAGACCTTCCTTGGCCCAGGTTGAGTGAGCAGACCACCTTTGCTAGAACTCCTCACTGAAACACAGGCATGGGGTATATGGGGAATCATCTTTTCTGACTCCAGGTCCAAAAGTGGGGACATGCTTAAGGACTTGTGAGTTCAGAATTAAGACCCCTCTTCACCGGCACATTTACAGTGTAAACTTGGGCAAGCCAGTGAGCCTCTTTGTGCTTTGTTTCCCCATATATAAAAATGGATAACTCTTTCTTCATGATGATATAAAATGTTTCATGAAGATGAGATAGTTCTGTAAGACATTCTGATACTGCAAAATTGGATGTTATACAAGTAAGTAAAAATAATCATTTACTTGAACTGAAGAGGGAAGAAGCTAAGGGTGCATATGTAAGGAAGGTAGACATCCAATTTATCATAAGAACACAGAAAGCTCTCAATATGTACGATGGGAATAACTAAGAGAAGGAAAGATCTCTCACTTCTCTCCCTGAAATCTGCACAGTCTGTGCACAGGACACTAGTTTCTTTCGGTTTCTTCTTTTCTAAGTTTAAGAAAACTCTGTATTTTCATCAAGAGGGAATATCTCCTATTCCCCTGCATTCCCCTCTCTTTGGCCACAGACATTACTGGACTTACTCTATTAAGGGAAAACATCTTTCAGGAAGTTGCTGTTGATCAAGTGTGTCAGTCCCCTGTGCTAGACCCTTAAAAGCAAGGAATTACCAGATTCAGAGACACCTCTTTAGCCTCCCCTCACACCCACACAGCATGTCTCTATTGACAGTGACAGATACCACATCTTAATAGGGAACCTACTTCAGCCTCCAGCAGAGAAGGACGCACTCCACTCATTAATCTCCCTCATAGTATAGTATGAACCCTTATTTACAGCCTCAGCAACATTAGCAAGCGTTCTGTGTTGACATATGCACACAGGTTAGGCATGTCAGACAGTATGAGCTTCTGGGGGAAGCTGATGTTTTAATGAAGGGTTTGCCTCCTCCCCATCTGAGGGACGTACTGCCTGCTCTACTGCTCACCATCTGTAAAGTAGCATCCCAATGGCATTCCTCATCAATCCAAACCCCTCCACAAAAAAAGAACAAAATACGAAGGTGTTTTGGTGGAAGGCTTCAGTTAGCCAGGCCTCAATGTTCAAAGCCACGTCTACTTGCAGAAAAAGGTCTTATTTCTGCAGTGATAGGCAAGACATGAAAACCTGGCAAAAGAATAGGTGTCTGTCCAAAGTATCCTACATTTCCGTGGTGTTTAGATATATGACCTCTGTTTGGGCCCTTCCACTTCTCTTCGACGGGAAGCATTGTTTTGCACCACTCACCAAGAAAGAAAAAAAAGTCTATTAAAATAATTTCAGAAGCTGTATGAATCAGTCTGTTGTCTAATGAAAATCTGATCTGGGCAAAACCAGTGCCAAATCTTGAACATTCTGCAGTTGAAAGGCTAAACTTCAAAACCGTTATGTGGGAGTTGTACTCAGAAAACTGGATAAACAAATAGCTTTGTGTTTTTACCACCTACATTTCAGAGTATGCAATGCTTGGAAATGCCTAGGTGTTGGCTGTAAGCTTATAATATGCTAAAAATGTAATACTGTCGATACTACAGAAGGGCTTGTTTGTTTTGAGCTAGTTATCTATACTAAGGATTAGGAATTAGTTATTTTAGTAGGGCTTATAGAAAATTGAGTGATGCTCTGGAAAAGAAAAATAATATTTAATTTAAAAACAAATAATGATTACAGTATTAGAGGGATACTGTATACTTGAAATATGATGCCAGCACTCAAAATCAAAGGAGCAGTGTGGCTGGTGCATGAGACTTGGACTGAGATTAGTGAGACTTAGATTTTTTTTCTGGCATTTACTGCCAGTAACTTCCTGCCTGTCTCGAAGAATTTCTCTGCATTGCCTTCTCCCTCCTGTCTGAGCTCCATGCTTGCAGGAACAGAGACTGCCTGTACTTGCTTTTTGGTACAGAGCTGTTCACCCTTGGCCTTGGCGGGGTCTTTTACTTGCTATGATGCCCCTAGGAGCATGTCTATGCAAATATGCCAACTTGGGGTGGATTAATACTTTCAGAGTACATCTCTAACATGGTTTTCCTGCTAAAGCTTCCTAGAGCTCAGCAAGACTGGTGAGTTTGGAGGGTGAGACAAAGACCTTTTGTCCGTCTAAACACCTCTGGGTAAAAGCACCTGGAGATAATCTAGCACCTGAAGGAGAACTAGATGAGGTATACTTCACAGAGTTGTACAGGTGAGTGGCTGGCCAAACAGCAATTTTCTGTCTGTGTTCTCTCATTAACTGCAGGAACTACAAAGGACATCTGAGTTGCTTGGTTCCCCTATATTATGTCCTATCTTGCCAAAAATACTGACTATCTAAGCTCTTCTAGGAATAAATAGTACTGGTTTCTTTTACAGGATGGGGACAGAGTCGTGTGACATTGGGAAATAACCCGTATGTCAGGTTTACATTTAGGGCGATATATTCTGAACCCATGACTCTTGGCCTTGCTATGTTTTGTATTAACCCATTTAATTTAATCTAGACAGGTCTCTATCTCCTTCTGTGAAATTCACTTGACCCTTCTTTGCTTACCTATATAAATTCCAGTATAGATTTTTTGAGGGATATCATCTGAAATGTTTTATTCATGGTACAAAATCATACATTAGTATCACAGTGTCTGATCTGTTGAATAATGATTGCTTGAAAACAAGCTTTTTGTCTGATCAAATGCTTAGCAACTCCTTATTGAATATGGGTCATGGGCCATTAGACGCCAGATAAGGGACATCCCTTAAAACGTAGGAGGATAGTTACCCTAACTTCAAATTTATCTCAAATATTCTCTAATATTTCAGTAACTATGTTAGGGTTACCTGCTGTGCTTAACAGCAGTAATCTATACTGTTCTGATAGCTTTCATGGAATAAACCCAAGATTTATCAATAGTCTTAATTAACAAGCAGTAACAAACTGACTCAGGGGCACACTAGTTTGCCACATTTGCTTGTATGCCCCTGTAATTTTTCTGAAGATGCTCACTACAATGAGATGTACGAAAGCAGATTTCAAAGAATGTGCCTAGCAAAGGGTCTGAAGGAGAAGCTGGGGTTTCAGATGAGCCGAGCGCTCCTTGTGTAATGGACATAAACCACTCAACAAGGTGTTGCTGCCACGGCCCCTCTAGCAGAGTCTGTTTGGAATTAAGTTCCTTTGCCTTCACCACAAATGTAGCGAGTGGTATCAGCTGCTTTACTTTACAGGGAAGGATTAATCAGATGCGAATGTCACAGAGATTGGTATCATTGGTATTTAACAAGACTTGGATATTAGGGAGAAAAATAATGCACTTCTCTCATGGGTTGCTCTTGAGCTGTAAATTTCCAAGAATTTTTAAAAAAAGAATTGTGATCATTAGTAGCTTCCTTTTCAGAGTGCTGAAAGAGAGTGAGATGCTTACTTCTATTCTAGTAACATTACAATCAGTTAAAGATCTTGAAAAGCGCAGAAATCCCCAAACGGACTGTGCCCCATTGCCAGTAAGTCTTCCTTCCAAGGACCCTGTGGCAATGAGTAAGCTCTTGGGACACTGAGGAACAGGAGAGAGGAATGAAGTAGTATAGCCACAGTGCTGTGGAGTTTGAGCAGGATGATGGTCCTTGGGGCACCACAGGGAGGGATCTACCAAATGGGGCAAGTCTGCTTTGCCTTTGAAGGTGTTCAGGACATTGAAGCTAGATTCAAAACCATGCCAACAGCCATGCAAATAAACATAAACTTTTTTACTCAGCTTCTTAGATGGATCTTGCAAACTGTACTTGAGACCTTTACTGCCAGGGCCCCTTTACCTTCAGTGTCAGACAATACCTGATACTATGAAACTAGCTGGTAGCTCATTTGTCTGAATATATACTGCATTTGCAGTGTTGATATACCCTTTCAGAGGCCTGTTGTGCTGTTTTGAGTAACCCTGGTGCCTCCAACCCTGACAGCAGTCCTCTCCTGTTCTTGGGGCACACCACCATATTCTCTGCTACCCTTAGCCCGCAGGTCTTGTGGTCTACATCCAGGGGCCTGGAGGGTGGTCAAAAGGACTTATCTAAGGTGATGCAGACCCTTGTGGCAGAACTGGATACAGACCCCAAGCCACTTGACATCTGGGGCTGTGCCTTCCTCAGAGCTGTCCCTGGAGAAGACAACAGCCACGGTAAGTATGTTTGCCTCATTAATCTCTTTTAAAAGTAGTGCTGAAAGAAAGGTAGAAGCAGTGATTGCAGTGAGCCAGTCAGGTTATGAAAAATACTCCTAAAAATCATATTCAGCTGTTAAACAGCCCAGTCTTGATTAAACTGTTTTTCTTTATCATGGTCCCCTCACGCACCCAATTTCCTGTGACTTCTGCCCCCTTACTTGTGTTTTTTGAGAAATCATGTTATATTAGCTAGTACAATATTATGCTTCTTCTATGGGATGTGAGCTTTTTTATTTGCTGCATAATAACTAATCCACCTCTGTGGTCTTCTGTGGTCTGCACTTCCAGGGGCAGAATATCATTCCTTCTCTGTTTTAGTTCTACAAATGCACGTACACATGCTTTTTCAGACAGATACACACACACACTCTCACACACAAAAAAACGTGCACTCATTTACTGTCCAAAGGACAACGTGTTTGTGGGTTTTGGTTTCATAATTTTCATCCTCTGGTGTTGGTAGGAAATGTGAGGTGAAAGAAGTGTGGACATGAGCACAGCATTTGGCGTCCTCCCTAGCTCCCAGTATGCAATCTCTGGAATCTACTGTGAAACACTGCAGAAAGTACTGAAAGGGGAACTGGCTCTGCAACCTCAGAACCAGCACAGGATTTGCAAGACAAGCCTTAGTATCTGTGGAAAAAATACCTAGCAGAAGTACTTGGATACTGACAGCTTGTCTCTAGTCAGCATCCCACAGCAAAGAATTATTACATCTTATGATTATTTTTTATTTACATACACATCAAACTGACAAAATGAGGTTTATGCTTTCTCCACTTTTTAGTTTCCAGCTGACTATCATTTTCTTTTAAGATTAAATAAGTAATTTATTGAACTGTAACATCAAGTATTTATTAGGAAATTGCTGGGTAATTTTAACTGTATCTTTTTTTAAAACATAAATCTGCATCCAAGGCCTCCAGTAACTTTGTGCGACTCTGCACCATTAATTTCTTCCAGAGTGACATTCTGATATGAGCTGAACAGATGGAATTGCAGGATTGTTCTAGCAAATTTATCATAAAAAATGCATCCGACACCTGTGTAATTTGCCTAATCATTTTCCTAATAAGCTCCCACCATTAATTATGCACGATTTCCACAATGCAATCAAGATAAAAGTAAATCTGATGACTTAATACCCTTCAAAATAATTGGTTCACCCAACACAAGGCCTCCTTTGCTTTCCATAGCCATTCCAGTTAATTAGAAAAAGGGTGCACCCTGTAGGAGTCAGCAGAATGGAGGCTGATCGCATGGTGGGAGGCAGGCCTGCTGGTTTTTTGGGCAGGAGTCAAGGATATTAACTCATGAAAGAGGGGAACGGCCCCCCACCCCCCCGCCTCTCATCGTCGCCTCTCTCCCTCTCCC